>CM051689.1:585000-655000 GCA_028022725.1 Lycodopsis pacificus | reverse complement strand
GATGGATCTGGTCTCTGAGGGTCCCATGATGGATCTGGTCTTTGAGGATCACATGATGGATCTGGTCTCTGAGGGTCCCATGATGGATCTGGTCTCTGAGGATCACATGATGGATCTGGTCTCTGAGGGTCCCATGATGGATCTGGTCTCTGAGGGTCCCATGATGGATCTGGTCTCTGAGGGTCCCATGATGGATCTGGTCTCTGAGGATCACATTATGGATCTGGTCTCTGAGGGTCCCATGATGGATCTGGTCTCTGAGGATCACATGATGGATCTAGTCTCTGAGGGTCCCATGATGGATCTAGTCTCTGAGGGTCCCATGATGGATCTGGTCTCTGAGGATCACATGATGGATCTGGTCTCTGAGGGTCCCATGATGGATCTGGTCTCTGAGGATCACATGATGGATCTGGTCTCTGAGGGTCCCATGATGGATCTGGTCTCTGAGGATCACATGATGGATCTAGTCTCTGAGGGTCCCATGATGGATCTGGTCTCTGAGGATCACATGATGGATCTAGTCTCTGAGGGTCCCATGATGGATCTGGTCTCTGAGGATCACATGATGGATCTGGTCTCTGAGGGTCCCATGATGGATCTGGTCTCTGAGGATCACATGATGGATCTGGTCTCTGAGGATCACATGATGGATCTGGTCTCTGAGGGTCCCATGATGGATCTGGTCTCTGAGGATCACATGATGGATCTGGTCTCTGAGGATCACATGATGGATCTGGTCTCCCGCTGAGACGCTGGTCTTTTCTCTCAGGAAAGGGAGCTTCAATTCTTTCTTTCCTTATCTCCTTTAGCAGAGGAGACACTGGACCATCCTTTACCAAAGGAAAGGACATAAAATGCCGTCCCACAATTCCTTGCGGCGGCAACATTTAAAGTGACGGTTTATGAAAATAAACGAGAAGCTAACCTTTATTTTCATAAAATGTATTCAAATGTATTTATTTCAAACATGGAACAAACATGAAGATCAATGAAGCAATAGTCCCAGAGGATCAGGGACTCTGTGGAGGTTCTGGTCTCTCGTTGGATTGTCTGCAGGAGGATCAGGGACTCTGTGGAGGTTTTGGTCTCATGTCTTGTTTCTCTGTGATCCTCCAGACGAGCCAGACGTTCAGATGAGCCTCGTCTCGTCCTTCGACAGCCTGAACGGGAGGCGCACCAGCAGCGACTCAGGCCGAGATCTGGAGGGACCGGGTCCAAAGCTCGGTCCAGACAGACGGGGGTCCGGACCGGGACCCGTCGTGGCCCGGAGAAGGAGGAGCTCTGAGACCGGCAGGGAGCCCCGAGGAGGCTCCTGGCAGGAGAGGAGGTCCTGCAGCTCCCTGACCGAGAAGGATTCGCTCAGTAACGGCTGCATCGACAGGTTTGGAACACGACACCTCCACCCCTCTACACCTCTACCCCTCTACACCTCCACCCCTCTACACCTCTACCCCTCTACACCTCCACCCCTCTACACTCCACCCCTCTACACCTCCACACGTCTTCTACACCTCCACCCCTCTACACTCCACACCTCTACACCTCCACCCCTCTACACCTCCACACGTCTACACCTCCACCCCTCTACACCTCCACACCTCTACACCTCCACCCCTCTACACCTCCACCCCTCCACACCTCTACCCCTCTACACCTCCACCCCTCTACACCTCTACCCCTCTACACCTCCACCCCTCTACACTCCACCCCTCTACACCTCCACACGTCTTCTACACCTCCACCCCTCTACACTCCACACCTCTACACCTCCACCCCTCTACACCTCCACACGTCTACACCTCCACCCCTCTACACCTCCACACCTCTACACCTCCACCCCTCTACACCTCCACCCCTCCACACCTCTACCCCTCTACACCTCCACCCCTCTACACCTCTACCCCTCTACACCTCCACCCCTCTACACCTCCACCCCTCTACACCTCCACCCCTCTACACCTCCACACGTCTACACCTCCACCCCTCTACACCTCCACCCCTCTACACCTCCACCCCTCTACACCTCCACCCCTCTACACCTCCACACCTCTACACCTCCACCCCTCTACACCTCCACCCCTCCACACCTCTACCCCTCTACACCTCCACCCCTCTACACCTCTACCCCTCTACACCTCCACCCCTCTACACCTCCACCCCTCTACACCTCCACCCCTCTACACCTCCACACGTCTACACCTCCACCCCTCTACACCTCCACCCCTCTACACCTCCACCCCTCTACACCTCCACCCCTCTACACCTCCACACGTCTATACCTCCACCCCTCTACACTCCACCCCTCTACACCTCCACACCTCCACCCCTCTACATCTCCACCCCTCTACCCCTCCACACCTCTACACCTCCACCCCTCTACACCTCTACACCTCTACACCTCTACACCTCCACTCCTCCACCCCTCTACACCTCCACCCCTCTACACCTCCACCCCTCCACACCTCTACACCTCCACCCCTCCACACCTCTACACCTTCACCCCTCCACCCCTCTACACCTCCACACGTCTACACCTCCACCCCTCTACACCTCTACACCTCCACACATCTACACCTCCACACCTCCAACCCTCTACACCTCCACACATCTACACCTCCACCCCTCCACACCTCCAACCCTCTACACATCCACCCCTCCACACATCTACACCTCCACCCCTCTACACCTCCACACATCTACACCTCCACCCCTCCACACCTCCAACCCTCTACACCTCCACCCCTCTACACCTCCACACCTCCACCCCTCCACCCCTCTACACCTCGACCCCTCCGCCCCTCCACCCCTCCACCCCTCGACCCCTCCACCCCTCGACCCCTCCACCCCTCTACACCTCGACCCCTCTACCCCTCTACACCTCGACCCCTCTACCCCTCCACACCTTGACCCCTCTATACCTCCACACATCCACCCCTCTACCCCTCTATACCTCCACACCTCCACCCCTCTACACCTCCACCTCGACCCACCTTATCTTCCCGTGTCTCCGTCTCCACAGCGTGGCGGAGGACGATCGCCGTCTAGATGTTCAGACGAACGGAGTCCGACCCGCCGAGGACGGCGGCGCCGCCGAGTGCTAGAAAGTGGACGTCTGAGGTCATCTGATCAGCCATTGGCTGATGTGAGAGTGATGTCATCGGGGTCAGGGTGTGCTCACAACCGGAGTAGAAAACATTCTGCTACTTTTTACATCTGAGTGTTTTTC
Source organism: Lycodopsis pacificus (assembly GCA_028022725.1). Classification (NCBI taxonomy): domain Eukaryota; kingdom Metazoa; phylum Chordata; class Actinopteri; order Perciformes; family Zoarcidae; genus Lycodopsis; species Lycodopsis pacificus. Next base: position 651,771 of record CM051689.1, on the reverse strand, counting down.
TCGTCTGATTCGTTTCTTCTCTCGAAAGGAGCTGAAGTGAGTTCAGAGTTCAAAGGTAAACGTCAATGCAGATTAAACTGGGACTTTGTACGATGGCTGACATTCTATCAGGTCTCTGAAGAACCTGGAACCTGAGGAGAACCTGGATCCAGAGGAGAACCTGGATCCTGAGAAGAACCTGGATCCTGAGAAGAACCTGGATCCTGAGAAGAACCTGGATCCTGAGGAGAACCTGGATCCTGAGGAGAACCTGCTCTCCGTTTGCACTGAACTTTTTATCTTCTTGTACTTTAAGACTTTTAACGCTTTATGACGACGTCTTTCTGTTTTTCTATTTGATGAACAGAAGATCCGTTTTAAAGTCACCGTCTTCTTCTTCTTCTTCTCCTCCTCATCGTCATCGTCAGCAATACTGAATATAATAATATAATAATACTTCTGAATACTGAGACATGATTTACATGTGTTGAAACTCCTCTTCAGGTTCTTTACTTTTAGAAACAAAAAACAACCATTCTGATGAATTCTGTTATTTCAGTAAAAGAGGGTTCGTCCTCTGGGGATCATGACAGATCTGACCTTCAGATTCTACCTGGCTGAATGCGTGTTAGTGGACATGATGGCTTGATGGTGGCTTTAGAGGAGACTGGGAACCAGGAACAGACTCAACAAGTTTAAGTTCAATCTCTCTGCTCTGATTGGCTCGTTGGATACAAGAACGCCTCTTTCTTCTTCTCTGCTTTGTCAAAAAACAGTTATTATCATATGAGGAGTTAGAAACGTCCTGATCCTCTATGAACCAGTCCCAGTGTAGTCCTGATCCTCTATGAACCAGTCTCAGTGTAGTCCTGATCCTCTATGAACCAGTCCCAGTGTAGTCCTGATCCTCTATGAACCAGTCTCAGTGTAGTCCTGATCCTCTATGAACCGGCCCCAGTGTAGTCCTGATCCTATATGAACCGGTCCCAGTGTAGTCCTGATCCTCTATGAACCAGTCCCAGTGTAGTCCTGATCCTCTATGAACCAGTCCCAGTGTAGTCCTGATCCTCTATGAACCAGTCTCAGTGTAGTCCTGATCCTCTATGAACCGGTCCCAGTGTAGTCCTGATCCTCTATGAACCGGTCCCAGTGTAGTCCTGATCCTATATGAACCGGTCCCAGTGTAGTCCTGATCCTCTATGAACCAGTCCCAGTGTAGTCCTGATCCTATATGAACCGGTCCCAGTGTAGTCCTGATCCTCTATGAACCAGTCTCAGTGTAGTCCTGATCCTCTATGAACCAGTCCCAGTGTAGTCCTGATCCTCTATGAACCAGTCTCAGTGTAGTCCTGATCCTCTATATGAACCAGTCCCAGTGTAGTCCTGATCCTCTATGAACCAGTCCCAGTGTAGTCCTGATCCTATATGAACCGGTCCCAGTGTAGTCCTGATCCTCTATGAACCAGTCCCAGTGTAGTCCTGATCCTATATGAACCGGTCCCAGTGTAGTCCTGATCCTCTATGAACCAGTCTCAGTGTAGTCCTGATCCTCTATGAACCAGTCCCAGTGTAGTCCTGATCCTCTATGAACCAGTCTCAGTGTAGTCCTGATCCTCTATATGAACCAGTCCCAGTGTAGTCCTGATCCACTATATGAACCAGTCCCAGTGTAGTCCTGATCCTCTATATGAACCAGTCCCAGTGTAGTCCTGATCCTCTATATGAACCAGTCCAAGTGTAGTCCTGATCCACTATATGAACCGGTCTCAGTGTAGTCCTGATCCTCTATATGAACCAGTCTCAGTGTAGTCCTGATCCTCTATAGGAACCAGTCTCAGTGTAGTCCTGATCCTCTATATGAACCAGTCTCAGTGTAGTCCTGATCCTCTATAGGAACCGGTCTCAGTGTAGTCCTGATCCTCTATATGAACCAGTCTCAGTGTAGTCCTGGTCCTCTATCAGACCTCCATCAGTACAGAGACCCTCAGAGAGAAGATGGTCTGTTTCTATAGAGTTCTTCTTGATGCTCGTCATCGGAGCCACCGGGTCGGATTCTGGTGAAACCAGATGAACTCATGCAGGTTCACCAGAACCTCCTTCAGCTCAGACTCCAGCAGAGACCGGTCCATCGTGGACAGACCCAGATCCTCCAGCAGAGACCGGTCCCTCGTGGACGGACCCAGATCCTCCAGCAGAGACCGGTCCATCGTGGACGGACCCAGATCCTCCAGCAGAGACCGGTCCACTGTGGAGAGACCCAGATCCTCCAGCAGAGACCAGTCCACCGTGGACAGACCCAGATCCTCCAGCAGAGACCGGTCCACTGTGGACAGACCCAGATCCTCCAGCAGAGACCGGTCCACCGTGGAGAGACCCAGATCCTCCAGCAGAGACCAGTCCACCGTGGACAGACCCAGATCCTCCAGCAGAAACCGGTCCACCGTGGACAGACCCAGATCCTCCAGCAGAGACCGGTCCACACCGTGGACAGACCCAGATCCTCAAGAAGAGACACGCTGCTGGAGACCCAGGACGTGTTGCTGGACCCGCTGGAGGGAAGGGAGGCACGGGAGAACCAGAACCAGGACTGAGAGGAGCAGACTGTCAGACCTGCTGCAGTGGAATGAGAGGTTTTCTAAAGGGAGTCTGGTGCTCAGAGACACTACCACTGTAGTCCACAGGGGGCGACAGAACCAACAGGAAATAGAAGTTGATGGGACTAACTTTAATGTAACACTGAGACATTTAAATAATCTTAACATTTGCACTTGTTTCATGAAGTCACAGAAATTTAAACATGACTTAAGATCAAGAAGAGGAACCAGGTCTCTATCAGGGTCTTGTGAGGGTTTCTAGAATCACATCCAACAGGAAAGTTCTCAGGGTCCAACGGGACAGGATATCACCTTTCCAAAGTAAAAGCAGAGGATCAGATCTTTGGAGGAACGTGGTGCTCGTGTTCTCCGTCTACCTCTGAACCTTCACACGGTCCTGAAACTAAACGACGTCTTCCTCCGCTGAGTCAGCAGCAACGAGTCCTGTATATGCTCACCTTCTCTGTTCTCACCGTGCTTTTATTTTGAAGGGTTTATTCTGTCTATATATATAAATATATATATATATATTTATATATAAATACATATATAAATATATATATTTATATATAAATATATACATATATATATATATTTTTATATATATATTTATATACAAATATACATATATAAATACATACAATATAAATATAAATACATATATAAATATATTTATATATATTTATATATAAATATATATATTTATATATGTATTTATATATAAATATATATATAAATACATACAATATAAATATAAATACATATATAAATATATTTATATATATATATATTTATATATAAATATATATTTATATATATATTTATATATGTATTTATTTATATATATATATATATATATTTGTCAAGCTTCACCTGATGCAACGTTCATAACCTTTTTAAAGAGTATGCAATTACATAAATTCACATTTGGGTGACGCTTTTCACACCTCGTCATTCTTTTCTGAATAAACACGTTAAAAATGACCAGATGGAGTTCTGCTGGTCCTGGTCCTGGTTCATAGTTCACTTCTTCACATGGAGGTTCTGTGTCTGACAGAGTTCAGGTGACTTTAGATGTGTGCGTGCGTGTGTGTGTGCGTGTGCGTGCGTGTGTGTGTGGATTTTCACTGGATTTTCACTCTTAGCGTCACTTGAAATAAATAAAAATAAAACAGTTTATTTTATTTTGTAGAATAAAGTAATTAGTTCACCTTTAATAACAATCTGAGACAGTTATGGCTGAAGTTATTATTCAATTTATTGAATTTATTATGAGCATCAATAAAACAACAATAAATAAGTTAAAAACAACTAAACTCTTCTACACTGACTCATTTAAATTAGTTTTATAGTTTTGATTTTGAAAATAAGATAAATAGGATTCACTGAAGAATAAGAAAATAAATAAAAGAAAAGACAAAATCAGACGAAAATAAACCAAATAAATTCTGAGGCTCACAAATAAAAACTTAAAAAATGAAGCGATTATTAAAAAATAAGATGTATCTGTGAGAAATAAATAAATAAACTAAGAGATGAATGAGAATATTGAATGATGGTTCAATACTGTATGATCTTCACATATCAAGTATAGTGTAATTAAAATGGACATTAAATCAGAATATTATGATTTAACTGTAAACATAATGTAAGATTGTTTAAAGATTACAATTCTTAGATTTGGTTCCAATTGAATTGAAAGAGTTAAAGTTCAAAAACTAATTTCTTAGATTTCATTCGTATTTGTTGGTATTTAATGGAATGTAATGTATTTGTAGCGTTTCCTCTCTGAGCCAGCAGAGGGCGCTAATCACCCTAAAGCAACGTTTGTTTTAAAACACTTCCGCTAAAACGTGACGTAACGTTCTCAAGATGGCGTCGCGGTACTACACGGAGATGCAGGAGAGCTTCAGGAACAACAACAAGAGCCGAGAGTTCGCGGCTCACACGGCTAAAGTACACTCGGTCGCGTGGAGCTGCGACGGAAGGAGGCTCGCGTCTGGCTCGTTCGATAAGACCGCGAGCGTGTTCGTCCTGGAGAAGGACCGGCTGGTGAGTGGAGGCTGCGCGCGGCGCTCTGCTAGCATGCTAACGTTAGCATCGTGTCTAGTGAATGAACTGCGTATCTAATAACGTTCTCAATAGTTCCATACAATGATTGATGTGTATGTGTTCAGGGCGTCGTTGACTCCTCCCTTACTGACAACCTGACATATAATAATAGTATTAAACATATTCGCTTATTAGATATTATCTCGGTGTGACTTTTACTTTGAAACATCTCTTAATTGGTACAAATAGTTTGACTTCCTTTATGGGCGGAGTCAGAGATGTCCTCAGTACACATCAGTCATTGTGTGGAGAACAATGGTTTCATAGCACCTTCAAAATGACGCTTTTACTGAGTAACATATCTTCATTGGTACATTTAATATGTGGTCAGAAATGTCCTGAACACAAACGCATGAGTCAGTCAGATATTCTTCATTTTAAACCTCCAATCAAAGAATAAAGACACTTCATCCACAAATCTGTTTCCCTTTAACTCACGAGATGCAGGGGCACATGTTTTATACTTAATGTGAATATAATTAATTTAATCTTATTTCCATGTATGCAGTATGTACATACGCTTGGTTTACATCTTATTTTGAAAACTGAATGTTGTCTCACGTTAATCTTTCCGCTAACTTTGAAAAGTCCTTCGCTCACTCCCGATCTGTGCCGTGTGAATACGTTTACCGTACATTTCAGTATATAGGCGCACTAAAGGTGCGTTCACACCAAATGCGGCGCAAATTATTCACGCTAGTAGATTACATACAGTCTGTGCACAGACGCGATGAGACTGGAGTGACGCGAGTTTAGTTTATTGTGTTTTCTTTCGTTTTTCTATAAATAACTTTACAGACAATAAAGTTGTACACTGTCCGAGTTTGATAACGTTAAAGTCTCAGTCTAGCTATCGGCTATATTTTATATTTTTAAAACGTCTTTGCTGAGTTTAAGAATATTTCGTAGTGATTTTAAATTGTTTATTTTACTCCGTGTGTTGTTGATGTTCGTTAAGAAACCAGTAATCTCCCATAATTCAGTGTTTTCCTACAACGTTCTTTATGAGGAATGAACAATCCTTAAATAACTATATTTAAATGTTGTAGATTCAACATATTAGACTTTAACATAACCGAGTAAACAAGCAGCATTTAGCACACAGGTGTTAAGTATAATAAGAGTTTTTATTAGAGTACCAGTGATGTGGTTTTGTAGTTTTGTGGACTATTTTGTAGTTCTTTAAACCAAAAAATAAACATTCCTGATGTCTGTCTCCATCTCCAGGTGAAGGAGAACAACTACCGAGGCCACAGCGACAGCGTGGATCAGCTCTGCTGGCATCCAACCAACCCGGACCTCTTCGTCACGGCGTCCGGAGACAAGACCATCCGCATATGGGACGTCCGCACCACCAAGTGCATCGCCACCGTCAACACCAAAGGTGGGTCCTCAGTTCATAGGAGAACATCTTCATGTCTTCTCTTCTAGGAGAGAACACAGTGAGAACATCTTCATGTCTTCTCTTCTAGGAGAGAACACAGTGAGAACATCTTCATGTCTTCTCTTCTAGGAGAGAACACAGTGAGAACATCTTCATGTCTTCTCTTCTAGGAGAGAACACAGTGAGAACATCTTCATGTCTTCTCTTCTAGGAGAGAACATCAACATCTGCTGGAGCCCTGACGGTCAGACCATCGCTGTGGGTAATAAAGACGACGTAGTGACGTTCATCGATGCTAAGACGCACCGATCCAGAGCGGAGGAGCAGTTCAAGTTCGAGGTGAACGAGATCTCGTGGAACAACGACAACGACATGTTCTTCCTCACCAACGGCAACGGCTGCATCAATGTCCTGAGGTAGGACTCTCTTCTTCTACGTGTTTATATTCTGAGGTACTCTTTAAAGAGTTTAAGCTGACGTTAAAGAGAGTTTAAGCTGACGTCGGAGAGAGAGTTTAAGCTGACGTCGGAGAGAGAGTTTAAGCTGACGTCGGAGAGAGAGTTTAAGCTGACGTCGGAGAGAGAGTTTAAGCTGACGTCGGAGAGAGAGTTTAAGCTGACGTCGGAGAGAGAGTTTAAGCTGACGTCGGAGAGAGAGTTTAAGCTGACGTCGGAGAGAGAGTTTAAGCTGACGTCGGAGAGAGAGTTTAAGCTGACGTCGGAGAGAGAGTTTAAGCTGACGTCGGAGAGAGAGTTTAAGCTGACGTCGGAGAGAGAGTTTAAGCTGACGTCGGAGAGAGAGTTTAAGCTGACGTCGGAGAGAGAGTTTAAGCTGACGTCGGAGAGAGAGTTTAAGCTGACGTCGGAGAGAGAGTTTAAGCTGACGTCGGAGAGAGAGTTTAAGCTGACGTCGGAGAGAGAGTTTAAACGTCTTTGAATGCGTTTGTCACCACGATCAGAGCGACAGACTTCATCTAAATAAACATCTCATCATGAGGTTGTTTTCTTTAGTCTGAAGATTTTATTTTGAAACAGGAAGCTGTCAGTCGCCTCTGTGTTTTATTTCTGACTCGTCTCTACAAACCAAACACAGGTAAATGGAGCTTCTTCTTCTAGGGTTCTTGGGTTAATCACCGGACTCTGTAGTTCACCTGTACGAGGCTCACGTTCTGCTGGTGTCCACTTCCTGTTAGCCGCCTGTAATGATGAGCGATGTGTGTTCTGGTCTAGTTACCCGGAGCTGAAGCCCATCCAGTCCATCAACGCTCACCCGTCTAACTGTATCTGCATCAAGTTCGACCCGACGGGGAAATACTTCGCCACAGGAAGCGCCGACGCTCTGGTGAGCCTGTGGAGCGTAGAGGAGCTGGTGTGTGTCCGCTGCTTCTCCAGGTACGGGATTATTATTGTTGTTATTAAAATTATGAATATTATTGGTATTATCATATATAATATTGTTATTATTAGTATTGTTAATATTAATAATGTTATTGTTGTTGTTCATATTAATATTGTTTTCTTTATTATTTTTATTATCAATAATGTTGTCGTTGTTATTAATAGCGTTGTTGTCAATAATATAATATTATTATTGTTATTACTGTTGTTGCATCACCCCAAAAAAACAGTCAAACTAAATCCTCAATTTGTCTAGTCTGTTTTTATTAAATCATCTTTCTTTAATTATAATTTTTTTACTGCTGTAAAAAACTTTTTTTTAGGATTAAAGTCAATAAATATGAATTGAAAAATAAAAACATGAGAATTTACTTGTATTTTTTTTATTAATTTGGACTTTTGGTCTTTACAATGATCTAAAGTTATCGGATCACATGAGTGTGACGCCACTGGATCTAATTCTACTAATATTAAAATACTAATATTAATATTATCGTCTGATCAGCTTCAAACACATTTAGAAACATGCGACTCCTCCCACTTCCTTTTAATTATGACACATGCCCCTCGTTAGCTGAATCTCTCTTCTCATTGGTTGATGGGGTTCTGCTGACGCTGCAGGTTGGACTGGCCCGTCAGGACGCTGAGCTTCAGCCACGACGGGCAGATGTTGGCCTCGGCCTCCGAGGATCACTTCATCGACATCGCAGAGGTGGAGACGGGTCAGTGAGGCTTAACCGTCATAAAGTCAAACGTTCCGTCTGTTATTCACGTTGTTGCTGTAAAATCTGAGCCGAATTATTTTCCTGGTTTGCTTGAACGTCAATGCAAACTACGAGAAAAGTAAAGTTGAGATCTGAAGAGACGTTGTTTTTCATGTGAATATGGTGCTGGTGTTTGTGCAGGAGAGAAGCTGTGGGAGGTGCAGTGTGACTCTCCCACCTTCACCGTGGCCTGGCACCCCAAGAGGCCTCTGCTGGCCTACGCCTGCGACGACAAGGAGGGCAAGTACGACAACAACCGGGAGGCCGGAACCGTGAAGCTGTTCGGCCTCCCCAACGACTCCTGAGACGAGCAGACCGTTACTGTAATATATTGTCTTTTGATATTAAAATGTGTCTTAAACGTGGTTTCACTCGTGATGTTTGTTGACGAGGACCGTTTCTATCGTTATGTTGATGTTACCTGTTGAGCGCTGGTGTGAGCAGGAAACGCTCTTAAAGCCTCTGGAAGTGAAGATCCCGTCACTCACTCGCCTCCAGCAGACGACAGAGTGACGCGTTCCTCGTTAAATAAGTATTACGTTGACCGCTAATATAACGGAGCAGCTGCAGGAATACGCTTCTCAACATCTGTCGTGTCAGATGGAACTGTTGGTTGTTTACTCGTGTATTTATCTGACAGTCGGAGTTTGTAGTTTTTAGATTTGTAAGTTCGACGTGTGTCAGTATGAGATAAATATGATTTTGTTCCTCCTGTGATTCTTAGTTTCCTACTTTACTTTCCTCTTGTGCTCTAATCTCTCCTTTGCCTCAAAAGGTTCTGAGTGTCAAGACGAACGTCTTCAACAGATAAAAACCTTATTATGTGTTATTTGTGTGTCCTCGGTGTGTTATGTGTGTGTAGTGTGTTGTGTCCTCGGTGTGTGTTGTGTAGTGTATTGTGTTATTTGTGTGGTGTGTCCTCGGTGTGTTGTTTCCGTGCGTGGCAGCAGCAGCAGCTGTCTGTGTGTTCAGCAGCAGCAGCAGCTGTGTGTGTTCAGAGATAGGCGAGGCTGCTGATGACACTTTAACAACGAGTACATTAGTGTTTCATCAAACAGGCAGCAGCTGCTCACCTGAACGCACCTCCAGCAGCAGTAATATTTATATTATTATCAATAAAGAAATCTCTTCTCTGCAGCTCGTCTCTCATCGACTCTGAACATCTTATTCATGAACATTATATATGAGATAAACACCTCGTGATTTATTATAATAATACAATTATTGAAGAAAAACCGTGTTATTTATCAACTATTGTTTTCATAGATGAGATGGACACTACTTCCATGTCTATGTTCAGAATGTGGTTAGCGTAGCTTAGCATGCATGCAGCTCGATGTGAACACATGGAGTCTGATGTTTGATTGAGGTTCAGGTCTCTGATTCGTCACTCAGCCGTCCAATCGCTGAAATCAATGTATTTGGAGAATCGGCGTGCTGTTGAGTTCTTCACCCAGAAGAGAAGCGCTCGTCATGTTGACTTCATTCAGTTTACAGATCAATGAACTCGCTGTGTGATCAATGTGCTGCTAGAGACCTGGTTCTACTGGCTCCGACTGGACCAGGACGAGAGAGAGAGACGGGGAGGGAGAGAGAGAGAGAGACGGGGAGGGAGGGAGAGAGAGAGAGAGGGAGAGGACGAGACGGGGAGGGAGGGAGAGGAGGAGACGGGGAGGGAGAGGGAGAGGAGGAGACGGGGAGGAGAGAGAGAGAGACAGAGAGAGGGAGGGAGAGAGAGAGAGAGGAGGAGACGGGGAGGAGAGAGGGAGAGACAGAGGGAGAGAGAGGGAGGGAGCGAGAGACGGGGAGGAGAGAGAGGAGGATCTAGGAGAGAGGATGTAGGAGGTGCATCACTCGGCGGTTCGGCAGCACTCTGGTCGGTTCTGTCGTCGGAAGCTTCAGGTCAGTAAAACGTCTCGTGAGAGGAAGCGGTCGTGGTTCTGATGTCCGAGTCTTTGTGTTGAGAGGAGGTGAAGAAGAGAGGAGGTGAAGAAGAGAGAGCGTCCTCCCGCTCTGAAGACGGGCATCAGCCTGCAGGTCTCATGAAACATGCGGAAACGGAGCGCGTGCTGCGGATCAGATCTCTCTCCTCTTCTCTTTTCTCCCTCCTCTACGTTCCTCTCCTCTCCTATTTCCTCTCTTTTCCTCTCCTCTGCTTCTTTCCTTTCCTTCTCCTCTACAGCGCTGTCATTCAGGTGAAGGTAGATCTCCTCTCTCACCTCCATGTCTCGCCTATGAGACAGAGAGGAGGAAGAGTAGGAGGAACAGGAGGAAGATTAGAGGGAAGAGGAGAAGGAAGAGTAGGAGGCTGGAGGTCTGTGGAGCAGCAGCTTGTGGAGGTGATGGACGGTGGAGTCTGAATTATTTATAGCTGCCAGCTCATTGATTATTACTGAGAGAACCTCGAGCTGTGTGTGTGTGTGTGTGTGTGTGTGTGTGTGTGTGTTTGTGTATGCATGCGTGTGTGTGTGTTTGTGTTTGTGCATGCGTGTGTGTGTGTTTGTGTATGCATGTGTGTGTGTGTGTGTGTGTGTGTGTGTGTGTGTGTGTGTCTGTGTCTGTGTATGCGTGTGAGTGTGTGTGTGTCTGTGTATGTGTATGCATGCGTGTGTGTATGTGTGTGTGTGTGTGTGTGTGTGTGTGTGTGTGTATGCGTGTTTGTGTGTGTGTATGTGTGTATATGTGTGTGTGTGTACGTGTGTGTGTGTGTATGCATGCTTGTGTGTGTGTTTGTGTGTGTGTTTGTGTGTGTATGTTTGTGTGCGTGCGTGCGTGTGTGTGTGTGTGTGTGTAATACAATCAGCCAATCACAGAGACTGAACTACATTTAAACGAAAATCTCTTTGAAATGATGGACATTTCTTCTTCCTGTTGACAGTTGGACGCACGTGTCCGACGTGTGACATCTACAAAACGTAGATGTCGTAGGTTGAGTTGCATTGTGGGTAACGTAGGCACCAGGTTTTAAAAAGGAAGAATGGAATTTAAAGAAAAGACGATATATCTCATTCTGCTGCGTCATTTCTAAAAACTGTCCACTCGTCTGACGATGTTGTCGTGAATGAGGCCACGCCCACAATGATTACATCACTACACATGTGGTAAATGCTCAGCTTAAGCCTGAAGTTCAGTCAAAGTGTCTCCTTGATGTCACATGACTGTTGGTCTCAGATGAATCAATCATGACTTCATAGTTTCACTGAGGAGCTCACGCTTTAATGTTCATACACACTGTTTAAAGTGAACGCTTTATTTTTGGCGATATTTTCAGTGATAGTCTTTGTGTCTGTCGGCATTTCTGTGCACACACAAACACTTCCTGTTTGTGAAGCTGAGAGACTTGTTGCTCACAGAGGGTCAGCCCTGAGAGGCGTAGAGCAGGAGTTACTGTACGTTAGTGTAACTGACCTGCTGATGGTGGCATCGCTGTCATAGAACCTGCTCTTTGCGTTACTAATGTTTGGACTTCAGGCTCTCTGAGAAGAATGAGTTCCATCATCAGTCTGCATCTTTTCTCTGTATAGCATCTCTGACTCTAAACATGTTGACTGTCTGTACAGAGAACGCTGAGAGGAAACCCTCCTTACACTGAAATGAATGAGACGCTAATAGAAAGTAGACGAAGAGACCTTTTGCATCTAGTTATTTCTCTGTTTACAATCACAAGGCGCCACTCGACCTTGTTAGTGTCTCCTCAAACAACACGATATCTTATGGAAAGTTTTCGTGCGTTTTTTCCCACAAAAGTCCAGCAACACGTGTCTTTCTGCTCGTTGCATGAAATACAGTCTTTTCAAAATTCACAGGACGCAACAAAACTACTTAGTTAGTTTAAGACAACTAAACTACTCAGTTAGCTTGAGACAACAAAATTACTAAGTTATGTTTAGACAACAAAACTACTTAGTTAGTTTAAGACAACTAAACTACTCAGTTAGCTTGAGACAACAAAATTACTTAGTTAGAAACTACTCAGTTAGGTTGAGACAACTAAACTACTTAGTTATGTTGAGACAACTAAACTACTTAGTTAGGTTTAGACAACAAAACTACATAGTTAGGTTTAGACAACTAAACTACTGAGTTGGATTTAGACAACTAAACTACTTGGTTAGGTTGAGACAACTAAACTACTTAGTTAGAAACTACTCAGTTAGGTTGAGACAGCTAAACTACTTAGTTATGTTGAGACAACTAAACTACTGAGTTAGGTTTAGACAACAAAACTACTTAGTTAGGTTGAGACAACTAAACTACTTGGTTAGGTTGAGACAACTAAACTACTTAGTTAGATTTCGATAACTAAACTACTTAGTTAGGTTGAGACACCTAAACTACTTAGTTAGGTTGAGACAACTAAACTACTGAGTTAGGTTTAGACAACTAAACTACTGAGTTAGATTTAGAAAACTAAACTACTTAGTTAGGTTGAGACAACTAAACTACTTAGTTAGGTTGAGACAACAAAACTACTTAGTTAGGTTGAGACAACTAAACTACTTAGTTAGATTTAGACAACTAAACTACTTGGTTAGGTTGAGACAACTAAACTACTTAGTTAGAAACTACTCAGTTAGGTTGAGACAACTAAACTACTTAGTTAGGTTGAGACAACTAAACATATAGTTAGAAACTACTCAGTTAGGTTGAGACAACTAAACTACTTAGTTATGTTGAGACAACTAAACTACTTAGTTAGGTTTAGACAACAAAACTACTTAGTTAGAAACTACTCAGTTAGGTTGAGACAACTAAACTACTCAGTTAGGTTGAGACAACAAAACTACTTAGTTAGGTTGAGACAACTAAACCACTTAGTTAGGTTTAGACAACTAAACTACTGAGTTAGATTTAGACAACTAAACTACTTGGTTAGGTTGAGACAACTATACCCCCCCCCCCCCCTCCTGTGTTTCTTTTTGCGGTGTTAATACTTCCTGCTTCATGATTTCATGTGAATTTATGATCTAGGATATCTATGAGAACACTGGATTAGAACAACCTGAGTCATTAAATGATAAACCCCGCCCTCTCAGCCACGCCCTCTCTCCTGATTGGCTGTTCTCTGGGAGCTGATGTCATTCCTCTGATCAGACCTGATGATTCATTGTTATGTCTCTCTCACCTGTTCTCTTCTGTGTCCCATTAGAAGTCTCATTATAAAACATTTTGACATTTATTGCTTTTTAATGACCACTCAGACGTTTAATGGACTCTCTGCTAGCTGAAGGTCTGTATTATGGGATGGATGACTCTGACCTCGTCAATTCCTGCTACATTTAAACACAACAGTACTAAAGACTGTCTTTAACTGTCACAGCTTTTAAATACATATTAGTTATAATAGTGCAATAGTGTTTAATGGAAGTTATGAGTTCAGTGTTTTGAATTCATAATATTTCCATCTATTCACCCTGTTCATTAAGATCTGTTCCAGCCAATGACAGACGGGCTTACTCACCTGCTCACCTTTCTGTCGATATAAATGATTCATTAACACACAAGAACGTTTACATCTTATGACAGTATGTGCTCAACTCTCTTTAAATATGACTGTTTGAGCTAAACACCTGATACATATTTATACAATATAAACAGAGTACAAGTTCAGCTCCAGTAGTACATGTAGTATTGGTAATAGCAGTATTAGTAGTAGTAGTAGTATTAGTAGTAGTATTAGTAGTTATATAACTCTAATATCCTACTTATACAACTTATAGTTCATATACTGAGTTATATAACTCTAACATCATACTTATACAAGTTATAGTTCATATACTGAGTTATATAACTCTAAAATCATACTTATACAAGTTATAGTTCATATACTGAGTTATATAACTCTAACATCATACTTATACAAGTTATAGTTCATATACTGAGTTATATAACTCTAACATCATACTTATACAAGTTATAGTTCATATACTGAGTTATATAACTCTAACATCATACTTATACAAGTTATAGTTCATATACTGAGTTATATAACTCTAACATCATACTTATACAAGTTATAGTTCATATACTGAGTCCACACGTTTGCGTTTCGTTCAGTTGGACTGTGTAGTGATACAAACAGTTCAGTTTGTCAGGTTCATGCAACATTTATATTATTATATTATATTATTATTATATTATTATTATATTATATTATTATAGATTGTTGGTCCGTCTGTCTGCTTGACGATCATATTCTGCTGCAATAGAAATGATTGAAGTGAGATGAACAGACTGGAAACTTGATCTTATAGATAAAACATGTTGACACAGTTTTCCTTTGGGGACATCATGTGAAGTTGAACAAAGTAATAAATGAAATATAGGCCTATGTTATCTCAATACTCAGAATATCGCAGTATCGTGATATCGTATCGCAGGATCTCTGGTGATTCCCACCCCTAATTAGTAGTAGTATTAGTAGTAGTATTAGCAGTAGTATTAGTAGTAATCATCCTGCGTATCGCCGTCCTCTTTAAAGTATAGCAGGTAAAAAGTGCCACTGTTGCCACGGTAACAACCATTTGGCACCTGTTGCCGTGGATCAGCACGATAGTCCTGAAGAGGAGACGCAGGGAAGGAGACGATGTGGAGGAGACGCAGGGAAGGAGACACAGGGAGGAGACGCAGGGAAGGAGACGCAGGGAAGGAGACGATGTGGAGGAGACGCAGGGAGGAGACGATGTGGAGGAGACGCAGGGAAGGAGACACAGGGAGGAGACGCAGGGAAGGAGACGCAGGGAAGGAGACGATGTGGAGGAGACGCAGGGAAGGAGACGCAGGGAAGGAGACGATGTGGAGGAGACGCAGGGAGGAGACGATGTGGAGGAGATGCAGGGAAGGAGACGCAGGGAGGAGACGCAGGGAGGAGACGATGTGGAGGAGACGCAGGGAAGGAGACGCAGGGAGGAGATGCAGGGAAGGAGACGATGTGGAGGAGACGCAGGGAGGAGACGATGTGGAGGAGACGCAGGGAAGGAGACGCAGGGAGGAGACGCAGGGAAGGAGACGATGTGGAGGAGACGCAGGGAAGGAGACGCAGGGAAGGAGACACAGGGAGGAGACGCAGGGAGGAGACGCAGGGAGGAGACGCAGGGAAGGAGACGATGAGGAAGAGACACAGGGAAGGAGACGCAGGGAAGGAGACGGAGGGAAGGAGACGCAGGGAAGGAGACGCAGGGAAGGAGACGCAGGGAGGAGACGCAGGGAGGAGACGCAGGGAAGGAGACAATGAGGAGGAGACGCAGGGAGGAGACGCAGGGAAGGAGACGCAGGGAGGAGACGCAGGGAAGGAGACGCAGGGAGGAGACGCAGGGAAGGAAACGCAGGGAGGAGACACAGGGAAGGAGACGCAGGGAAGGAGACGCAGGGAGGAGACGCAGGGAAGGAGACAATGAGGAGGAGACGCAGGGAAGGAGACGGAGGGAAGGAGACGATGAGGAGGAGACGCAGGGAGGAGACGCAGGGAAGGAGACGCAGGGAGGAGACGCAGGGAAGGAAACGCAGGGAGGAGACACAGGGAAGGAGACGCAGGGAAGGAGACGCAGGGAGGAGACGCAGGGATGAGACGCAGGGAAGGAGACGCAGGGAGGAGACGCAGGGAAGGAAACGCAGGGAGGAGACACAGGGAAGGAGACGCAGGGAAGGAGACGCAGGGAAGGAGACGCAGGGAAGGAGACGATGAGGAGGAGACACAGGGAAGGAGACGCAGGGAAGGAGACGATGAGGAGGAGACGTTGAGGATGAGACGCAGGGAGGAGACGCAGGGAGGAGACGCAGGGAAGGAGACGCAGGGAAGGAGACGATGTGGAGGAGACGCAGGGAGGAGACGATGTGGAGGAGACGCAGGGAAGGAGACGCAGTTAGGAGACGCAGGGAAGGAGACGATGTGGAGGAGACGCAGGGAAGGAGACGCAGGGAAGGAGACGCAGGGAGGAGACGCAGGGAGGAGACGCAGGGAAGGAGACGATGAGGAGGAGACACAGGGAAGGAGACGATGAGGAGGAGACGCAGGGAAAGAGACGCAGGGAAGAGACGCAGGGAAGGAGACGCAGGGAAGGAGACGCAGGGAGGAGACGCAGGAAGGAGACGCAGGGAAGGAGACGCAGGGAAGGAGACGCAGGGAGGAGATGCAGGGAAGGAAACGCAGGAAGGAGACGCAGGGAGGAGACGCAGGGAAGGAGACGCAGGGAGGAGACGCAGGGAAGGAGACAATGAGGAGGAGACGCAGGGAGGAGACGCAGGGAAGGAGACGCAGGGAAGGAGACGCAGGGAAGGAGACGGAGGGAAGGAGACGATGAGGAGGAGACGCAGGGAAGGAGAAGATGAGGAGGAGACACAGGGAAGGAGACGCAGGGAAGGAGACGATGAGGAGGAGACGTTGAGGATGAGACGTATGATCAGTAACAGACCATGAAGACACAGGAAGCATCATCACCGTGTCCGTTTCAGTGTTTTCAGTCTCTCTCCGTCTCTCAGCTACATTCAGTCTCTGAGCGGTTGGCGTAGCAGAGCTCCCGCCCACACAGCACCGCCGCCCACCTTCCCAGCATGCCGCTGGCCTCTTACCGCCGCCCACCTTCCCAGCATGCCGCTGGCCTCTTACCGCCGCCCACCTTCCCAGCATGCCGCTGGCCTCTTACCGCCGCCCTCTCCACCCTGACGGAGCTGAGAGAGGAACACAGCGTTTATATTCCCTGTTAGTCTGAACAGGAACACCGCTGACCGCTGCTGGTTCTCATCATTCATTGATCTTCTCTGCATTCAGGATCAACACTTTGCTTCAGACATTCATGGTCCCCACAGGATGAATCACCAATATTTACGTTATCAACTTATCGTACGATATATATTGACATCATTTCAATCATTTTTTATCTGTTCATTGCAGCAAATATAAACATGACCAATGAAAAGTATTCATCATAACAACTACAATAACGTATCATTTTAACTTCTAAATCACATGATTGTGTCTGTAAGTCTCGATTAGAACTCATGCATTCAGTCACTGCATCACTCCGCTATGCTACGCTATGCTACGCTACGCTACCCACAGCGACGGGATACACGAGCAACGTTAAGTAGTTCCTCAAATCATCACCCTCATCTCACCCTCATCTCATCTCACCCACATCTCACCCTCATCTCATCTCACCCACATCTCACCCACATCTCACCCTCATCTCACCCTCATCTCACCCACATCTCACCCTCATCTCATCCACATCTCACCCTCATCTCACCCTCATCTCATCCACATCTCACCCACATCTCACCCTCATCTCATCCACATCTCACCCTCATCTCACCCTCATCTCACCCTCATCTCACCCACATCTCACCCTCATCTCATCTCACCCACATCTCACCCTCATCTCACCCACATCTCACCCTCATCTCATCTCACCCTCATCTCACCCTCATCTCATCGCACCCACATCTCACCCTCATCTCATCTCACCCACATCTCACCCACATCTCACCCACATCTCACCCTCATCTCACCCACATCTCACCCTCATCTCACCCACATCTCACCCTCATCTCATCTCACCCTCATCTCACCCTCATCTCACCCTCATCTCACCCACATCTCACCCTCATCTCATCTCACCCTCATCTCATCTCACCCACATCTCACCCTCATCTCACCCTCATCTCACCCACATCTCACCCTCATCTCACCCACATCTCACCCTCATCTCACCCACATCTCACCCTCATCTCATCCACATCTCACCCTCATCTCACCCACATCTCACCCTCATCTCATCCACATCTCACCCTCATCTCACCCACATCTCACCCTCATCTCACCCTCATCTCACCCACATCTCACCCTCATCTCATCTCACCCACATCTCACCCTCATCTCATCTCACCCACATCTCACCCTCATCTCACCCACATCTCACCCTCATCTCACCCACATCTCACCCTCATCTCACCCACATCTCACCCTCATCTCATCTCACCCACATCTCACCCTCATCTCACCCTCATCTCACCCACATCTCACCCTCATCTCATCTCACCCACATCTCACCCTCATCTCATCTCACCCACATCTCACCCTCATCTCATCTCACCCACATCTCACCCTCATCTCACCCTCATCTCACCCACATCTCACCCTCATCTCACCCTCATCTCACCCACATCTCACCCTCATCTCACCCACATCTTACCCTCATCTCACCCTCATCTCACCCTCATCTCACCCTCATCTCACCCACCCAGCTCTGCATTATGCAGCACGAGTTCCTCTGAGGACTTCATGTCTGCTACGAACAGCCTGCGATCACTAACTCTGCGTCTGGTCCTGCTCCTCCTCCGGTCGATGGACGTGGTTCTCCATCGAGCTGTACGTCCTGTACGTCGTACAAACATGTTCACCGGAAAACTGACTCTTAATATGTTCAAAATACAAGATTCTCACTGGTGGAAGATGTTGTCGATGTTCCGTGTTCATTCTCGCTGCTTTTACTTTCTCTGGAGTTAGTTCTTCTGCTGGGTGTGTGATTGTAGACGCTGTTGTTTTGATGATCTCGTGTGAAGGTTCGGGCTGTTCTCATGCAGCGTTCATAGCCGTCTACATCCTACAAAATCAAATCCTATGTAACCCTCGTTATCAGAAGTATAAAGAATGCAAATACCCACAAAACGTGTGTGTGGAAGGAGTGGATTGGTCCAACAAGAACTGATCTTTCATTTAGGAGTCCAGATTGAAATAATTTACATATTGACAGATAATCTATAAACATCTTAAAAGGCTTTTGAGGACAATGTGATGCTGTGTTTTGTCAGTCTTTAGTCCGAGGGGGGAGTCTAGCCCGAGGGGTGAGTCTTTAGACTGTGGGGTGAGTCTTTAGTCCGAGGAGTGAGTCTTTAGACCGAGGGGTGAGTCTTTAGACTGTGGGGTGAGTCTTTAGTCCGAGGAGTGAGTCTTTAGACCGAGGGGTGAGTCTTTAGGCCGAGGAGTGAGTCTTTATGCCATGGGGTGAGTCTTTGGACAGAGAAGTGAGTCTTTAGTCCGAGGGGTGAGTCTTTAGTCTGAGGAGTGAGTCTTTAGACCGTGGGGTGAGTCTTTAGTCCGAGGAGTGAGTCTTTGGACAGAGAAGTGAGTCTTTAGTCCGAGGAGTGAGTCTTCAGACCGAGGGGTGAGTCTTTAGGCCGAGGAGTGAGTCTTTATGCCATGGGGTGAGTCTTTGGACAGAGAAGTGAGTCTTTAGTCCGAGGAGTGAGTCTTTAGACCGATGAGTGAGTCTTTAGACTGTGGGGTGAGTCTTTGGACCGAGGGGTGAGTCTTTAGACCGAGGGGTGAGTCTTTAGTCCGAGGGGTGAGTCTTTAGTCTGAGGAGTGAGTCTTTAGACCGTGGGGTGAGTCTTTAGTCCGAGGAGTGAGTCTTTAGTCCGAGGAGTGAGTCTTTAGACCGAGGGGTGAGTCTTTAGGCCGAGGAATGAGTCTTTATGCCATGGGGTGAGTCTTTGGACAGAGAAGTGAGTCTTTAGTCCGAGGAGTGAGTCTTTAGCCCGAGGAGTGAGTCTTTAGACTGTGGGGTGAGTCTTTAGACTGAGAAGTGAGTCTTTAGTCCGAGGAGTGAGTCTTTAGTCTGAGGAGTGAGTCTTTAGACCGTGGGGTGAGTCTTTCGTCCGAGGAGTGAGTCTTTAGTCTGAGGAGTGAGTCTTTAGACCGTGGGGTGAGTCTTTAGTCCGAGGAGTGAGTCTTTGGACAGAGAAGTGAGTCTTTAGTCCGAGGAGTGAGTCTTTAGACCGAGGGGTGAGTCTTTAGGCCGAGGAGTGAGTCTTTATGCCATGGGGTGAGTCTTTGGACAGAGAAGTGAGTCTTTAGACCGAGGGGTGAGTCTTTAGGCCGAGGAGTGAGTCTTTATGCCATGGGGTGAGTCTTTGGACAGAGAAGTGAGTCTTTAGTCCGAGGGGTGAGTCTTTAGTCTGAGGAGTGAGTCTTTGGACAGAGAAGTGAGTCTTTAGTCCGAGGAGTGAGTCTTTAGACCGAGGGGTGAGTCTTTAGGCCGAGGAGTGAGTCTTTATGCCATGGGGTGAGTCTTTGGGCAGAGAAGTGAGTCTTTAGTCCGAGGGGTGAGTCTTTAGTCTGAGGAGTGAGTCTTTAGACCGTGGGGTGAGTCTTTAGTCCGAGGAGTGAGTCTTTGGACAGAGAAGTGAGTCTTTATGCCATGGGGTGAGTCTTTGGACAGAGAAGTGAGTCTTTAGTCCGAGGAGTGAGTCTTTAGACCGATGAGTGAGTCTTTAGACTGTGGGGTGAGTCTTTGGACCGAGGGGTGAGTCTTTAGACCGAGGGGTGAGTCTTTAGTCCGAGGAGTGAGTCTTTAGACCGTGGGGTGAGTCTTTAGTCCGAGGAGTGAGTCTTTGGACAGAGAAGTGAGTCTTTAGTCCGAGGAGTGAGTCTTTAGTCCGAGGAGTGAGTCTTTAGCCCGAGGAGTGAGTCTTTAGACTGTGGGGTGAGTCTTTAGACTGAGAAGTGAGTCTTTAGTCCGAGGAGTGAGTCTTTAGTCTGAGGAGTGAGTCTTTAGACCGTGGGGTGAGTCTTTAGTCCGAGGAGTGAGTCTTTAGTCTGAGGAGTGAGTCTTTAGACCGTGGGGTGAGTCTTTAGTCCGAGGAGTGAGTCTTTGGACAGAGAAGTGAGTCTTTGGTCCGAGGAGTGAGTCTTTAGACCGAGGGGTGAGTCTTTAGACCGAGGAGTGAGTTTTTATGCCATGGGGTGAGTCTTTGGACAGAGAAGTGAGTCTTTAGTCCGAGGAGTGAGTCTTTAGACCGATGAGTGAGTCTTTAGACCGTGGGGTGAGTCTTTGGACCGAGGAGTGAGTCTTTAGACCGGGGGGTGAGTCTTTAGACCGGGGGGTGAGTCTTTAGTCCGAGGGGTGAGTCTTTAGTCTGAGGAGTGAGTCTTTAGACCGTGGGGTGAGTCTTTAGTCCGAGGAGTGAGTCTTTGGACAGAGAAGTGAGTCTTTAGTCCGAGGAGTGAGTCTTTAGACCGAGGGGTGAGTCTTTAGGCCGAGGAGTGAGTCTTTATGCCATGGGGTGAGTCTTTGAACAGAGAAGTGAGTCTTTAGTCCGAGGAGTGAGTCTTTAGACCGAGGAGTGAGTCTTTAGACTGTGGGGTGAGTCTTTAGACTGTGGGGTGAGTCTTTAGACTGAGAAGTGAGTCTTTAGTCCGAGGAGTGAGTCTTTAGTCTGAGGAGTGAGTCTTTAGATCGTGGGGTGAGTCTTTAGTCCGAGGGGTGAGTCTTTAGACCGAGGGGTGAGTCTTTAGTCCGAGGGGTGAGTCTTTAGTCTGAGGAGTGAGTCTTTAGACCGTGGG
The DNA here is from genome assembly GCA_028022725.1 of Lycodopsis pacificus. Lineage (NCBI taxonomy): Eukaryota > Metazoa > Chordata > Actinopteri > Perciformes > Zoarcidae > Lycodopsis > Lycodopsis pacificus. Next base: position 630,199 of record CM051689.1, on the reverse strand, counting down.
GTGAGTCTTTAGTCCGAGGAATGAGTCTTTATGCCATGGGGTGAGTCTTTGGACAGAGAAGTGAGTCTTTCGTCCGAGGAGTGAGTCTTTAGACCGAGGAGTGAGTCTTTAGAACATGGGGTGAGTCTTTGGACCGAGAAGTGAGTCTTCAGTCCGAGGGTGAGTCTTTAGTCCGAGGGGTGAGTCTTTAGACCGAGGGGTGAGTCTTTAGACCGAGGGGTGAGTCTTTAGTCCGAGGGGTGAGTCTTTAGTCCGAGGGGTGAGTCTTTAGACCGAGGGGTGAGTCTTTAGTCCGAGGGGTGAGTCTTTAGTCCGAGGGGTGAGTCTTTAGTCCGACGGGTCAGTCTTTAGTCCGAGGGGTGAGTCTTTAGTCCGACGGGTCAGTGTTTAGTCCGAGGAGTGAGTCTTTAGTCCGAGGGGTGAGTCTTTAGTCCGAGGTGTGAGTCTTTAGTCCGAGCGGTGAGTCTTTAGTCCGAGGGGTCAGTCTTTAGTCCGTCAATTGAGTCTTCAGACCAACTTTTCATCAGAGAAACAGATATTCAGATACGCAGTTGTTCAGTTGTGGACAGACAAGAGTTTTCATGTCTTTGAACTCAATGAACTGGACTACATAACTCCATCACTCCACAAATGTTTGAAGCGTGTGAAGTCGCTCTGGTGGCTGAAGAAATAAACCTTCTTGTTTCATGTTCGACTCAAAGTTCATGTTGATCGTTTCAGCCTGAAGCAGATTTGAGTCTTTGACAGAAGAGAGAAGGAAGCTCACTTCTTCTTCCTGATGACCCATTTCACTTCCTTTACTTCTCTCCTTTCTTTCACTCTCTTTGTCTCCTCAGTCCATCCCTTCCTTCTTCTGCTTCTCTCACTCTTGTCACTTCCTCTCATCTCCTCACCTCTGCTCTCTGTTCTGTTGCTTCACATTCTTCCACATCAACTCCTTCTTGTTTCCTCCACCACTTTCTATTTGTTCTCTTCCTCTCCTATATACTCCCTCCTTCTATCTCTTTACATTTAGCTCGAGATATTTTTTCCTCTTCTCTCTCTATCGTTGTTGCCTACCTCTCCCTCTTTCCGCTCTGTGCTGTCCTCGTTTCTCTCTTTACATCCCCCCTCCCCTCGCCTCCTTTCCTTCTCTCTCGCTCTTTCTCCTCCTTCAGCCACCCAACCACAAGACAAATGGACCAACGCCTCGTTGGTGATATGTAGCCTGTTTCCTCCCCCTCTCCATCCTCCATCCTCCATCCTCCATCCTCCATCCTCTGCCGCCTGAGGGATGAGAGGGTGAGGTCTGCAGCTCCGTCTATAAGGAGGGAGGATGGAGGATGGAGGAGGGAGGAGGGAGGAGGGAGGATGGAGGAGGGAGGAGGGGGGAGGGAGGAGGGGGGAGGGAGGAGGGGGGAGGGGGTGAGGTCTATAAGGAGGATGTGAGATGGTTTCCATGCATTCGTGATGTTCAGTGACAACAGATTCTGTTCTGTCCCAGACAACAAATCTCTCCTTCATGAAATAACTAGTTTACTACGACTGTATTTAAGTACTTCATACTACATGTACTACGACTGTATTTAAGTACTTCATACTACATGTACTACGACTGTATTTAAGTACTTTATACTACATGTACCACGACTGTATTTTAGTACTTTATACTACATGTACTACGACTGTATTTAAGTACTTTATACTACATGTACTACGCCTGTATTTAAGTACTTTATACTACATGTACTATGCCTGTATTTAAGTACTTTATACTACATGTACTACGCCTGTATTTAAGTACTTTATACTACATGTACTACGCCTGTATTTAAGTACTTTATACTACATGTACTACGCCTGTATTTAAGTACTTTATACTACATGTACTACGCCTGTATTTAAGTACTTTATACTACATGTACTACGCCTGTATTTAAGTACTTTATACTACATGTACTACGCCTGTATTTAAGTACTTTATACTACATGTACTAGAATAGACGGAGCAGATACATCTTTGACATTCCTGGCCGACATTCACGTTTTCTTTCTTTTTTTTCTGCTGATACCAGTTATTGATCATAATGATACATATTAACAGAATCAGACACATTGTTCTTTGATCATAATGATACATATTAACAGAATCAGACACATTGTTCTTTGATCATAATGATACATATTAACAGAATCAGACACATTGTTCTTTGATCATAATGATACATATCAACAGAATCAGACACATTGTTCTTTGATCATAATGATACATATCAACAGAATCAGACACATTGTTCTTTGATCATAATGATACATATCAACAGAATCAGACACATTGTTCTTTGATCATAATGATACATATCAACAGAATCAGACACATTGTTCTTTGATCATAATGATACATATCAACAGAATCAGACACATTGTTCTTTGATCATAATGATACATATCAACAGAATCAGACACATTGTTCTTTGGTTATAGCAGCTGGTCTACAAGGGTCCAGAATATTAGACTCTCTGTGCATGAGCAGGTTAAGTGAATGAGGACGATGTTGATGATTGTCACAGTGTTCAACCAATCAGATCTCTAGTTTGACATGTGTGAGTGTGAGTGAGTGAGTGAGTGAGAGTGAGTGAGTGAGTGAGTGAGTGAGTGAGTGAGTGAGTGAGTGAGTGAGTGAGTGAGTGAGTGAGTGAGTGAGTGAGTGAGTGAGTGAGTGAGTGAGTGAGTGAGTGAGTGTGTGTGTGTGTGTGTGTGTGTGTGATGGATGTAATTTAAACAGAAATGAAGCTCATTGTTTCATTGTTGACCTGTTAGCAATAGAAGATCTCTGATCCTATGGTGTTGTTGTTGTTGTTGTTGTGACATCATTTATTGATCAGATGTTTCCAGAATGTGATGTGTGTCTTTGGGGGACCAGAGTGTGAAGAGCATCTCCTCTCCTCTCCTCGTGTTTACTGTCTCTGTTGATGTGTGTAAAGCTGAGGTTCCCTTTGTTCATTCTGGTCTCATGTGGTCTCATGTGGTCTCTCAGGTCCAGAAGAGACTCGCTGTTGAAGCCAGGAGAGAGGGGAGACTGAGGCTACCTGCTAAGTCCTCCTTGGTTTTTGAGAAGAACTTCTGCACCAATCAGCAGCCAGCATGGACTTTGTGATGAAGCAAGCTTTGGGTGGTGAGTAGTCCGATGTCCCGACGCTCCTGAACATGTCATCATGAGGAACTCATTTCTCTTGAGATGGTTCAAAGACGTATTTACGGCTAGATGACGATGTATTGAGTGTTGATGGAGCTGCTACAATGTTAGCTTAGCATAGCACTGATGAAACCAGACTCCATTCAGAAAATAAGCGTTTTAAAAGTTGTTTACTTGTCGTCTTGTAGAGAGAAAAAACAAAACATTCATATTATAACATTATATCGTGTACATTATATTATATTCCTTCTGGGCCGTTCTATTCCTTCTCTGTTTGGATGAGTTCACCTCCAGGTTCTGGATCGGGTCTTATCATCCTCTGAACCGTTTAAGATTGGTCTCTTTTTTTAAACAAGATTTAGCATGTTCCTAACGCTTTTATTTAAAGTTAAAGAGTTAAATATTGAGCCACTAGGTGGAGCTGCTCTTTTGTTCACGTATCAAGATAAAGACAAAACATTCACTCTGCAGCGACAACCATCAATAGCAGCCGCCATTTTGAATGCCGTCTACTCAGATCAACAAAGAGAAGGAAGATTGCAAAACTACACCGTACACTACACGCTATGTACACTAGTCAGTACACTACACGCTATGTACACTAGTCAGTATACTACACGCTATGTACACTAGTCAGTACACTACACGCTATGTACACTAGTCAGTACACTACACGCTATGTACACTAGTCAGTATACTACACGCTATGTACACTAGTCAGTACACTACACGCTATGTACACTAGTCAGTACACTACACGCTATGTACACTAGTCAGTATACTACACGCTATGTACACTAGTCACTACACTACACGCTATGTACACTAGTCAGTATACTACACGCTATGTACACTAGTCAGTACACTACACGCTATGTACACTAGTCAGTACACTACACGCTATGTACACTAGTCACTACACGCTATGTACACTAGTCAGTTTACTACACGCTATGTACACTAGTCAGTTTACTACACGCTATGTACACTAGTCAGTACACTACACGCTATGTACACTAGTCACTACACTACACGCTATGTACACTAGTCACTACACGCTATGTACACTAGTCAGTATACTACACGCTATGTACACTAGTCAGTATACTACAAGCTATGTACACTAGTCAGTACACTACCCGCTATGTACACTAGTCAGTACACTACACGCTATGTACACTAGTCAGTACACTACACGCTATGTACACTAGTCAGTATACTACCCGCTATGTACACTAGTCACTACACTACACGCTATGTACACTAGTCACTACACACTATGTACACTAGTCAGTATACTACACGCTATGTACACTAGTCAGTATACTACACACTATGTACACTAGTCACTACACGCTATGTACACTAGTCAGTATACTACACACTATGTACACTAGTCACTACACACTATGTACACTAGTCACTACACACTATGTACACTAGTCACTACACGCTATGTACACTAGTCACTACACGCTATGTACACTAGTCAGTATACTACACACTATGTACACTAGTCACTACACACTATGTACACTAGTCAGTATACTACACGCTATGTACACTAGTCAGTATACTACACACTATGTACACTAGTCACTACACGCTATGTACACTAGTCAGTATACTACACACTATGTACACTAGTCACTACACACTATGTACACTAGTCACTACACACTATGTACACTAGTCACTACACGCTATGTACACTAGTCACTACACGCTATGTACACTAGTCAGTATACTACACACTATGTACACTAGTCACTACACACTATGTACACTAGTCAGTATACTACACGCTATGTACACTAGTCAGTATACTACACACTATGTACACTAGTCACTACACGCTATGTACACTAGTCAGTATACTACACACTATGTACACTAGTCACTACACACTATGTACACTAGTCACTACACACTATGTACACTAGTCACTACACGCTATGTACACTAGTCAGTATACTACACACTATGTACACTAGTCACTACACACTATGTACACTAGTCAGTATACTACACACTATGTACACTAGTCACTACACACTATGTACACTACCCCCCCCCCCCGTGTCCAGACTGAAGTGTTGTAGTTTACCTCCCGTAGAGTTGCTGTGTAGTGTTGTGACCTTTCCTCCAGGAGACTGTAATCTGGTCCTCCGTGGATACAAACACCCCCTGATGAGGTCCGGGGGGGGGGGGGGGCACCAGCCTGCAGTGTTTCTCGTTAGTGGAAATGAACCAAACACATTGATTTTATATCGATATTGTGATATAATTTAAACTAGTAAATGTTGACGGTCGGGTTTAACATGTAAATAAAGCAGGAACACAACACGCACGCACACACGCACGCACACACACACACACACACACACACACACCTCAGATTCTATTTCTGGTTTTTCTCAATTACAAATGTGATTCATCAGTTTCATTGACCAGGAGAACGAGGTCGACCCGGGGAGCAGAGTGGACTCTAGTTTTAGGATCAACACGTCCTTCATGATCGAATACCAGATTAATATCATTTAATGAAGCAAACATGTTTCAAACAGCTTAAATGTTATATTTAGTGTATGAATTCACTTTGTTCACATCAGTTTCACTTCATTAATGTTCCCTGTGTCTCGTTAGGATTTAAAAGGCTACGTCGTCTCCTCTTGGTCTCCTCTTGGTCTCTTCTTGGTCTCTTCTTGGTCTCTTCTTGGTCTCCTCTTGGTCTCTTCTTGGTCTCTTCTTGGTCTCTTCTTGGTCTCTTCTTTGTCCTTTGTCTCCTCTTGGTCTCTTCTTGGTCTCCTCTTGGTCTCCTCTTGGTCTCTTCTTGGTCTCTTCTTGGTCTCATCTTGGTCTCATCTTGGTCTCCTCTTGGTCTCTTCTTGGTCTCTTCTTGGTCTCTTCTTGGTCTCCTCTTGGTCTCCTCTTGGTCTCTTCTTGGTCTCTTCTTGGTCTCTTCTTGGTCTCTTCTTTGTCCTTTGTCTCCTCTTGGTCTCTTCTTGGTCTCCTCTTGGTCTCCTCTTGGTCTCTTCTTGGTCTCTTCTTGGTCTCATCTTGGTCTCATCTTGGTCTCCTCTTGGTCTCTTCTTGGTCTCCTCTTGGTCTCTTCTTGGTCTCTTCTTGGTCTCCTCTTGGTCTCCTCTTGGTCTCTTCTTGGTCTCTTCTTGGTCTCTTCTTGGTCTCCTCTTTGTCTCCTCTTTGTCTCCTCTTTGTCTCCTCTTGGTCTCCTCTTGGTCTCCTCTTGGTCTCTTCTTGGTCTCTTCTTGGTCTCCTCTTGGTCTCCTCTTGGTCTCTTCTTGGTCTCTTGTTGGTCTCTTGGTCTCCTCTTGGTCTCTTCTTGGTCTCCTCTTGGTCTCCTCTTGGTCTCCTCGTCGTCGTCTCCTCGTCGAGTTAAAGAGGCAGAACGTCAGGTTTTTATTATACCCCATGAATATGTGAGGGTCCTTGATGTTTAGTGTCGATGAGGGTTTGTCTCTGCTGGACGATCCATAACTCACAGATGTTCATGAGTTTACTGTCGATCAGACGGAGGAGTCGCTGTCTCGTCTAGAAAACTGCTTCTGTCAGCGATAACAGCGTGTAGGAGGAAAGAAATCTACGGAAAAAAAGTACATTTTTACTTTTTCAAACTTGCAATAATTTATTCATATTCTTTTGATTATTTCTGTTGTAATATTATTATCTATTCTATAAAATATCAGAAAAAATCTATATAATTAAAATTCTCTCATTTTAAAAGCAGCATCCAGAGATATAATAATCTTTTTTCTGAATAACAGAATTTAAATTGCTGCTCGTTACTTTTCTGTGAATTAATTAATTGAGTAATTAAGATGAGATCAGATTATACAGGAGATAGTATTACAACAACAAAGTGGACAAAACAAAACAACACAAGTATAATGAATATATAGTATTTAAATATACAGTATAATACATATATAGTATAATAAATATTGAAACTAAAATACGATATAATTGGACTGGATTTTCGTTATTTCATCACTAAGCGTGTTGACTTTTATTTTGAAGTATCCACCACCATCATCATCGTCGTCTTTCATCCATGGAGGAACAGCGGCCTCTTCCTGTCACATGACAGGAAGTGATCCAGCAGATTTCCCTCCAAATAGAAATCCATCATGTTTATCTGTGACATATACTTCAGGTGTCACAGGTGAGAGACCTGGAAGAGGAGGGACAGGAAGTGTTGACAGATGGACCTCAGTGGGTCTCTGAAGGTCCTCCGGCTGGCTCCTCTTCTCAAGACGCCTTCAAGGCCTTCAGGAAATGCCATCGCCACATAATCCTGAGAGCTGCTGACACACAGGCTCTACCGTTGGACGGCGAGGTCCACCGTTGGACAAGAAGGTCCACCGTTGGACGGCGAGGTCCACCGTTGGACTGCGAGGTCCACCGTATTGATCAGGTGTTTATCTAAATACCAGTTATTGATTTATATTGTTGTTGTTATTGATCTCTGTCCAGGAGCCACCAAAGACATGGGCAAGATGCTGGGGGGGGAGGAGGAGAAGGACCCCGATGCATCCAAGAAGGAGGAGGAGCGGCAGGAGGCGCTGAGGCAGCAGGAGGAGGAGAGGAAGAGCAAGCACGCCCGCATGGAGGCCGAGAGGGAGAAAGTACGGCAGACCATCAGGGACAAGGTTTGACTAACGTCTCCACTTTGTCTTCTCTTCGTCTCCTCTTTGTCTCGTCTTCATCTCCTCTTCGTCTCCTCGTCGTCTCTTCTTCGTCTCCTTGTCTTTGTCTCCTCTTCGTCTCGTCTTCGTCTCCTGTTAGTCTCGTCTTCGTCGCCTGTTAGTCTCTTCTTCATTTCCTGTTCATCTCCTCTTTGTCTCCTCTTCGTCTCTTCTTCGTCTCCTCTTTGTCTCTTCTTTGTTTCCTCTTCATCTCCTCTTCATGTCCCCCTCATTGTCCCCTCCCCTCTGTCTCCTCTTCATCTCCTCATTGTCCCCTTCATGTCACCTCTCCTCATTGTCCCCTCTCATTGTCCCCTTCATGTCACTTCTCCTCATTGTCCCCTTCATGTCCCCTCTCCTCATTGTCCCCTTCATGTCACCTCTCCTCATTGTCCCCCTCATGTCACCTCTCCTCATTGTCCCCTTCATGTCCCCTCTCCTCATTGTCCCCTTCATGTCCCCTCTCCTCATTGTCCCCTTCATGTCACCTCTCCTCATTGTACCCTTCATGTCACCTCTCATTGTCCCCTTCATGTTGCCTCTCCTCATTGTCCCCCTCATGTCACCTCTCATTGTCCCCTTCATGTCCCCTTCATGTCACCTCTCCTCATTGTCCCCTTCATGTCCCCTCTCCTCATTGTCCCCTTCATGTCCCCTCTCCTCATTGTCCCCCTCATGTCACCTCTCATTGTCCCCTTCATGTCCCCTTCATGTCCCCTCTCCTCATTGTCCCCTTCATGTCCCCTCTCCTCATTGTCCCCCTCATGTCACCTCTCATTGACCCCTTCATGTCCCCTCTCCTCATTGTCCCCTTCATGTTGCCTCTCCTCATTGTCCCCCTCATGTCACCTCTCATTGTCCCCTTCATGTCCCCTTCATGTCACCTCTCCTCATTGTCCCCTTCATGTCCCCTCTCCTCATTGTCCCCTTCATGTCACCTCTCCTCATTGTCCCCCTCATGTCACCTCTCATTGTCCCCTTCATGTCCCCTTCATGTCCCCTCTCCTCATTGTCCCCTTCATGTCCCCTCTCCTCATTGTCCCCCTCATGTCACCTCTCATTGACCCCTTCATGTCCCCTCTCCTCATTGTCCCCTTCATGTTGCCTCTCCTCATTGTCCCCTCTATGTCCCCTCTCCTCATTGTCCCCTTCATGTCACCTCTCATTGTCCCCTTCATGTCACCTCTCCTCATTGTCCCCTCTCCTCATTGTCCCCTTCATGTCCCCTCTCATTGTCCCCTTCATATCACCTCTCCTCATTGTCCCCTTCATGTCGCCTCTCCTCATTGTCCCCTCTATGTCCCCTCTCCTCATTGTCCCTCTGTGCTCCTGTCCCTGCAGTACGGGCTGAAGAAGAAGGAGGAGAAGGAGGCGGAGGAGAAGGCGGCCATGGAGCAGGCCTGCGAGGGCTCTCTGACGCGTCCTAAGAAGGCGATTCCTCGAGGCTGCGGAGATGACGAGGACGAGGACGAGGAGAGCATCCTGGACACCGTCCTCAAGTTTCTGCCCGGACCTCTACAGGACATGTTCAAGAAGTAAACCGTGACAGAGACGAAGGGGTTCCGTGTCCGGGTGTTTGTAAGGAGGCGGAGCTTAGAGTAGATTTGGGGGGGGGGCTTCTCACTGCCTTTCTACAAAACCTTCACATTCTTCTTTTCTACTCGACGACTGCGTCTCTCTTCTTTTTATTTGACTCTTAGGACATTTCTTACAGTTTAATACGTCTTCTGTCCTTTTTTCACACCTAGTGAGGTCAGACGTTCTGATTGGTTTGGCCATCACCTGTTGCCAGGCAAAGGGGACCAATGGCGAGCAGCAATCCTGCAGCTGGAGCATGTTGTGTGTTTTCTACTTTTGATGAACCTTCTGGTCTTTATATTCACGTTTAAATGAATCAGCGTTTTGAGTTCTGGGACATGTGCCTCCATACATCGTCCTCCAGCCGGAGGACACGTCAATGAGGGACATTGGGTTGTTCATCTGCATGAAGACAACATGGGACACTTTTACCACACCATGTCTCTGATGTAAACTTGGCTCGTTGTCACATTTAGAACGATTTAAAAACAGACCTCCGTGTTACCTTCAGGGCCTCGAGCTTCACAGGAACTTTGGGTTTCATTCTAGATTTACTCGAGCTCTTTAGACGTGTCGAGGACTTTGGATATTCTCTCAAATATTTGTTATTCGATCAAGATTTCATCCTTTTGAGCAAACAGAGTCTTTTGAATCCCATTTGTAAAAGTAAATCACTGTTTCTTTGTTCAGGAATCAGGTACCTGATGATGAGTCAGCGTCCCTGTAGAGACAATCAAAGGACTGCTGGAGGAGGCGGTACTTCCTGTCACTCCCTCTCTGATTGGTTAGAAGAGGGTTTAACTCAGTGTCTCTTAACTGAAACTATTTATTCTCATTTTCTTCTCCACATGAATGCAAACGTCCGGCTTTTCTCTCGACTTCTTAACGCTTCAGTTTTCCCTCGATGGACGCTCATCACCATGGAGACCAAAGAAATACTGGTGACATCTTCACGTTTATCGTCGCGTAGACGAGTTTGTCTTTTGTTGTATTGAGGTCTGCAGGAGGAACACGTGTGCATGAATCCCAAAGAGCACAAACTAGAAATGATCCTTTTCCCCTCAAAGTAGACGATGACATCACTGAGGAGCTCAGCTGACCTCTGACCTCTGACCCGACAGCACGTCGTCCTGACTTATGATTCCTCCTAAAGGATAAAAGAGGAAGAAACCACCTAAACACACAGCAGAGCAGGAGGCTTCCACCAGTTTGTACCTTTAAGGAATAAGATGAAATGAATCATGAATAGAAACATGTTCCTTTGTTTCCTGACACAAAGCCATATTATTTAAATTGCAATAATTACTTTAAAATGATAAAAAAGAGAATATTCCATCGAGGAGTTTTACCGTCTCGTGTTTGTTTTATGTAAAAACAAAAATTAGAAAACAAAGATATCTGCTTGTAAATCCTCACCGTACTTGTATCTTTAAGCGCGTATACGAGTGTAGACACAGACAATGTGTGTAGAAAACCTGTCTCAGTGTACTACATGTGTACTCTGTGTCTCTACATGTTGATTCATATTCTTATAACTATTAATGTGCACAGAAACAACACTGAACACGTTCCTTTAATGTCGAGCAAACGTTTGGTAGAGTAGAGACGAAGAACACAGAATCACGCGACGTTGATCCAGAGAGACGTTAGTGGACACACTGTCTCTGCACTACACGTACAAGACATGTGACAAAATACTGAAAGGGTTCTGTTGCTTTATGTCAAATCTTTAGATTTCAAACTAACGGTTTTTAAAAGTCAGTTTGATGTAAAACATTTTCATATTTCATATTTTTGTATACAGATGAATTCTAAATCATCAATATTCAACCCTGTCTCCTAAAAGTGACGTTCACGAACAACTCGACAGTTCACGTACAACTCGACAGGTCACGTACAACTCGACAGTTCACGTACAACTCGACAGTTCACGTACAACTCGACAGGTCACCAACAACGTCTGAGGGAAACCTGTCTCCTGGGTTACGGTCGAGATTTTAAACAGTTTGAAACACAAAGTTAATGTCGTCAAATGAAACTAAACTAAAATTAAACTAAATCTAACTAAACTACCTTCATCAGTGTTTGTCATTACATGTTTGTTACTTTATTAAAGTTATGGATGAAATTAGAAAAAGCTGAATGTTGACGTTTGGTTTCACGTTTCCCTTGAAACGTTACTCACAATACATTTTAATGTTATTTCAATATTAAACATAATCTGCTGCGATCACGGTCGTAAAACATCAAATCTGAGACGAAGACTTTGATACTGAAACTTTAACTCTTGAGTTCTTTAGAGGCGGAGCTCTACAAACGTTTTTGATGCTGATATCACGGGATGCAGTTGCTTCGCTCGTCATGTTGAAGTGATGCGTCGGACAGGTTTAGTGCAGTTTGAGGAGAATCACCTTGATTCATGTTGTTTATCACATGAACAGTCTCACCTCCATTAGGTTCCTTCTTGCCTGGGATAGTAACGAGTTAACATGAAGCCATTCATCATCTGAGTAGAACTCCAGGCCTCACGTCATGTGACCTGCCTTTAAAAGAAAGGGCTATTACCGTACGTCACCTGTGTGAGCTCACTGCCGTTTACTGCCGGTTTCACTTCCTTCTGGTGTCATGAGTGTTTCAAACTCTAGATAAATCCTTTGTTTGATCGACGGCAGTGGAGCAGCTTCTGACGTACCCTGAAGTAGACGTGACTGAACGACAGTGTAAACGTTAAACAGATACCCGAGTTTCAAACGTTTAACAGTGATGAAGAGACGAGATAAAGAGCTGAAACACGGGATCATCAGAGCATCTTCTGTTGTCAGGAGCCCACAAACATTCATCCGCCCCCCCCTCCCAAAAGCACAGCAGAGGTTGTCAATTAGGTCTGGTGATATTTCACTATGTATTACATCAACACACTAATGTATTGTGGCAGCGTGCAGCACATGTCTACGTCTTCAATAGAACTTTATGAAATGCAAAGGGACGCTTGAAGACGGAGAATGAAAAACTTTAATTCTTTAAACTTTATCGTCGCTCGTGACACGGCCGGACTGTTGAACACGGTCATGATGTCATAGCGTTTGTCTTTCTGGTAACATTTTCCACTTCTACACTCATTGGATCTTCTTAGGACTGCCCTGCTGATTCCTGCCAGTAAACCTAGTTCACGGAGTCGAGAAGCTCGTCTCGTCCTCACGTTTACGTCCCTTTAGTGGAAGACGAGGTCTCGTCAGCACAAACTGTGAAGACAGACTCTTGAAATACATTCCAGTCTTTTTGCCATTTGCACTAGAATACGTTGAAATGTTACACAAAGATAAGTTCCTACTGCCAACGTACCTGTGCTGTGTTACTGTTTGCCAGCCTCTGAACGGTGAAGCTGAAAGGTACCAGCTGAGGTTCCGTACCGGCAGCATTCCCTTTAGTTCGGCCATTTGTGCCAAACCAATGCGATGGCGATATTCACACGTTTGCAGACGATGTGACGTTGTTCCCTGGAGACGTAAAGGTGACGTGTAAACCAGGAAAAGGATTAAAAAGGGATTAAGAACTGAAAAGGGAATCCACTAAGAAATGGACTCTTCTTAAAGTTCCAACATTTGAACCGAGTCTTTCTTTTATATTTCAGGGTGAGAGGGTAAGAATGTATCAGGATGAGTTGTTGTGCTATTTGTTCCTTGACTGCATGTCGTGTCTCTGTGTGGAGCCGTCACTGTAAACGCTCTCATCAGTGGACATTAAATGCATCGCACTAATAAAACAGGTTTATAAAAAGCTTCCTGTCTGTTTATTCTGTTTTGCCTTCAGTGGTATTTTTTCAATTAATTGCTTTATACATTATATACTTTGTACATTAGTGGCGGGCCGTGCATGTTCTACCTGGGCCTTCACTGCTGTCCTGCAGCTGAAACACAGCGACGCTTGTTACGTGTTTCGTGAAGCCAACACCGTCTGCAGAGCATACTCCGGGAGTGCGTCTCCTCTCTGCTCTGACTGCAGCTGCTGCACGAGTTACCGCCTGTGAGCTTTGGGCGGCGGAGGGGCAGCACCTGCTGCTCGTTCACCCCAGTAAGTGTAGAACGGTGTCCTTTAACACCAGAACAAGTCTCCAACAACACTAGAACAAGTCTCCAACAACACCAGAACAAGTCTCCAACAACACCAGAACAAGTCTCCATCAACACCAGAACAAGTCTCCAACAACACCAGAACAAGTCCAGAACAAGTCTCCAACACCACCAGAACAAGTCTCCAACAACACCAGAACAAGTCTCCATCAACACCAGAACAAGTCTCCATCAACACCAGAACAAGTCTCCAACAACACCAGAACAAGTCCAGAACAAGTCTCCAACACCACCAGAACAAGTCTCCAACAACACCAGAACAAGTCTCCAACACCACCAGAACAAGTCTCCAACAACACCAGAACAAGTCTCTAGATTTGTCACTAGTAGCTTTTGACAAAATAAGTCTCCATGAGGGTTCAGAAAGTCACCAGATTTAGCGAGAAAGTCGCCAAGTTGGAAACACTGGCACCGACTAAATATGTCCCCAGAGCAACACTGGATGTAACAATGGTTCCTATCACATATAAAACCAAACAAAAAGCCATCTTCATAAAAACAAGTTGTACAAATAATAATATATAAATTAAAGCTGCGAGCAGCGATGAACGGGCCCTCGCATCCTCCAGCACGTCGAGCGCGTCCGCGAGTGAGATGTTTTTAATCCCGCGTGGACTGCCCTGATGCTGGAAATGATGCTTTGCAAATAGTCCGATGCTTCCTGTATCCGCTGCCTGGCGCTTATGTAGCTCTACTGTATATCAAGTGTAAACCACATTGTGTAAAAGTCATGTAAATCGGATGGTGTTTGTCAAAAAATGGCTTTTTTGTCCGTCTACATGTGATACATCTGTTTACCAAATGTTATACATCTAAATTTTATATATAGATAGTGAAAACGTACTGCGAGGGCTGCATCGTCGAAATATTGTATAAATTCATACAAAATTGAAAATGGCCGAGTTCCTGTAGGGTTTGGAGCATGGTCCCAAGAGACTTTTCTTTAAGTCTCCATAGGACACATGTGCCTACCAAGCTTCATATATGTAGCCAAAACGTAGCGCTGGGGCTGCTCTTTTGAAATATTGTAGGGGGCGCTATAGAGGCAATTTAAAACGGCCAATAAAGAAAATCATATCAACTATTTCTTCATATGACCTGTGTCACATGTACAAAGTTCCATGAGTTTTTGAGCATCCCAACCCACTAAACCATCAGCTTCCTTTTTCATGGCGAACGATGCGTCGCCACGGCAACAGCATTCAACAAAAACTCACAATATTCATGATGATGCATCATCAATGCTATCCTTACCAAATTTTTGACTAATCAGGTCACCTGGCTAGGAGGTATAAATAAAAGTGTAGAATAGGACATTTCCTTTAGCCAGTAGGCGGCGCTATGAGGTATTGAATTTCTTTCAATTGAAGTCTGTTTAGGCTTGAAGTAGCATCATGCATAAGAAGTTTTGTGCGGATTGGATAATGTACCTTGGAGTTATAACAACTTCTTTTTTCATAAACAATGAGGTAAAATGGCTGCCACGCCACGTAAAACTCTCGATTTTGATAACGTTTAATCACAAAGGTCTTAAGAGCATCCTGACCAAAGGAGAAGTTGATCGCTTAAAATCTGTAGGAGGAGTTCGTTAAAGTGCGAAGGCTGAAATCTAATAGTTGTTGAATGCAAAACAATTCTCAGGGTATGTTAGAGGATGCGATGTGCACATATGCTGAAAATCTGGTAATTTTAAGACAAACTGTTGAGAAGTTATATGTATTGATATTAAGCCACGCCCTTAAGAAGTTTATTGGTACATATCTTGTAAACATTAAAGCGAATGGGACTAAGCATGTAGGAGGAGTTCACAGAAATGTGTTTTACACTAAATTCAATATGGCGGAAAATCTAAGGAGGCGGAGCTTAGGGGTCTGATTGGCTTTTTTGTAGCTCTAGCTCAAGTGGACATGTGTGTCAAATTTCAAGTCAATCGGACATACTGGCCGAGGGGTGTCGCCGGTCCGACTTGTAGGGGGCGCTAGAGAGCCATTTCGTAACACAGAAAGATGCATTATTTTTCAGATGGCTATTTTTACCAGGCCTGACAAGTCTCCAAAATTTGGTGAGTTTTCGTGCATGGCAAGTCCTCCAACCATGCGTACGTTTACCCCAACGGGTACAATATCAATAGGGCCTTCGCGGCCCGACGTCGGTTGCTCGGGCCCTAACTAGCTGCTGTTCACTATTTAAAGACAAAGTGCATCCTCCTTTCTTTGTTAACAAATAGTTTAATCTCACGGTTGTTCAGTACATCCGTGTGTTTTAGTTCCAGTAAGAACTGGAGGCCAAACTCCAGCAGAACAACGTGAAGGAGGTGTGGACGGGGATGAAGCAGATCACCGGCTTCAAGGTGGGAGGGAGACAACCAGGGGGCTCCCTGGAGAGGCCAACAAGCTAAACTGTCACTTCAATAGGTTTAGCTCACAGCCCTCATCCGTCTCCTCCACACACCACACCTCCCAAACACCTCCCCCTCTGTCCCCCCTGGTGAGCTGCATGGACCTCAGAGCCCTCTTCTAACCGAGACTATGACCCCCCCCCCCCCCCTCTGTGACGAGTGGCCAGGTGAGAAGACAGCTGGAGCGACTCCACCAAGGCAAGGCTGCTGGACCTGATGGCATCAGCCCCAGGGCCCTGAAGACCTGCGCCATCCAGCTGTCTAATGTCCTTAAACACCTCTTCAACCTGAAGCAGGAGGAAGTCCCGGTGCTGTGGAAGACGTCGTGCCTGGTTCCTGTACCGAAGAAGACGACACCATCTGGCCTCAATGACTACCGACCAGTTGCCCTCACATCACATGTGATGAAGGTGCTGGAGAGGCTGGTCTTGGCCCGCCTCCGGCCGCAGGTGAGATCATCACTGGACCCTCTGCAGTTTGCATACCAGCCTCGTGTGGGGGTGGACGACGCCATCATCTACCTGCTGCAACGAGCTCAGTCGCACCTGGATGAACCGGTGGCTCTGTGAGAATCACTTTCTTTGACTTCTCCAGTGCATTCAACACCATCCAACCAGTGCTGCTGAGGGAGGAGCTGCGGGTGGTGGGGGTGAACGCGTCCACCGTCTCCTGGATCACTGACTACCTCACGGGCAGACCACAGTTTGTCTGACTGGGCCGTGTGCTGTCTGATACGGTGGTCAGTGATACTGGAGCCCCACAGGGAACTGTTCTGTCTCCCTTCCTGTTCACCTTGTACACCACTGACTTCCAGGACAACTCGGGGTCATGCATCTGCAGAAGTTCTCTGACTCTGCAGTGGTCGGGTGTATAAGGGACGGACGGGAGGAGTACAGGGCAGTAGTGGAGGACTTTGTGGAGAAATTACCTGCGTCTGAACGTGACCAAGACCAGAGAGATGGTGGTCGACTTCAGGAGGAGGACGACGGCTCCACAACCGCTGAGAGTTCAGGGAGAGGATGTGGACATGGTGGAGGAGTACCAGTACCTGGTGTCTCCATCGACAGCAGACTGAACTGGAAGAACAACATCAACCCTGTGTACAGGAAGGGGAGGAGTCGACTCTTCTTCTTGAGGAAACTTGGATCCTTCAACGTGTGCAGCAGGATGCTGGAGATGTTCTACAGTCTGTTGTGGTCAGTGCACTGTACTCCTGTAGTCTGCTGGGGGAGCAGCATTGGAGCCGGAGACACCAACAGACTGAACAAACTGGTGAAGAAGGCCGGCTCCATCATTGGCTGCAAACAAGACAGTCTGGAAGAGGTGGTGGAGAGGACACTGAAGAAACTATGATCCATACTGGATAACCCGGACCACCCTCTGCACCACCTCCTGCAGGGACAGACTGATGCAGCTCCGCTGTCACAGGACAGACACAGGAGAACATTCCTGCCCTCTGCTATTAGACTCTATAATAAATCACCTCTGGCCAAGTCAAACACAAGACTGTAACACTGTTGTTGCTGCTGTTGGTGATCTTGTGCACTACTGTTTTGTTTATTTTTCCTACTTAGTTAACTTAATACAATTCTATTCAGTGTACGGTATATACTGTGCATTTTTATGACTTTATTTTCTTAAATTGAATAGGTCCTGCTCTGTTATTTTATTATATTGTATATAATGTGCATTTTCCACAGACAAATTTCCACTTGGGGATGAATAAAGTACATTTCTATTCTAAGAAGTCCTTCTCCAGTCATGGACCCCAGTGAAGACAGTGGAGTCTCCCCAGTTGTATTCCTTGAATACGTTTTAATGGTTTGAGGCTGAAGATGTCCGCTCCACAGAGGCAGCAGATTTTGGGATTGTCACCGCCCAACACGTCAGGCTCGCCCACTGACCAATCACGTACTTGTAGGCCAGCTAGCAGCTGTGACACGTCAAAGAACACGCCCAACACGTAAAACTAAAGATCTGATTGGTTGAACACTATGACAATCAACAACATCGTCCTCATTCACTTAACCTGCTCATGGATGCACCTGAGAGTCTGCAGGCCTCTGCTCTGTTCTACCTAGAGACACAGAGCTGAGATCTGATTGGATGAAAGCTCTACTTAAAACAAGCTGCACTGGAAGCAGAGCAGCTGAGGAAGACAGGAGCTGTGCAATGAGAACATGAGATAATGGAGAAATATGTTTATGAATTATAATACATGGAGTGTATTTAAGAAACATTATTACATTATAACACAGATATAGCTTTGTGATTAGGCCAGCAGAGAAGCTCTGTGATCATGGAGGTGATGTCACCGTGTCAACATGGAGCAACGTGTGTGAGCAACGTTTCAACACCTTGTTGAATCTCTGCTACCAACAATTAAAGCAGTTCTGAAGGAAGAAGCATCCAACCCGGTACAAGCAAGCTGTACCTAATAAAGTGGCCACATAGCAACAACATACTAAGAACATACAGATCAGCAGAGTGTTACCAACAGCTTTATTGCATCAACAAAGGCTGGAGGTCGATCACATGACGGTTCACCAAGTCCTCCGAGATCCTTCATCTCTGGACCTAAACATCACAATCATGTCTCACACGCCAACAGAAAGAACAGAACCGGCCGGTTCATCTACAGGGGTAGCAGGTGGTCCGATGCGGTCTACAGCTGGTTCAGGTTTATCTACAGGGGTAGCAGGTGGTCCGATGCGGTCTACAGCTGGTTCAGGTTTATCTACAGGGGTAGCAGGTGGTCCGATGCGGTCTACAGTGCCCCCTGTGCCACCCTCCTGAACAGCTGGCGTCTCTGCTGGGCCGTCATGGCGTCGCAGCTCTGGAGCAGGTTGGAGATGACGAGCGTCTGCTGAACGCTGGAGGACTTCACCCACAGACGACCGTTCATCCCGACCACCAGCTCACAGGGAAACAGCTGCTGCAGGTCAGCCAGGACCTCACTGTGGGGGGTCAGCAGTCTGGGGGGGGGGGGGGGGGGGGAGTAGACCAGGTGAGACAGGGTCTTACTGTGGGGGGTAAGCAGTAGACCAGGTGATGCTGGAGTCTCAGGACACCATTTCTACACAAACATCTGAGGACGTTTACCTTCTGACGAGTCCCAGAGAGACCGTGAAGACCAGACCTCCTCCTCCAAACACTCCCATCCCATTGGCCCGTCCTGAGCTGTCCACACACACCAACTCCGGCTCCATGTCCTTATTGGCTATGAGGAACTGGGAGAACACCAGGTCACCCACCTGTACAGGTAACACAAGGGGGAGGAGTTAAACACGTAGGGAGGGAGGGGCTAACACCAGTTCACCTCTCGGGGTCTCGGCTGGACCTCTCGGGGTCTCGGCTGGACCTCTCGGGGTCTCGGCTGGACCTCTCGGGTCTCACCTGGACATTGGGTCGGTTCCTCTTGGTGGATCCCTCAAAAGCCAGGTAGGACAGAGACGCCTGCTCACTTCCTCCAAAGTCCACCTTGAAGACGTCTCCTGATTTGACCGTCACGATGCCGATGATGGTCTCACCTTTAGCGGGGACATACTGAGGACGCAGAGGGACAGACTCAGCTCCCATGATGCACTGCTCCAGTACCAGTGTCACACTTTACTACAGACTTCTATCCATTTAAAGATGCAACTATTGTAAACCGGACACATTTTATTTGACCGCACTGAACGTTGAGAACAAACTTTAACAGCTCTCATTGATGGGTTTGGTCTCCTGAGAAGTTCGGCGTAGAACTGGTTCCTCGAGCAGAACGTCATTATTATGAAACAGAACTCTTTAGAACCGGTTCCCGCTGCTCGCTGCTGTGACGCACGGCGCGCTCCGGCGGACGGAGAGACGTCATAACAGCGGCCCGGTTCATAGAGATGAACTTTAACGACCAACGCGCAGCTTCACAACAAATATCTTTGATCCGAAATCACGAGCGATCCGTACTGATTTAAATTCAGTCCCAACATCCGGTCATATGACGCGTTCACGTGTGCTGACGAGGAAAAACCTTAAATTGCGAGATTTCCAGACGGAGTCCCGGATGTTGTAGACGCTGCTGCTGCGTGCAGACGAGTCGCTCCACAGATACGGAGCCTCGTGCCGGTGTATGAACGGCCTCTCTAAAGTCTCACCCTCCTCTGCTGGGAGTCCATCCAGAACATGTGGGGCTGTTTGTGTCGCAGGACGCCGCTTTTACACACCAGCAGCCGGTCTCCGCTCCGCCTCAGACCCGGTCCACACACCACCTTCTCCGGTCTAACGGGGCCCGTGAGAGAGATGCTGTCGTCGGTGTCAAAGGAGAACTCGTCTCCCGGTAACAGAACCTCCCCGGTTCTCTCTTTTAAAGTGGACAACATCGCGTCTCTTCACATGTGTTGTTGTTGCTGTCTGACGGACTGATTTGAATGTGACTCACCGGAAGCAGGAAGCTCAGCCGCCAGCGCCCTCTGCGGGACAGAAGGCGGGAAAACATGTTTCCATGTTTCTCATGATTAAGACCATAATGTCTTTACTTTACTAATTCAATTCAGATCAGAGCAACATGTCAACTTCACAAATATCAGTTCACTAAAAGAGTAATGAAATAAATAGTTTTTATAAAATACAAACATATTTAAAATAAAGAAAAACATCTTTTGTCTTTTCCTTTTTTCATATTTGTTGTATTTGTTGTGCTTAATTTTGAATGTTAAATAATAAGTATTAGTTATAATTAGAATTATTAATTTTCAAAATAAATATAGTAACGTTTTTATTATTGCAGCACTTCATTTTATATATATATATATATGTATATATAATTATATATACATTATTGTTATCATAATAATATGATAGCGTAATAATAATATATTAATAACAATAGTAATGTATTTGTTATTGTAGTTATTACTACTATTGATATTCTAAATAATAACAGGTTGTAGTAGCAGCAGAGGACCAGCAGGCAGCAGCAGAGTCCTGGTCTCTGACCTCACTGCTGGATGAACTAAGCTCTTCTTCGTTAGTGTCGCAGTGTGTCGGAGGCACGAAGAAGAAGAAGCAGCTGATCTGGGGTACATCCCAAGTCTCAGTCTTAATTGTCATTTTACAGTATATATATAATATATACAGCATATATATATATATAAATATAATATATACAGTATATATAATATATACTGTATATATTATATACAGTATATAATATATACAGCATATATATATATAAATATAATATATACAGTATATATAATATATACAGCATATATATATATAAATATAATATATACTGTATATATAATATATACAGTATATATATATAATATATACAGCATATATATATATAAATATAATATACACTGCATATATTATACACTGTATATATATTATATATATACTGTGACATGTTCCAGTATATATATACTGTATATACAGTACATATATACTGTATATACAGTACATATTATATATATATACAGTATATATATAAATATATATACAGTACATATTATATATATATACAGTATATATATAAATATATATACAGTACATATTATATATATATACAGTATATATATATATATACAGTATATATATATATATATTGTATATATAGAGAGCTGGAGAAACCCTTTATATAGAAAGAAGAAGAAACCATTTGTACTATCACATACATGAAACATGTCTGCATGTGACCCTCCCTGTATCAGGGAGCAGTGGGCGGCCATTGATCGGCCCCCGTGAGGGCTTCAGTGTGTTGCTCAGGGACACTTCGACACGTGACACGTCCCAGTCGGGGATCGAACCGTTGACCCTCCGGTTCGCAGACGACCTCTTAACCCAGTGAGCCACGGTCGCCCTGCCGGGAGAAATGGATCCTTAATGGAGCTTCTAAACAGAACACAGGACACAGTTTACCAGACTACAGAGAGAAACTCTCCAGTGGTGATCGCTGTGTCTTTATTAGTTATTAGTGTTATTAGTTATTAGTGTTATTAGTTATTAGTGTTATTAGTTGCTGGTATTAAGTACAGGGATCACTGTGTGTCTTTATTAGTTGTTAGTGTTATTAGTTGCTGGTATTAAGTACAGGGATCATGTGAACAGACACAAACTTATCTAAAGTCTCTCCAGCTGTTAAAGCGACTGACAGCTGATCATGTGATCATCAGCACCGTCATCAGAAACAGACGTCGCTTCACGTGACGCTTCAGAGGAAAGGACGTCTCATGTCTCCTAAAACATGTCTCCTCGTTCCTCTCTCCTCGCATGGTTTCCTCCATGCATCCCTGGTGGGAGGGACTAGGACGCAAGGAAAGGACGCAAGTGAGGGAAACGGGGATGCAGTTAAGAGCCTTGAGATGAACCCATGGAGCTGCTTCTGCTTCTTCTATTGAGGCCTCACAGGTCACATCCAGACCAGAACCTCAGCTGGTCCTCCTCCTCTCCTCCTCCTCCCTCCTCTCCTCCTCCTCCCCCTCTCCTCCTCCTCCTCCTCCTCTCCTCCTCCTCTTCCTCCTCCTCCTCCTCCTCCTCCTCTCTTCCTCCCCATCATCCCCCTCCTCCTCTACTCCTCCTCCCTCCTCTCCTCCTCCTCCTCCTCCCTCCTCTCCTCTCCTCCTCCTCCTCTCTTCCTCCCCCTCCTTCCCCTCCTCCTCCCCCTCTCCTCCTCCTCCTCCTCCTCCCCATCCTCCCCCTCCTTCTCTTCCTCCCCTTCCTCCTCCTCCCCCTCCTTCCCCTCCTCCTCTCCTCTCCTCCTCCTCCCCTCTCCTCCTCCTCCTCCTCCTCCTCCTCTCTTCCTCCCCATCATCCCCCTCCTCCTCTACTCCTCCTCCCTCCTCTCCTCCTCCTCCTCCTCCCTCCTCTCCTCTCCTCCTCCTCCTCTCTTCCTCCCCCTCCTTCCCCTCCTCCTCCCCCTCCTCCCCCTCCTTCTCTTCCTCCCCATCCTCCCCTTCCTCCTCCTCCCCCTCCTTCCCCTCCTCCTCCCCTCTCCTCCTCCTCCCCTCTCCTCCTCCTCCTCCTCCTCCTCCTCCTCCTCCTCTCTTGTTGTTGAGGAAGGTTTTAATCTGAAGGAACGTCGCCGTTAATCAGCCCGATGAATGAAGTCTCCTCCGTCGCCGCTCGGCATCGACCCGCCGGCCTCCATCAATCTCCCGTTGCATTCTGGGAGCATCAGCGGCTTCCTATTCACTTGTCTGAGTCTGTTTGCTCAGGGTCATAACTTACCTCCAGTTTACCCAACATTAGGGTCCACAAAGGGGGACAGTCTGGACCGAGGGTCTATCGGAGTCCTGGCAACGCCACGACATCATCCTTCTGCTCCACCTTAAACCGCTCCCCTAGTTAAGGTGGAATGATGAAGACGATGTTCTGAAGAAGAGTTGCGATCGACTCATGGATCCTTCAGGATGAAATAAAACGTGCTACTCAAAGTACGACATGTCGGTCCGTCCCTCAACTCCGTCTGACTTCCTGTCTGACCGATCGGTTCCTTCTGAAGATGTTCATCTGTAAGAAAGAGACTTTGTTGAGGGACTATTTCTAGCGGCGGATGAATCAGGAGGCTGTGATACACTTTATATTATATCTATTTATATTGTTTAAATTTATGTTGTTTGTTTTTAATGAGCTTATTTGAGATATACGTGTTTCAGCTTTTGTGTTTTTGGAGATTTGTTAATGAAAATCATGAAAGTTTATGAATAATTATAAAGTGTAACATGTCTCATGTTCCTAAATAAGAGACGTTTGTATCTAATTGATAAGTTACTGTTACAGTTACTGTGTTTATGACTCATGAAGATTTCATAAACATTTAAATATCTATAAACGTTGTTTTACAGGATTATAAACTTGTTCATCAGATGAATCTTCTTCTTCTCTGCTTCTCCTCCAAAGTCCTCCAGCTTCTTCTTCTTCTCTTTTGTGTGTAGGTGTGTGTGTGTGTGTGTGTGTGTGTGTGTGTGTGTGTGTGTGTGTGTGTGTGTATGAGTGTGTGTGTAGGTGTGTGTGTGTGTGTGTGTATATGTGTGTGTGTGTATGAGTGTGTGTGTAGGTGTGTGTGTGTGTGTGTGTATGAGTGTGTGTGTAGGTGTGTGTGTGTGTATCTGCGTGTGTGTGTGTGTAGGTGTGTGTGTGTGTGTGTGTAGGTGTGTGTGTGTGTGTGTGTGTGTGTGTAGGTGTGTGTGTGTGTGTGTAGGTGTGTGTGTGTGTGTGTGTGTGTGTGTGTGTGTGTGTGTATCTGGATGTTACATCTCATCCAGTGTTACACTGGAAAAATAGAGAAATAAAGTTAAATTAATTTTATTGAATTCACAAACAGACAAACACAAGGATGCGTTCAGGGTCCTGAAACAAGTCGGTAATCCTGAATCTCATCCAGTATAAACTTCTTTATTTTACTGAAAATGTCTTTTTTTAAATCCGTTTGGGGAGAATTACTGAACCTGAAGAAGAGTTTCTCTCTTTCTTCTCCCTGAACAAACTAAAGCAGAACCTCCTCTCAACGTTCCTGCTGCGTCAGCGTTTTAAAGAAGAACCTGACGGAGGTTCTCTACACCCATGTTGTCTCTCTGGTTCTCCGTGAGGACTTGTGGTCTCTCTGGGCCCCCGTGAGGACTTGTGGTCTCTTTGGTTCTCCGTGAGGACTTGTGGTCTCTCCGGTTCTCCGTGAGGACTTGTGGTCTCTCCGGACCTCTGTGAGGACTTGTGGTCTCTCCGGTTCTCCGTGAGGACTTGTGGTCTCTCCAGGCCTCAGTCAGGACTGGTCTCTCCGGTTCTCCATGAGGACTTGTGGTCTCTCCGGGCCTCCGTGAGGACTTGTGGTCTCTCCGGGCCTCCGTGAGGACTTGTGGTCTCTCCGGTTCTCCGTGAGGACTTGTGGTCTCTTTGGTTCTCCGTGAGGACTTGTGGTCTCTTCGGTTCTCCGTGAGGACTTGTGGTCTCTCCGGTTCTCCGTGAGGACTTGTGGTCTCTCCTGTTCTCCGTGAGGACTTGTGGTCTCTCCGGTTCTCCGTGAGGACTTGTGGTCTCTCCAGGCCTCAGTCAGGACTGGTCTCTCCGGTTCTCCATGAGGACTTGTGGTCTCTCCGGGCCTCCGTGAGGACTTGTGGTCTCTCTGGTTCTCCGTGAGGACTTGTGGTCTCTCCGGGCCTCCGTGAGGACTTGTGGTCCCTCCGGTTCTCCGTGAGGACTTGTGGTGTCTCCGGTCCTCCGTGAGGACTTGTGGTCTCTCCGGTTCTCCGTGAGGACTTGTGGTCTCTCCGGGCCTCCGTGAGGACTTGTGGTCTCTCCGGTTCTCCGTGAGGACTTGTTGTCTCTCCGGGCCTCCGTGAGGACTTGTGGTCTCTCCGGGCCCCCGTGAGGACTTGTGGTCTCTCCGGGCCTCCGTGAGGACTTGTGGTCTCTTTGGTTCTCCGTGAGGACTTGTGGTCTCTCCGGTTCTCCAGAGGACTTGTGGTCTCTCCGGGCCTCCGTGAGGACTTGTGGTCTCTCCGGTTCTCCGTGAGGACTTGTGGTCTCTCCTGTTCTCCGTGAGGACTTGTGGTCTCTCCGGTTCTCCGTGAGGACTTGTGGTGTCTCCGGGCGTCCGTGAGGACTTGTGGTCTCTCCGGTTCTCCGTGAGGACTTGTGGTCTCTCCGGGCCTCCGTGAGGACTTGTGGTCTCTCCGGTTCTCCGTGAGGACTTGTGGTCTCTCCGGTTCTCCGTGAGGACTTGTGGTCTCTCCGGTTCTCCGTGAGGACTTGTGGTCTCTCCGGGCCTCCGTGAGGACTTGTGGTCACTCCGGTTCTCCGTGAGGACTTGTGGTCTCTCCGGGCCTCCGTGAGGACTTGTGGTCTCTCCGGTTCTCCGTGAGGACTTGTGGTCTCTCCGGGCCTCCATGAGGACTTGTGGTCTCTCCGGTTCTCCGTGAGGACTTGTGGTCTCTCCGGTTCTCCGTGAGGACTTGTGGTCTCTCCGGGCCTCCGTGAGGACTTGTGGTCTCTCCGGTTCTCCGTGAGGACTTGTGGTCTCTCCGGTTCTCCGTGAGGACTTGTGGTCTCTCCGGTTCTCCGTGAGGACTTGTGGTCTCTCCGGGCCTCTGTGAGGACTTGTGGTCTCTCTGGGCCTCCGTCAGGACTGGTCTCTCCGGTTCTCCGTGAGGACTTGTGATCTCTCCGGGCCTCCGTGAGGACTTGTGGTCTCTCCAGTTCTCCGTGAGGACTTGTTGTCTCTCCGGTTCTCCGTGAGGACTTGTGGTCTCTCTGGGCCTCCGTGAGGACTTGTGGTCCCTCCGGTTCTCCGTGAGGCCTTGTGGTCTCTCCGGTCCTCCGTGATGACTTGTGGTCTCTCCGGTTCTCCGTGAGGACTTGTGGTCTCTCCGGGCCTCCGTGAGGACTTGTGGTCTCTCCGGTTCTCCATGAGGACTTGTTGTCTCTCCGGTTCTCCGTGAGGACTTGTGGTCTCTCCGGGCCTCCGTGAGGACTTGTGGTCCCTCCGGTTCTCCGTGAGGACTTGTGGTCTCTCCGGTCCTCCGTGAGGACTTGTGGTCTCTCCGGTTCTCCGTGAGGACTTGTGGTCTCTCCGGTTCTCCGTGAGGACTTGTGGTCTCTTTGGTTCTCCGTGAGGACTTGTGGTCTCTTCGGTTCTCCGTGAGGACTTGTGGTCTCTCCGGTTCTCTGTGAGGACTTGTGGTCTCTCCGGGCCTCCGTGAGGACTTGTGGTCTCTCCGGTTCTCCGTGAGGACTTGTGGTCTCTCCAGGCCTCAGTCAGGACTGGTCTCTCCGGTTCTCCATGAGGACTTGTGGTCTCTCCGGGCCTCCGTGAGGATTTGTGGTCTCTCTGGTTCTCCGTGAGGACTTGTGGTCTCTCCGGGCCTCCGTGAGGACTTGTGGTCTCTCCGGGCCTCCGTGAGGACTTGTGGTCCCTCCGGTTCTCCGTGAGGACTTGTGGTGTCTCCGGTCCTCCGTGAGGACTTGTGGTCTCTCCGGTTCTCCGTGAGGACTTGTGGTCTCTCCGGGCCCCCGTGAGGACTTGTGGTCTCTCCGGTTCTCCGTGAGGACTTGTCTCTCCGGGCCTCTGTGAGGACTTGTGGTCTCTCCGGGCCCCCGTGAGGACTTGTGGTCTCTCCGGGCCTCCGTGAGGACTTGTGGTCTCTTTGGTTCTCCGTGAGGACTTGTGGTCTCTCCGGGCCTCCGTGAGGACTTGTGGTCTCTCCGGTTCTCCGTGAGGACTTGTGGTCTCTCCTGTTCTCCGTGAGGACTTGTGGTCTCTCCGGGCCTCCGTGAGGACTTGTGGTCTCTCCGGTTCTCCGTGAGGACTTGTGGTCTCTCCGGGCCTCCGTGAGGACTTGTGGTCTCTCCGGTTCTCCGTGAGGACTTGTGGTCTCTCCGGTTCTCCGTGAGGACTTGTGGTGTCTCCGGGCGTCCGTGAGGACTTGTGGTCTCTCCGGTTCTCCGTGAGGACTTGTGGTCTCTCCGGGCCTCCGTGAGGACTTGTGGTCTCTCCGGTTCTCCGTGAGGACTTGTGGTCTCTCCGGGCCTCCGTGAGGACTTGTGGTCTCTCCGGTTCTCCGTGAGGACTTGTGGTCTCTCCGGGCCTCCGTGAGGACTTGTGGTCTCTCCGGTTCTCCGTGAGGACTTGTGGTCTCTCCGGGCCTCCGTGAGGACTTGTGGTCTCTCCGGTTCTCCGTGAGGACTTGTGCCAGCCCTGCAGCCGGTCTGAACTGGTGATTTGTGGGTCTGGTTTCGTCCCCCCTGAGGAACATTAGAATAAGAATGCTATCAACAGAAAGGAAGCAGCACAAAGGAGCAGAGGAGCTGAGTTTGGACGGAGGACAAACTGAGAGACGAGTGAAAAGAAGACGGACACAAAGGAACAATCGTCCTTCTAACGGCTTTGATATATTACACTGAAGACTCCAAACATTGTGTAATTATTTATAAATGAGCGTCCGCAGCAGAAAGACTCTGCAGGTCTCAAACGGATGAAATGGAATAATTAATGCAGAATGAGACGCTTGTCTCATAAAGACGTCTTTAAAAAACACTTCAGATACAAAATCAGTTTTTACTGAAGAGAAGACAAGACCAGTCTGAAGATCAGGGACCTTCTGATGGGGTCTGGACTTTATATCTCATTTCTCTAAAGAACAGTTCCTCAAGGCTCCGTTATTGGCCCTTAATATTTTATGACTTGAACCTCACCAACTAATATATATATATATATATGTGCATATATGTATATGTATATACATACATCTGACAGTGTGTTGGTGTAAGATGAGTCAGCCTATAAACTGAGAGTGAAACAGACGTTGACTGTAGATCTGTTGAAAGATGATCTTTATTCATTTTGTCTGATTCTTAATAAACAATTCTAAAAGTAAAACTTTTTTTTATTTTGAAAAATGCTGAGCGATGAATCCGTTTTCCCAGCAGCTAATACATAATCATTAACATTATTATATAACACACACACACATTTAAATATATATATATATATATATATATATATATATATAGTATGAGAAGCCAGAGAGTATTACATTATATTATATAACAATACAATATAATATAATACAATTTAATTAAATATAATATATAATATTCTCTGACTTCTCATAGCTGATGTTTCTTCTCTTGTCGCTCCTGTTTGATATTTTTTGCTAAATACTTTCATTGTGAAGAACTTTGTAGTACCTTTCAAAATAAAAGTTAAACTTGATGAATAAACAAAGAATATATTCAAAGTTGTAAAATGATTTCTGTTCACTGTAAGTAAGTTTGTCTCAGTGTGTGTGTGTGGGGGGGGGGGGGGGGGGTGATCCTCTGGAGCGTGTCTCCGACCGGTGGGGTGGGGGGGGGGTGGGGGCTCGTGACTCTTCTGTCTTTCTCTGTTTTATGTTTCTGGTTTTAACTCTGAAGGTTTGGTCTTCTCCTCCTCACAGGGGGGGGGGGGGGGGGGGTCCAGCGTGTCGCTCGCGTGGCCGGCCGCCGGCTCTGATTGGCTGTCCGTGATTACCGGCACGCTTCTCTGTGCACCGCGGGCGTCATTATGTTAATGAGCAGCTCCAGCCGCTCATTGTCCCCCCTCCCTATATAAGTGGGCTGAGGCCGGTCGTGTGCCAGGCTCACCGGCTCACGGCGCGCACGAGCTCATCCAAAGCCAGAAAGACGCTAAGAGGCGCGTGCCGCTCGTCCTGCTCCAGAACTCTCGAGACCCTCTAACTGACTCAGGTAAGTCCTCGCGCGTGCCTCCGCTCACCTGCTCATCTCACCACACACACACACGCACACGCACACGCACACACACACAGGTCCTGACCGCTGCTCTCTTGTCCCCACAGAACCGATCCGCACCATGGATTCCGTGGACTCCGTGTACTCCGACATCGACAGCAACAGCTGCGACTTCTTCCCGCATACCGACACCGAGGAGGACTCCCGCGGGAGCCCGCGCTCCGCGTCCCCGGAGCCCGAGCAGCAGCCGCAGAAGAAGCGGCGCCGCGGACGCGGACGCAGCGACGGCACCGTGCCCGTGGTAAGGAAGAACCGGCGCGTAAAAGCCAACGACCGGGAGAGGAACCGCATGCACAACCTGAATGACGCGCTGGACACGCTGCGCGAGGTGCTGCCGGACTTCCCGGACGAGACCAAGCTCACCAAGATCGAGACTCTGCGCTTCGCGCACAACTACATCTGGGCTCTGTCGGAGACGATCCGCATCGCGGACCTGCAGACGGGCAAACCGGGAGCCGCTCCTCTGCTGCTGAGCTCCGCGCGCCTCGGTAGTGACGCGCAGAGCCCCGGTAGCGACGCGCGCTCCTGGAGCTCCAGCGACTCCTCGTCCTCCTCATCCCCATCCTACTGCGCCTCCAGCCCGGGCAGCCCCGCCAGACCGGAGGACTACGGCTACCGGCCGCAGGACGCTCTGTTCGGCTTCCGCAGCTTCGTGCCGGGCGTCTACTGACCGACGGAGGACTACCGGAGAGACTACCGGAGAGACTACCGGAGAGACTACCGGAGAGACTACCGGAGACGGAGGACAGTTTGTGTTGGACTAATAATCACAGTTTGCCTTACTCAGCTCATTTCATGTTTCAATGAAGAAGAAATTCGTTTCTTCTTCATTTGGTTTCTTTTGATTTTCTGTTTTTACCCAGAAGCCCCTGCACTTTGCCCCCCCCCCCCCCCCGTCTCTACTTTCTTGACTCTTGGAGGTGAAAAGTTAATTTTACAATTAGTCTCGTGCTGAAGCAGAACAGGGCGCGTGGAATCGGGTCTGAATGGAGCCCCCCCCCCTCTGATGATGATTTTATGATTTTATTTATTTCTTTGTTTTGTTTTCATGAATTCTGTATTTTGTACATAAAGAGATTTTTATTCTATTTACTGTTTTCTACAAGACAAATAAAGTTATAACGTTTCTAAAATAACCACGTGGCTGCTTCTCTTATTCATCACGGCATCGTGACGTCATCTGCAGACAGCAGGCTTGTTTATGATAATTCATGTGAAGACGGTTTGTTCAGCAGGTGGAGACAAGTTAGACAAAGATCGTCTGTTGAGGCTTCTTATTTATTTATATTTATATTACAGCAGATATTTTGTGTCTTTCATTAAAATAAGAAAGATATATATTAATATTACAATTAATAATATATGTTTACTAAGAAGATAATGTTTATTGGTTGCTAATATAATACTAAACCTTAAAGTGCTGTAAGATCACTGGAGTCAATATTCAATATTATTTCATCATAATAATAATTGTTATTATTGTTATTAATCATAATATAACAGGTTCATAATAAGATGATTGAAACTCTGAAGAAGACAGAAATAATAAAGTTACAAGAAAATCCTGGAGCAGCAATAACCTGGAAGTTTATTATTATTATTAGTAATATTATTACGGTTATAATATAATATTAAATTATTATAATTTGTTGACTTTTTATTGTCTTTATTTTCTAAACATAAGCACCACGAGGCGTTTCAGTTAAATATTACAAATAAAGATGTTTTATAACATTTCATATTCAAAGATATATTTATGTGTCTTTATGAATAATGATAAGAAACTAGATTTAGCAGAAGAACAAGAATAAAACAAGAATGTGTTTTATTGTTGATCATAACAATCTCCGTTATTATATTATTATTACATTATTACAGAGAAATAAAATGTGAAGTACTGTGAGTCAGAGCTTCTTCTTCTTCTTCACAAACTCTGAGCGTCTATTTCCTCGTGATTACGCCCGATGACTCCGGTTCATTGTGAAAGTGCACGAGGCCGTGCACTAATTGAGCGGATTAACTGTTGCCGGCTCGCGTGCACCTGCAGACTCAAAATGAGGTCCAGTGAGTTTGAATTCGATTTCTATTGTGAGGATGAAGAAAATCTGTCATCAGAGGAGGAAGAGGAGGAGGAGGAAGAAAAATGCATGTAGTTTGTGTAGTACGTGTAGTTTGTGTAGTACGTGTAGTTTGTGTAGTACGTGTAGTTTGTGTAGTTTGTGTAGTACGTGTAGTACGTGTAGTTTGTGTATAATGTGTAGTTTGTGTAGTTTGTGTAATGTGTAGTTTGTGTAGTTTGTGTAGTAGGGTAGTAGGTGTCGTTTGTACTTTGTGTAGTTCGTGTAGTTTGTGTAGTACGTGTAGTTTGTGTAGCATGTGTAGTTTGTGTAGTTTGTGTAGTATGTGTAGTTTGTGTAGTTTGTGTAGTACGTGTAGTTTGTGTATTATGTGTAGTTTGTGTATAATGTGTAGTTTGTGTAGTTTGTGTAGAATGTGTAGTTTGTGTAGTACGTGTAGTTTGTGTAATGTGTAGTTTGTGTAGTTTGTGTAGTAGGGTAGTAGGTGTCGTTTGTACTTTGTGTAGTTCGTGTAGTACGTGTAGTTTGTGTAGTATGTGTAGTTTGTGTAGTTTGTGTAGAAGGGTGGCATGTGTAGTTTGTGTTGTACGTGTAGTTTGTGTAGTTTGTGTATAATGTGTAGAATGTGTAGTTTGTGTAGAATGTGTCGTTTGTGTAGTTTGTGTAGTACGTGTAGTTTGTGTATTATGTGTAGTTTGTGTATAATGTGTAGTTTGTGTAGTTTGTGTAGAATGTGTAGTTTGTGTAGTATGTGTAGTTTGTGTAATGTGTAGTTTGTGTAGTTTGTGTAGTAGGTGTCGTTTGTACTTTGTGTAGTTTGTGTAGTATGTGTAGTTTGTGTAGTTTGTGTAGTACGTGTAGTTTGTGTAGTTTGTGTAGCATGTGTAGTATGTGTAGTTTGTGTATTATGTGTAGTTTGTGTATAATGTGTAGTTTGTGTATAATGTGTAGTTTGTGTAGTTTGTGTAGAATGTGTAGTTTGTGTAGTATGTGTAGTTTGTGTAATGTGTAGTTTGTGTAGTTTGTGTAGTAGGGTAGTAGGTGTCGTTTGTACTTTGTGTAGTTCGTGTAGTACGTGTAGTTTGTGTATAATGTGTAGTATGTGTAGTTTGTGTAGTTTGTGTAGAAGGGTGGTATGTGTAGTTTGTGTTGTACGTGTAGTTTGTGTAGTTTGTGTAGAATGTGTAGTTTGTGTAGTATGTGTAGTATGTGTCGTGTGTAGTTTGTGTAGTAGGGTAGTTTGTGTAGTATGTGTAGAATGTGTAGTTTGTGTAATTTGTGTAGTATGTGTTGTATGTGTTGTATGTGTAGTTTGTGTAGTTTGTGTAGAATGTGTAGTTTGTGTAGTATGTGTAGGATGTGTAGAATGTGTCGTTTGTGTAGTTTGTGTAGTATGTGTAGAATGTGTCGTGTGTAGTAGGGTAGTTTGTGTAGTTTGTGTAGTATGTGTAGAATGTGTTGTATGTGTAGTTTGTGTAGAATGTGTAGTTTGTGTAGTATGTGTAGTAGGGTAGTATGTGTAGTATGTGTAGTTTGTGTAGTATGTGTAGTATGTGGAGAATGTGCAGTTTGTGTAGTATGTGTAGTTTGTGTAGTACGTGTAGTTTGTGTATAATGTGTAGTATGTGTATAATGTGTAGTTTGTGTAGTTTGTGTAGAATGTGTAGAATGTGTAGATTGTGTAGTTTGTGTAGAATGTGTAGTTTGTGTAGTATGTGTAGTTTGTGTAGAATGTGTAGTTTGTGTAGTATGCGTAGTATGTGTAGTATGTGTCGTTTGTGTAGTATGTGTAGAATGTGTCGTGTGTAGTAGTGTTACGGGTGTAGGTAGGACCCAGGAGCAGTACGACAAGACGGGACTGTTCAGATACGAGTCTTTTATTTGAGACGTGAGACAGGCAGAATACTTTTCCGGAAGCACACACACACAACAGGTTTCTCGGGGTCTGGGACAGAAAGGCTGAGTAGGTTTCCAGGGCAGAGGCAAGGCGAGGTAGCCTGGAACAGGCAGGGTCGGCAACAGGAAATCAGTCCAAGGGGTGAATGCGGGAAAGTCAGGCATGAATGCGGAGAACGATCTGGCAGTGAGTGTGTGTGAAGCAGGGGTTTAAATAGTGGATGAGGCAGAGTGAGCAGGTGAGTGTAATGAGCTGATTAGGTGAGTGTGCCTGGCAGGTGCACGGAATAAAACTGATTAGGTGAGAGAGAGGTGGAGAAAAAACTAGATAGAAGTGTCAGAGCTGTGACAGAACCCCCCCCCCTCAAGGGACGGCTCCGGAAGTCCCAAAAAAACAAAAACAAAAAAAACGTCTTCCAAGGGAGGGCGGTGGGGGCCCGGAGGAGGGTTAAAACTCCTCCGAGGCCGGAGACTCAGAATCCCCCTCCGGGTGGTACGGTGCCTGGGGCCCCGAGGAAGGTCCCTCATCTGCACCGGGGACCTGCTGTGGGTTCCTGGCAGTCGTCCTAGATGGTTGTTCCGGGTGCTGCCGATGGAAACTGGCGATAAGTTCGGGGTCGCAGATGTTCCGAGCCGGAACCCATTGCCTCTCCTCCGGCCCATATCCCTCCCAGTCGACCAGGTACTGGAGGCCTCGCCCCCAGCGGCGGGAGCGCAGCAGGCGATGAACCGTGTAGACCGGGCCTCCTTCAATGAGGCGGAGGAGGTGGAGCAGCCGGCACCAAAGGGCTCTCCCGGACCGGTTTGACCCTGGATACATGGAACGTGGGGTGAATGCGCATGGATCTGGGGAGCTTGAGTCTCACTGCCGCCGGGTTGATGATCCTCTCAATCTCGAACGGCCCGATGAACCGTGGGCCCAGCTTCTTGGACTCCACCTGCAAAGGTAGATCCCTGGTTGCCAACCACACCCTCTGACCCACCTGGTAGCTGGGGGCTGGAGTGCGGTGTCGATTTGCCGCTGTAGCAGCACGGTCCGCAGACCGAAGCAGGGTTCCTCGGGCCCTTGCCCAGGTCTGGCGGCAGCGGCGGATGAATGTCTGGACAGACGGACAGGAAACCTCCCTTTCCAATGCCGGGAACAGAGGTGGCTGGAATCCATAAGCGCACTGAAAGGGCGACAAGCCGGTGGCGGAGCTGGTCAGGGTGTTATGGGCGTATTCTACCCACATCAACTGGCGGGACCAGGAGGCAGGATTCCGGGAGACCATGCAGCGGAGGGCGGTTTCCATTTCCTGATTCTTCCTCTCCGTCTGACCGTTGGACTGAGGGTGAAACCCCGACGACAGGCTGACAGTAGCCCCCAGCAGAGTGCAGAATTCCCTCCAAAAGATGGAAGTGAACTGAGGACCTCGATCGGAGACAATGTCGACTGGGATTCCATGCAGGCGGAAGATATGCAGACAGATGAGTTCAGCCGTCTCCTTCGCAGAAGGGAGCTTGGGGAGAGGAATAAAGTGGGCCAGCTTGCTGAATCTGTCGACCACTGTCAGGATGACGGTGTGGCCCTCCGATAACGGAAGTCCGGTGACAAAGTCCAGGGAGATGTGAGACCACGGACGATGAGGCACTGGGAGAGGCCGCAGGAGGCCGGCCGGAGCCTGATGGGAAGGTTTATGTTGGTTGCACACAGGGCAGGCGTTGACAAATTCCCTGGTGTCCTCGTTGAGCGAGGCCCACCAGAAGCGCTGCCGCAGGACGTCCTGGGTCCTCTGGATACCCGGGTGGCAGGTCAGAGGAGAGGCGTGTGCCCACGGGAGGACATCGGACCGAAGGCCCTGAGGGACAAACAGGCGGTTAGGAGGGCACGCACTGGGACCGGCTTGCCCCCTAGTTGCGGACCTCACCGACCTCTCAATCTCCCAGGTGAGGACGCCTACTTGACAGGAGGCAGGGAGGATGGATGAGGAGCCAGGGGTGGGTCCCTCCTCCCCTTGGAACTGACGGGAAAGGGCATCTGGCTTGACATTGCGGGAACCGGGGCAGTAGGAGAGTGAGAAGTGGAACCGAGTGAAGAACAACGACCACCTGGCCTGTCGGGAATTGAGTCTCTTGGCGGTGCGGATGTATTCCAGGTTCTTGTGGTCGGTCCAAACAAGGAATGGGAGCTTGGTCCCTTCCAACCAATGCCGCCACTCCTCCAGGGCCAGCTTCACAGCTAGTAGTTCTCGGTTACCAATGTCATAGTTTCTCTCGGCGGGGGAAAGCCGTCGCGAGAAAAAGGCACAAGGATGGAGCTTTTGATCCGTGGCCGAGCGCTGGGACAGGACACCCCCAACTCCTATGTCCGAGGCATCCACCTCCACCACAAATTGCCTGTCAGGATCCGGGACTCGGAGGATGGGTGCCGAAGTGAACCTTAACTTCAGGTTCTGGAAGGTCTCTTCCGCTGCAGAAGTCCAACGGAAAGGGGTCTTGGAGGAGGTGAGGGCGGTGAGTGGAGAAGCGACCGCGCTGTAATTCCTGATGAACCTCCGATAGAAGTTGGCGAACCCCAGGAAACTCTGAAGTTGCTTGCAGGAGCTTGGGACAGGCCAGGCAGTGACTGCGGCAACCTTAGCGGGGTCCATCTGGATGCTGGCCTGGGTGACAATATATCCCAGAAATGCAACCGTGCGAACGTGAAACTCTCACTTCTCCGCCTTCACAAACAGGGAGTTCTCCAGTAAGCGTTGAAGCACGGACTGGACGTGGTGCACATGTTCCTCTCGGTTCTTGGAGAAGATCAGGATGTCGTCAAGGTAGACGAACACGTGCCGGTCCAACATGTCCCGGAGCACGTCGTTGACCAGGGCCTGGAAGATGGCGGGGGCGTTGGTTAAGCTGAAGGGCATCACCAGGTACTCGTAATGTCCTTTAGGTGTATTGAATGCTGTCTTCCACTCATCCCCTTCCCTGATCCGGACCAGGTGATAGGCATTGCGGAGGTCAAGCTTGGAGAAGATGGTGGCCCCTTGAAGTAGCTCGAAGGCCGTAGCGATGAGTGGCAAGGGGTAGCGGTTCTTAACCGTGATTCCATTTAAGCCCCGGTAGTCGATGCAGGGTCTGAGAGTCTTGTCCTTCTTCTCCACAAAGAAGAATCCAGCACCTGCGGGAGAGGACGAGGGGCGTATGATACCGGAAGCCAGGGAGTCGTTAATATACTTGTCCATTGCTCCCCTTTCGGGAGCTGACAGGGAATACAGGCGCCCCTTAGGTGGGAATGTACCAGGCTGGAGGTCGATGGCACAATCATAAGGCCGGTGATGAGGCAGAGACAGGGCCTTGGATCTGCTGAATACCTCCCTAAAATCCCAGTATTCCGCAGGAACCCCCGTAAGATCAGGAGTGGAATTGGAGAGCGCGACACTCTGTGGAACGGCGGCTTGCTTCAGACAGACTAGGTGACAGGCCTGGCTCCAACCCCGAAACGCACCTGTAGTCCAATCGACGTGGGGATTATGTCGACGCAGCCAGGGGTATCCCAGAATGAGGGGGATGCGAGGGGTTTGCAGGATGTGGAAGCTGATGGTCTCGTGGTGATTGCCGGATACCAGCATGGGTACCGGGATGGTTTGGTGAGTCACCGTTCCCAGAAGATGACCGTCCAGGGCGCTGGCTGGAACAGCCTGGGGAAGAGGAATCCGGCCGATCCCCAACTGGGTAACAAGGTCCTCGTCCATAAAGGATGCGTCTGCTCCCGAATCCAGGAAGGTGGAAATAGTATGGGCGCCCCCGGTTAGTAGTAGTTGGGCGTGGAAAAGTGGTCGTTGACAGGCGAAGGATCGGGAATCTGCTCGGCTCACCAGTACCGCCTTCCTTACCGGCGAGCCCGGGCCTTTTAACGGGCAATTGTAAGCGTAATGACCCGCCTGCCCACAGTACATGCAGAGATCTCCCCGTCTGCGTCGCTCCCGTTCCTCCGTGGAGAGCCCAGTACGTCCCACTTGCATGGGTTCGCTCGCCTGAGGAAGTGGCTGCGTCGGGGCGTAATCCCGAGCGGTAGCACGAGGAAAGCAATACGTCTTCCCCTGATGGGGCTGCCCCCGGCGCCCTGCCAGCCGTCTGACCTGGACGCGGCGATCCACTCTGGAGGTAGTCTCGATAAGTCCGTCCAGGGATGTGGGTAGCTCGGTCGAGACGAGTTCATCCTTGATGTAATCCGCTAACCGAACAGATATGCGTCACACTGGGCGTCCATCCCCCATGAGCTTAGTCGAGCCTGGGTCCGGAATTCTATAGCGTAGTCCGTGACGGATCGGTGGCCCTGCTGGAGCCTCATCAACCCTCCAGTGACGTCCGGTCCTCCGGAAACTGCCCCGAAAACCTTGCGTAGCTCAGCGGAGAAGGACTGGAAGGAAACACAGGCAGGAGTACGACGATCCCACTCTGCCGTTCCCCACAGGCGAGCTCTCCCCGTCAGGTGGTTGATGGTGAACGCTACCGTCTTCAGAAGCGAACGTGCGGGGCTGCAACGCAAACAGGATGGAACAGTTCGTCAGGAATGCGTTGCAACCCTCAGGATCCCCGGAGTAACGTTCTGGCTCCCCCACCCGGGGCTCCGAGACCGCCGTAGATGCTGCTGGATCCACTCTCGACTGAACCGGAGCGAGTCGCGACGAAGCAGCCCCGCTGGCCGGAGCTGTGGCCGCCCTGAGTTGTTGTACCTGGTCTATCAATGTGAGGAGAACCTGGTTCTGATTCGCCAGGTCTTGGCGAACCTCGGCAGTGTTGGTGGCCACCATGGTCTGGGTTCGTCGCATCGCCTCCTTGACCGTCCCGAGCCGGGCC
Source organism: Lycodopsis pacificus (assembly GCA_028022725.1). NCBI lineage: Eukaryota > Metazoa > Chordata > Actinopteri > Perciformes > Zoarcidae > Lycodopsis > Lycodopsis pacificus. The sequence goes on along the minus strand of CM051689.1, from coordinate 592,142 downwards.
CATGCCGTGGCGTCGTCTGCTGGATCCATGTTGTGGCCAGATCGTACTGTTACGGGTGTAGGTAGGACCCAGGAGCAGTACGACAAGACGGGACTGTTCAGATACGAGTCTTTTATTTGAGACGTGAGACAGGCAGAATACTTTTCCGGAAGCACACACACAACAGGTTTCTCGGGGTCTGGGACAGAAAGGCTGAGTAGGTTTCCAGGGCAGAGGCAAGGCGAGGTAGCCTGGAACAGGCAGGGTCGGCAACAGGAAATCAGTCCAAGGGGTGAATGCGGGAAAGTCAGGCATGAATGCGGAGAACGATCTGGCAGTGAGTGTGCGTGAAGCAGGGGTTTAAATAGTGGATGAGGCAGAGTGAGCAGGTGAGTGTAATGAGCTGATTAGGTGAGTGTGCCTGGCAGGTGCACGGAATAAAACTGATTAGGTGAGAGAGAGGTGGAGAAAAAACTAGATAGAAGTGTCAGAGCTGTGACAAGTAGGGTAGTTTGTGTAGTATGTGTAGAATGTGTTGTATGTGTAGTTTGTGTAGAATGTGTAGAATGTGTAGTATGTGTAGTATGTGTAGTATGTGTAGTATGTGTCGTTTGTGTAGAATGTGTAGTTTGTGTAGGATGTGTAGTTTGTGTAGTTTGTGTAATTTGTGTAGTTTGTGTAGTATGTGTAGAAAGTGTAGTATGGGTAGTAGGGTAGTATGTGTAGTTTGTGTGTTATGTGTATTATGTGTAGTTTGTGTAGAATGTGTAGTTTGTGTATTATGTGTTGTTTGTGCAGTTTGTGTAGAATGTGTAGTTTGTGTATTATGTGTAGAATGTGTTGTTTGTGCAGTTTGTGTATTATGTGTATAATGTGTAGTTTGTGCAGTTTGTGTAGTATGTGTAGTATGTGTTGAATGTGTAGTTTGTGTAGAATGTGTTGAATGTGTAGTTTGTGCAGTTTGTGTAGTATGTGTATTATGTGTAGTTTGTGTAGTGTGCTGTGTACAGTGTCTCTACTGTCTCTACGTTTCTCTGTCTATATTGTCTCTACTGTCTCTATGTCTCTATGTCTCTACTGTCTCTATGTCTCTACTGTCTCTATGTCTCTACGTCTCTACTGTATATGTCTCTACTGTCTCTATTGTCTATGCCTCTACTGTCTCTATGTCTCTATTGTCTCTATGTCTCTATTGTCTCTATGTGTCTACTGTCTCTATGTCTCTAGGTCTCTATTGTCTCTACTGTCTATGTCTCTACTGTCTCTATGTCTCTACTGTCTCTATTGTCTATGTATCTACTGTCTCTACTCTCTCTACTGTCTCTACTGTCTCTATGTCTCTACGTCTCTATTGTCTCTACTGTCTATGTATCTACTGTCTCTATGTCTACTGTGTCTCTACTGTCTCTATGTCTCTATGTCTCTATTGTCTCTATGTCTCTACTATCTCTATGTCTCTGTCTCTACGTCTCTACTGTCTATGTCTCTACCATCTCTATGTCTCTACCATCTCTATTGTCTCTACTGTCTATGTCTCTACTGTCTCTATTGTCTCTACTGTCTCTATTGTCCCTTCTGTATATGTCTCTACTGTCTCTATGTCTCTACTGTCTCTACTGTCTATGTCTCTACGCCGCTACGTCTCTATCTCTCTACTGTCTATGGCTCTATGTATCTACTGTCTCTATTGTCTCTACTGTCTCTATTGTCTCTACTGTCTATGTCTCTACGCCTCTACGTCTCTATCTCTCTACTGTCTATGGCTCTATGTATCTACTGTCTCTATGTCTCTACTGTGTCTCTACTGTCTCTATGTCTCTATGTCTCTACGTCTCTACTGTCTCTATGTCTCTATGTCTCTACTGTTTCTATGTATCTATGTCTCTACTGTCTCTATGTCTCTATGTCTCTACTGTCTCTATGTCTCTACGTCTCTACTGTCTCTACGTCTCTACTGTCTCTACTGTCTCTATGTCTCTACTGTCTATGTCTCTACTGTCTCTACTGTCTATGTCTCTATGTCTCTACTGTCTCTACGTCTCTACTGTATCTATGTCTCTACGTCTCTACTGTCTCTATTGTCTCTACTGTCTCTACTGTCTCTACGTCTCTACTGTCTCTATGTCTCTACTGTCTATGTCTCTATGTCTCTACTGTCTCTACTGTCTCTATGTCTCTATGTCTCTACTGTCTCTATGTCTCTACTGTCTATGTCTCTACTGTCTCTACGTCTCTACTGTCTATATGTCTCTATTGTCTCTACTGTCTCTACTGTCTCTACGTCTCTATGTCTCTACTGTCTCTACGTCTCTACTGTCTATATGTCTCTATTGTCTCTACTGTCTCTACTGTCTCTACGTCTCTATGTCTCTACTGTCTCTATGTCTCTATGTCTCTACGTCTCTACTGTCTCTACTGTCTCTACTGTCTATGTCTCTACGTCTCTACTGTCTCTACTGTCTCTACGTCTCTACTGTCTATACGTCTCTACTGTCGCTATGTCTCTACTGTCTATGTCTCTATGTCTCTACTGTCTCTATGTCTCTACTGTCTCTACTGTCTATGTCTCTACGTCTCTACTGTCTATGTCTCCACGTCTCTACTTCTCTACTGTCTCTACTGTCTCTATGTCTCTACTGTCTCTATGTCTCTACGTCTCTACTGTCTCTACTGTCTCTATGTCTCTACTGGCTATGTCTCTATGTCTCTACTGTCTCTATGTCTCTACGTCTCTACTGTCTCTCCTGTCTCTACTGTCTATGTCTCTACGTCTCTACTGTCTCTATGTCTCTACTGTCTCTACTGTCTCTACTGTCTATGTCTCTACGTCTGTACTGTCTCTACTGTCTCTACTGTCTCTACTGTCTATGTCTCTACTGTCTCTACTGTCTCTACGTCTCTACTGTCTCTACTGTCTATGTCTCTACGTCTCCACTGTCTATACGTCTCTACTGTCTATGTCTCTACGTCTCTACTGTCTCTAATGTCTCTACTGTCTATGTCTCTACGTCTCTACTCTGATTTCAGGTTGCTGAGTCTCAGTAAAATGGTTTACTGTTTTATCACCTCATTAAATATTGATTAGGACAAGATGGAGGACAGCAGGCTGTGTGTGTGTGTGTGTGTGTGTGTGTGTGTGTGTGTGTGTGTGTGTGTGTGTGGAGGCTCAGCTGTGCCCCCCCCCCAACAGGTCGTTATTGTAACCGTGTGATTAAAGTCAAACTGCTGTTAATGGACAACAGATGGAGGAGATCGAGATGAGAGACACAACAACCGTTTTAAGAAAGTTTTCTATTCATTAAAACGCTGACACAGTAAAACGTGTTGAAGTATCTGTGAGGGGGGAAGAAGAAGAAGAAGAAGAAGAAGAGGTTTAATATATCTTTATTTGTTTGTCTTAACCTCCATTTACAAAGCTTCACTGCTACTCAAAACAAAACTAGTTATTTTCTGAACACCACGATACTTCATCATGCAAGACGGTTACACACATAAGGTCCAACAACATGAACGTGTCCTTAATTGTCTTTAGACTGAGATCTAAGTCTCACTTTAGCGCCACCTTTGCCCAGTTCTTTGTTCACTTTGTGAACTATTTTCTGTAGCCTGAAGCCTTCCTGCTTCGTCAGACCTCCTCTGTCCTTGCTCCTCAAGTGAGATCTGGCAGAGCTGGAGAGCTTCTCCTTATCAGAGAGGTAGTCCTCCACTCTGGCTTTTCTCACGCTCTTAGTCCTCCTGAGGAACTCCTTGATCTCCCCCACGCTGTAGCCTCCAGAGCCCCCGCAGCTGCCAGCACCGTGTTCAGAGGGCTCGCTGTTAACAGCAGAGTCCTCCTGACTGGACTCAGAGTCCTCCCAACCGGACTCAGGATCCTCCTCCAGCCTGGACCCGCACTCGGCTGCTCCTCCACTTTCGGTAGTTGCCGCCTTCTTCGCCTGTGAGCGTCCTTTGTCTCCTTTCTGCTTCCTCTTCCGCTGAGGGGCCTTGAGCTGCTCCTCGTCCGCCTCCATGTCCACCTCCCCACCTGCCTCCACCTGTCCTCCAGCACTCTCCCTCACCTGCTGGACCTCACTTGCCCCGTCCTTCCTCACCTCCTGCACCCCACCCGCCACCTCCACTCTCGTCTCCTGGGTCACCCCCGTCCTCTCCACCCTCACCTCCTGCACCCCACCCGTGTCCTCCACCCTCACCTCCTGGGTCACCCCCGTCCTCTCCACCCTCACCTCCTGCACCCCACCCGTCTCCTCCACTCTCACCCCCTGTAACCCACCCGTCTCCTCCACTCTCACCCCCTGTAACCCACCCGTCTCCTCCACTCTCACCCCCTGTGCTCCACCCGTCTCCTCCACTCTCACCCCCTGTAACCCACCCGTCTCCTCCACTCTCACCCCCTGTAACCCACCCGTCTCCTCCACTCTCACCCCCTGTGCTCCACCCGTCTCCTCCACTCTCACCCCCTGTGCTCCACCCGTCTCCTCCACTCTCACCCCCTGCACCCCACCCGTCTCCTCCACTCTCACCCCCTGTAACCCACCCGTCTCCTCCACCCTCACCCCCTGTAACCCACCCGTCTCCTCCACTCTCACCCCCTGTGCTCCACCCGTCTCCTCCACTCTCACCCCCTGTAACCCACCCGTCTCCTCCACTCTCACCCCCTGTGCTCCACCCGTCTCCTCCACTCTCACCTCCTGAGCCCCACCCGTCTCCTCCACCCTCACCTCCTGTGCTCCACTTGTTCCCTCTTGTCCGTCCTGCTCGTCCCCTCTGTCCCCCTCGGTGCGTCTCCGGTTCTGGTCTCTGTTTGAGCCGTGTTCCCCAGGACAAGCTCTGCTCACATGTCCTTGTCTCCCACAGCTGTAACACTTGAAATCGTTTGTCTTTGCAAAGATGACGTAGTCAAAGTCGTCCACAGTGAGCGTGAAGCTGAGGTCGACTACTCTGCTTCTATTGCTGGGGATCAAGTAGACATGTCTCCTGTGAGACACCACGTGCTGCAACAGAGGAGACTGAAATCCCGAGGACACTCTCCGAACCGGAGACACCACCTTCCCATGTTTGGACAGTTCTTTGATGATGGCTTCTCCCTTTATGAACGGCGGCACGTTGGACACGGTGACTTTCACCTCCCGTGAGGCGAGAGGATACGTGTGCAGGAAGTGTTCACCCACGGAGATCCCGTGCATCTGCACCACGTCCGCAGCTTCTAAACTGTCCAGAAAGACGACCACAGCGCTGTTCATCCGCGCTGCGGACTTCACGTGGCTGTAGCCGACAAGCTCCCCCACTGCCAGGCTGATCTCCTCCAACGAACACCCGAACAGCGGGGGAGGGACCTTCACGCCGTGTTCCCTCGTTAGCTCAGTTAGCCGCATGGTAGCGGCTAGCACGCCGACAGCACCTGCTGCCCGGCTGCAATCCGCTCAAAAACACCCAAAAAAGCCCGATAAAAGTCCACAAAAAAACCCGTAAACCCTGCACACCCCACTACACTATCATACCCAACATTACCCCGTGAAGAAAAAGATCGGAAAATCACTATTCTAACGCTCTCAATCACACTCCAACTCCCAGCTCCTGCCACTCGGAGGAGGAGGAGGAGGAGGAGGAGGAGGAGGAGAAGAAGAAGAAGGTTTAATATATCTTTATTTGTTTGTCTTAACCTCCATTTACAGAGCTTCACTGCTACTCAAAACAAAAACTAGTTATTTTCTGAACAACACGATACTTCATCCTGCAAGACGGTTACACACATAAGGTCCAACAACATGAACGTGTCCTTAATTGTCTTTAGACTGAGATCTGAGTCTCACTTTAGCGCCACCTTTGCCCAGTTCTTTGTTCACTTTTTGAACTATTTTCTGGAGCCTGAAGCCTTCCTGCTTCGTCAGACCTCCTCTGTCCTTGCTCCTCAAGTGAGATCTGGCAGAGCTGGAGAGCTTCTCCTTATCAGAGAGGTAGTCCTCCACTCTGGCTTTTCTCACGCTCTTACTCCTCCTGAGGAACTCCTTGATCTCCCCCACGCTGTAGCCTCCAGAGCCCCTGCAGCTGCCAGCACCGTGTTCAGAGGGCTCGCTGTTAACAGCAGAGTCCTCCTGACTGGACTCAGAGTCCTCCCACCCGGACTCAGGATCCTCTTCCAGCCTGGACCCGCACTCGGCTGCTCCTCCACTTTCGGTAGTTGCCGCCTTCTTCGCCTGTGAGCGTCCTTTGTCTCCTTTCTGCTTCCTCTTCCGCTGAGGGGCCTTGAGCTGCTCCTCGTCCGCCTCCATGTCCACCTCCCCACCTGCCTCCACCTGTCCTCCAGCACTCTCCCTCACCTGCTGGACCTCACTTGCCCCGTCCTTCCTCACCTCCTGCACCCCACCCGCCACCTCCACTCTCGTCTCCTGGGTCACCCCCGTCTCCTCCACCCTCACCTCCTGCACCCCACCCGTCTCCTCCACTCTCACCCCCTGTAACCCACCCGTCTCCTCCACTCTCACCCCCTGCACCCCACCCGTCTCCTCCACTCTCACCCCCTGTAACCCACCCGTCTCCTCCACTCTCACCCCCTGCACCCCACCCGTCTCCTCCACTCTCACCCCCTGTAACCCACCCGTCTCCTCCACTCTCACCCCCTGCACCCCACCCGTCTCCTCCACCCTCACCTCCTGCACCCCACCCGTCTCCTCCACTCTCACCCCCTGCACCCCACCCGTCTCCTCCACTCTCACCCCCTGTAACCCACCCGTCTCCTCCACTCTCACCTCCTGGGCCACACCCGTCTCCTCCACTCTCACCTCCTGAGCCCCACCCGTCTCCTCCACCCTCACCTCCTGTGCTCCACTTGTTCCCTCTTGTCCGTCCTGCTTGTCCCCTCTGTCCCCCTCGGTGCGTCTCCGGTTCTGGTCTCTGTTTGAGCCGTGTTCCCCAGGACAAGCTCTGCTCACATGTCCTTGTCTCCCACAGCTGTAACACTTAAAATCGTTTGTCTTTGCAAAGATGACGTAGTCAAAGTCGTCCACAGTGAGCGTGAAGCTGAGGTCGACTACTCTGCTCCTGTTGCTGGGGATCAAGAGGACATGTCTCCTGTGAGACACCACGTGCTGCAACAGCGGAGACTGAAATCCCGAGGACACTCTCCGAACCGGAGACACCACCTTCCCATGTTTGGACAGCTCTTT
>CM051689.1:570000-575000 GCA_028022725.1 Lycodopsis pacificus | reverse complement strand
CCCGCAGCCAGACCAGTTGAGCACCACTGTTTTAACGTGTCAGCAGTCTTTATGTTTCACTTCTCGTGATGATTTTCAATGTTTCAGAATAAACGACTCCTTCATTGCTTCTGTTCATGTTCAGCCTCATGTTCACTGCAGTTCTGTCTTCAGCGCTTCAACCGGAAGAATGAAAACTCTGTTCAAATAACGAGGAGCAGGACGGAGCTGTGTGTCCTCCTGTGTTTAGCTACAGCTAACATGCACCTCCCTCCTACAAGACCTCATCACTCCCCAAACCTCCACCCGCACCCTCAGATCATCACACAGCTCGCTCCTCCGGGTCCCCAGCACCGAGCTCCGCACCATGGCCGACCGGGCCTTCAGCTCTGCAGCTCCACGATATGGACCAGATCCCTGACCACCGAAGGGTTACACAGACCCTGGTCTCTTTAAGACCGGCCGAAAAACCTTTCTGCCCTAAATCACTGTCAGTTATTTCTTCTGTGTTTCTGTTCATTCATTGTTTTTATTTTATTATAGTTTTTTTTTTTTTTACTATGTTTTTACTATGTTTTTACTCTGTTTTTACTATGTTTTTACTATGTTTTTACTGTTTTTATTATGTTTTTACTCTGTTTTTACTCTGTTTTTACTCTGTTTTTACTATGTTTTTACTCTGTTTTTACTATGTTTTTACTCTGTTTTTACTATGTTTTTACTATGTTTTTACTCTGTTTTTACTATGTTTTTACTCTGTTTTTACTATGTTTTTACTATGTTTTTACTCTGTTTTTACTATGTTTTTACTATGTTTTTACTATGTTTTTACTCTGTTTTTACTATGTTTTTACTATGTTTTTACTATGTTTTTACTATGTTTTTACTCTGTTTTTACTATGTTTTTACTCTGTTTTTACTATGTTTTTACTATGTTTTTACTATGTTTTTACTCTGTTTTTACTATGTTTTTACTATGTTTTTACTATGTTTTTACTATGTTTTTACTCTGTTTTTACTATGTTTTTACTCTGTTTTTACTCTGTTTTTACTATGTTTTTACTATGTTTTTACTATGATTTTACTATGTTTTTACTCTGTTTTTACTATGTTTTTACTCTGTTTTTACTATGTTTTTACTCTGTTTTTACTATGTTTTTACTCTGTTTTTACTCTGTTTTTACTATGTTTTTACTATGTTTTTACTATGTTTTTACTATGTTTTTACTCTGTTTTTACTATGTTTTTACTCTGTTTTTACTCTGTTTTTACTATGTTTTTACTATGTTTTTACTCTGTTTTTACTATGTTTTTACTCTGTTTTTACTATGTTTTTACTCTGTTTTTACTATGTTTTTACTATGTTTTTACTCTGTTTTTACTATGTTTTTACTCTGTTTTTACTATGTTTTTACTATGTTTTTACTCTGTTTTTACTATGTTTTTACTATGTTTTTACTATGTTTTTACTCTGTTTTTACTATGTTTTTACTATGTTTTTACTATGTTTTTACTATGTTTTTACTCTGTTTTTACTCTGTTTTTACTCTGTTTTTACTATGTTTTTACTCTGTTTTTACTCTGTTTTTACTATGTTTTTACTATGTTTTTACTATGTTTTTACTATGTTTTTACTCTGTTTTTACTATGTTTTTACTATGTTTTTACTATGTTTTTACTATGTTTTTACTCTGTTTTTACTATGTTTTTACTCTGTTTTTACTCTGTTTTTACTATGTTTTTACTATGTTTTTACTATGATTTTACTATGTTTTTACTATGTTTTTACTATGTACTGGCTCTGTGGCACTCTGAGATTTTTTTTAAATGAACAGTGCGTTACAAATAAAATGCATTATTATTATTATCATTATTAATATTAGCTACTGATAGCTAATATTAGCTGTCTGTAGCTATCGGCAGCTTTTAGTAGATATCATTAATTATCAATAGTTATCAGTAACTACCAATAACTGGCTCAGGTTCATAATTAGGGCTGGTTCAGGTTCATAGTTAGGGCTGGTTCAGGTCTATAGTTAGGACTGGTTCAGGTCTATAGTTAGGGCTGGTTCAGGTTCATAGTTAGGGCTGGTTCAGGTCTATAGTTAGGACTGGTTCAGGTCTATAGTTAGGGCTGGTTCAGGTTTATAGTTAGGACTGGTTCAGGTTTATAGTTAGGGCTGGTTCAGGTTTATAGTTAGGGCTGGTTCAGGTTTATAGTTAGGGCTGGTTCAGGTCTATAGTTAGGGCTGGTTCAGGTTTATAGTTAGGGCTGGTTCAGGTTTATAGTTAGGGCTGGTTCAGGTCTATAGTTAGGGCTGGTTCAGGTTCATAGTTAGGGCTGGTTCAGGTATATAGTTAGGGCTGGTTCAGGTTTATAGTTAGGGCTGGTTCAGGTCTATAGTTAGGGCTGGTTCAGGTCTATAGTTAGGGCTGGTTCAGGTCTATAGTTAGGGCTGGTTCAGGTCTATAGTTAGGGCTGGTTCAGGTTTATAGTTAGGGCTGGTTCAGGTCTATAGTTAGGGCTGGTTCAGGTCTATAGTTAGGGCTGGTTCAGGTCTATAGTTAGGGCTGGTTCAGGTCTATAGTTAGGGCTGGTTCAGGTTTATAGTTAGGGCTGGTTCAGGTCTATAGTTAGGGCTGGTTCAGGTCTATAGTTAGGGCTGGTTCAGGTCTATAGTTAGGGCTGGTTCAGGTCTATAGTTAGGGCTGGTTCAGGTTTATAGTTAGGGCTGGTTCAGGTCTATAGTTAGGGCTGGTTCAGGTTCATAGTTAGGGCTGGTTCAGGTATATAGTTAGGGCTGGTTCAGGTTTATAGTTAGGGCTGGTTCAGGTTCATAGTTAGGGCTGGTTCAGGTATATAGTTAGGGCTGGTTCAGGTCTATAGTTAGGGCTGGTTCAGGTCTATAGTTAGGGCTGGTTCAGGTTTATAGTTAGGGCTGGTTCAGGTTTATAGTTAGGGCTGGTTCAGGTTCATAGTTAGGGCTGGTTCAGGTCTATAGTTAGGGCTGGTTCAGGTTTATAGTTAGGGCTGGTTCAGGTCTATAGTTAGGGCTGGTTCAGGTCTATAGTTAGGGCTGGTTCAGGTCTATAGTTAGGGCTGGTTCAGGTCTATAGTTAGGGCTGGTTCAGGTCTATAGTTAGGGCTGGTTCAGGTTTATAGTTAGGGCTGGTTCAGGTCTATAGTTAGGGCTGGTTCAGGTCCTCTCTCCTCTTCTCTCTCTTTCTGTGTGAGTTAATGTCTCATTAATTCTCATTACTGACTTTGTTTCTTCTTCAGTCTTTGTGTGTTGTCTCCTCACAGGTTTACATGGACCCTGGTTTTATCTGGACCCAGGTCCTGCTGACATCCACTGCTACCATCATTATCATTACTGAGCTCATTCTCCTCGTTGATGTCTGAGGTTTCTTCCTCTCTTCTCCTGTTCCGATGCGAGGGTCAAAGGTGAGGAGATGTGTACAGATTGTGGCTCTACAAAGTAAATTGAATTGAATATTAGAATACATGAGACATCTTCAGGTCAGATGGGGGGGGGGGGGGGGGACAGGTGTGAGGACCCCCCCCCCCCCAGATAGAGATCAGGAAACTGAGCCTCAGAGCTGCTGTTGATGTAAACAGATGGAGGTTCTGCCCTCTGCTCTCTCTGCTCCACCAGATAACCTCTGAACCTCCACGGATGCACCTGTAGTCCCCCTCACCGTGTCCTCACCGTGTCCTCACTTCTGTCCTCACCGTGTCCTCACCGTGTCCTCACTTCTGTCCTCACCGTGTCCTCACCGTGTCCTCACCGTGTCTTCACTTCTGTCCTCACCGTGTCCTCACCGTGTCCTCACCGTGTCCTCACTTCTGTCCTCACCGTGTCCTCACCGTGTCCTCACTTCTGTGTCCTCACCGTATCTTCATCGTGTCTTCATCGTGTCCTCACCGTGTCCTCACTTCTGTCCTCACCTCTGTGTCCTCACCATGTTCTCAACTCTGTGTCCTCACCTCTGTCTTCACCGTATCTTCACCGTGTCCTCACCGTGTTCTCACCGTGTCTTCACCGTGTCCTCACCGTGTCCTCACCGTGTCCTCACCGTGTCTTCACCGTGTCCTCACCGTGTCTTCACCGTGTCTTCACCGTGTCCTCACCTCTGTCCTCACCGTATCTCCATCGTGTCCTCACTGTATCTTCACCGTGTCCTCACCGTGTCCTCATCGTGTCTTCACCGTGTCCTCACCGTGTCCTCACCGTGTCCTCATCGTGTCTTCACCGTGTCTTCACCGTGTCCTCACCTCTGTCCTCACCGTATCTTCATCGTGTCCTCACTGTGTCTTCACCGTGTCCTCACCGTGTCTTCACCGTGTCTTCACCGTGTCCTCACCGTGTCCTCACCGTGTCTTCACCGTGTCCTCACCTCTGTCCTCACCGTATCTTCATCGTGTCCTCACCGTGTCTTCACCGTGTCTTCACCGTGTCCTCACCGTGTCCTCATCGTGTCCTCACCGTGTCCTCACCGTGTCTTCACCGTGTCCTCACCGTGTCCTCACCGTGTCCTCACCGTGTCTTCACCGTGTCTTCACCGTGTCCTCATCGTGTCTTCACCGTGTCTTCACCGTGTCCTCACCGTGTCCTCATCGTGTCTTCACCGTGTCTTCACCGTGTCCTCACCGTGTCTTCACCGTGTCCTCACCGTGTCTTTACCGTGTCTTCACCGATATATTTGATATTATTAATAAAATAAATGATATATATATATAATAATAATGTAATATAATAATAACTTGTGTTTTCATCATATTAAACATTCATGTGTCACTCATCATGAACTTTCTGGAGCTTTCAGCTTTGTCTCACTGTCTTCATCAGTATTTAGTTCGTTATTATATCACATTATGTAATATTAGGTTGTTTTGTGTCTTTGGCTTCATCAGGATTAAATAACCAGAGATCTGATTGATCAGCAGAGTGAAGGATTGATTCAGAACTTGGTCAATAATTCATTTGATGTTTTGTGTTTCTGATATTGATAAGTGTTTT
>CM051689.1:497500-565000 GCA_028022725.1 Lycodopsis pacificus | reverse complement strand
CATTCTTCTTCACTGCTATAAAAGGGTGCAGCTCGAGGGTGGCCTGGAGGTGAGGGGTGAGGGGGGAGAGGAGGAGGGAGGGAGGGGAGAATAGAAACAGTGTGTTCTAGAGGCTGAAGACCCAGAGGTCGCCTGTGAACATCAAGAAAGAGATTCACCTCAACCTTCTGACACGTCTCCCTCCTCCTCTCCTCTCCCCTCCTCTCCTATCCTGTCCACCCTCCTGTCGTCTCCTCTCCTCTCCCTTCCTCTCCTGTCCCCTCCTCTCCTCTCCTCTCCTCTCCTCTCCTCTCCTCTCCCCTCCTCTCCTCTCCCCTCCTGTCTTCTCCTCTCCCCTCCCCTCCCCTCCTGTCCTCTCCTCTCCCCTCCTCTCCTCTCCTGTCCCCTCCTGTCCTGTCCCCTCCCCTCCTCTCCTCTCCTGTCCCCTCCAGCGTGTCCTGCTGGAGGTCAGAGGTCAGAGGTTCAGGTACCTGAAGGCCTGACACATGGAGGAGGGTTCAGAGTTACCTGTCAGTCATCATCATCTTCATCATCATCTTCATCTTGTCTACCTGCTCAGGTCCAACAGTCCTCCATCTGAGACTGTATTATTGTGTACTAATGTGTATTATTGTGTACTAATGTGTATTATTACACAGTGCTGTATATTAACAAAGTAGAAATACTTCGTTACTGTACTTAAGTAGTTTTTTGGGTATCTGTACTTTACTTTACTACTTATATTTCTGTTGACTTTTACTTTTACTTCACTACATTTTGCAAAGAAAACTGGCTACAAAATCAAATCTATCTTCAGAAACACAATGAATGGTGAGAGCAGCGTCTGTGGTGGAACACAGACTGCAAGAAGCAGGTTTGTGAATCAGTGGTGCTAGCAGCGAGTTACATCGTTGGTTAATCACCTTAATGCACAAACAAGTGCTCTCAAAGCCGCGGCGTTTGATTCCCAGGATGCTACATGCTATAAGCTAGCGGGCGACTACCTGAGCAGCATTCCACACAGGACGGTGGGATGAGGAGAGGTGGATGAGGAGAGGTGGATGAGGAGAGGTGGATGAGGAGAGGAGGATGAGGAGAGGTGGATGAGGAGAGGTGGATGAGGAGAGGAGGATGAGGAGAGGTGGATGAGGAGAGGTGGGATGAGGAGAGGTGGGATGAGGAGAGGTGGATGAGGAGAGGTGGATGCTGAGAGGTGGATGAGGAGAGGTGGATGAGGAGAGGTGGATGAGGAGAGGAGGATGAGGAGAGGTGGATGAGGAGAGGTGGGATGAGGAGAGGTGGATGAGGAGAGGTGGATGAGGACGGGTGGATGAGGAGAGGTGGATGCTGAGAGGTGGATGAGGAGAGGAGGATGAGGAGAGGTGGATGAGGAGAGGAGGATGAGGAGAGGTGGATGAGGAGAGGTTGATGAGGAGAGGAGGATGAGGAGAGGTGGATGAGGAGAGGAGGATGAGGAGAGGTGGATGAGGAGAGGTGGATGAGGACGGGTGGATGAGGAGAGGTGGATGAGGAGAGGAGGATGAGGAGGATGAGGAGAGGTGGATGAGGAGAGGTGGATGAGGACGGGTGGATGAGGAGAGGTGGATGAGGAGAGGTGGATGAGGAGAGGTGGATGAGGATGGGTGGATGAGGAGAGGAGGATGAGGAGAGGTGGGATGAGGAGAGGTGGATGAGGAGAGGTGGATGAGGAGGTGGATGAGGAGGTGGATGAGGAGAGGTGGATGAGGAGAGGTGGATGAGGAGGTGGATGCTGAGAGGTGGATGAGGAGAGGTGGATGAGGAGAGGTGGATGCTGAGAGGTGGATGAGGAGAGGTGGGATGAGGAGAGGTGGGATGAGGAGAGGTGGATGAGGAGAGGTGGATGAGGACGGGTGGATGAGGAGAGGTGGATGAGGAGAGGAGGATGAGGAGAGGTGGATGAGGAGAGGTGGATGAGGAGAGGAGGATGAGGAGAGGTGGATGAGGAGAGGTGGATGAGGACGGGTGGATGAGGAGAGGTGGATGAGGAGAGGAGGATGAGGAGAGGTGGATGAGGAGAGGTGGATGAGGAGAGGAGGATGAGGAGAGGTGGATGAGGAGAGGTGGATGAGGAGAGGAGGATGAGGAAAGGAGGATGAGGAGAGGAGGATGAGGAGAGGTGGATGAGGAGAGGTGGATGAGGAGAGGAGGATGAGGAGAGGAGGATGAGGAGAGGTGGATGAGGAGAGGTGGATGAGGAGAGGAGGATGAGGAGAGGAGGATGAGGAGAGGTGGATGAGGAGAGGTGGATGAGGAGAGGTGGATGAGGAGAGGTGGATGAGGAGGTGGATGAGGAGAGGTGGATGAGGAGAGGTGGATGAGGAGAGGTGGATGAGGAGAGGTGGATGAGGAGAGGTGGATGAGGAGAGGTGGATGAGGAGAGGAGGATGAGGAGAGGAGGATGAGGAGAGGTGGATGAGGAGAGGTGGATGAGGAGAGGTGGATGAGGAGAGGTGGATGAGGAGGTGGATGAGGAGAGGTGGATGAGGAGAGGTGGATGAGGAGAGGTGGATGAGGAGAGGTGGATGAGGAGAGGTGGATGAGGAGAGGTGTTTCCTCCAGGAGGTCGCAGTTTGTGTCGTGTGTGAAACGAGAAGCCAATGTTGATTTATTTGTTCCGTAGATATTTGAACACAAACCACCATCTTTTCCTAAACTGAACGAAGTCGTTTCATCGCCTAAACCCGAGTTGTTTCCTGTGAAGTTGGAAGTTCATTTGGAAAGGACAGGATGCATGTAACAAGCCAAAACACACTCATGCTGCTGGACTTTTGCAGGAAAAACGCACGAAAAACGAGGAGTAACGTTCTGTAAGATATCAATAAAACGGGGATGAATTTCTATCCTTTTATAAAGAGACATGAGAAGATCAATCTCATGTCTGTAAGTTAAATCAGCTATAATCACTCTTAACGTGATTAGGGACTCGTCTAAACATTTAAAAAAGGAATAACTTCAAGAGAATCATTCTATGCACGCAGCTTCTTTACATTCTGATAGAATTGTCTTTTGAAGATGAACATGTTTCAGGTTCCAGTAATGACTGGGTTGTTCCTTTAGTATTGATCATGTTTTGATGTCTGAGTCATGTTGTGGATGATCAGATGGAGTTATGATGGCAGCAGTCGCCCAATTGCAGATTCAGCTTGAGACAAACCTTTGTGTTCAAATCAGCCCACAGGAGTTCACAAGGCAGCTCCTTTCTCTGAACACTGACCTGATGCATCACGTGGATTTGTTCTGCTGAACATGATATGATGCATTGGCCTCTACATCCTCTAGTCCAGTGGTGCCCAATACGATCTACCCATGCGATCGACCCGCACTACCTCCGCCATCGACCGTAGCTCGCAAGCCGAAAAAGTGTGGGCAGCCTGGTCTACACCGATACATCCTCTCGTCTGATGAGCAGACTTATAAACGCTGTTACAACTCCATAGTGTCATATTGCTTTTTGGAGAATTATGATGATAAGTTCATAGTAGATGCAAAAGTATACTTATGTACAATATATTATGTTGAACATTGTTGCTCCTGATCGATCACAGCCAGCCCAGTTATGTTCAACACAGCTCATGTGCTGGTCATGGAGCCACAGCGCTTAAAAGAATAAACTTCATCATTCTCACAATGCTGACCCTCTGCTTTTTATTAACATCATTTACTTTTACTTTCAATACTTAAGTACATTTAATATCAGAAAATGACTTTTGATACTTAAGTACAATAAATATCAGATACTTTTACTCAAGTAGTATTCTAATAGGTGACTTTTACTTTTACTGGAGTCGTTCTCCAGTAAAGTATCTTTACTTTGACTCAAGTCTGGCTTTTGGGCACTTTATACACCACTGAATATACATATATATGTATATTTAATATATTTATGTATATATCCAAACACTCACGGCATTGATTTGATCAAAATGAAAGCTGAACTTTTAGGCATGAACATATATAAGTAGAATGTATTGATCAGCAGCTCATATATCGGAATCTTTTTATACTTTTACAAACCTGATGTGAAGTTATTTGGTCCTCATGAGCTGCGGCTGACGTTCCTCTGAGCAAAGCGTCCAGGCAGTAAACTGGAGGTGCTTTTACAACAAAAGAGCCTCCTGCCCCCCCCCCCCCCCCCATCAATGGCCGCCTTCCAGAGGTCAGAGGTCAACACAACCTCTGACATCCAGCTACTGTTGTGAGGATCCTGTTACCTTCTGAGTCCGACTGCACTGATCCCAGATCAGATTGATCCACAGAAACATTGACGAGGTCTGTAGTTCACGTGGTCTCAGAAGTCCATCAGGACCTGAATCCACTTCATTGATTCAGAGACACCTGGTGCTGCTGCACTGACACCACTTTTATTGATCCTCAATGGGACATGACCAGGACCTGAGGGATAAGATAGACCAGCACTTTCTGTTACTGAGGCCACGAGGGTCCACAAGAGTCCACAAGAGTCCGCAAGAGTCCACAAGAGTCCACAAGGGTCCACAAGGGTCCTCAGATGTTCGTCTGAGCCACCACTATGTTGTGGTCTGAGCTGAACTCTCAGACTAAACAGGACTACGATGGTCATCATGTGAAGATGTCCGTCCTCCTGCATCACAACATGGTTCTTTAAACCCAGGTGAGAGGAACTGGTTTCATGCCTCACACCTGCCTTGACTGACAGAGGGGGATCTGGGTGATGGGGGGGTCATCTTATCCCTCTGAACATACTAAGTAGGTGTGAAGGGGGGGGGGGGGGGTATGTGAGGCCAACAGGCACCGAAGTGTGCCGCCTGGCAGCCAAAAGGCTGATCCTGAATGGGCAGGCAGGAGATCTGGCAAAGCTCCTTGCAAAATCCCATTAGCTCCCCAAAACCCCGAAAAGGAACTTGTTGCCTCGGCTGAGCTCAACCCCCCCCCCCCCCCCTCGGCTACATCTCTGTCTCTTTGTCCACTGTGACTTTTTCTTAGATTTTATCACATTAGTTCCACTGGGAGCTGGAAATCGGCTGCAAACACGACTTCTGATGCCAGCAGGCGGGAGGGAGGAGGGTGGGGTGGGGTGAAGGAGGGAGGTTTACATAAGAAAGCCGTTGCCTTCCTTTTCTCTGAAGGAATTTCAATTACATTTACATTTTAAAACATATGTTCTATTACATTTACATTTTTAAACATATGTTCTATTACATTTACATTTTAAAACATATGTTCTATTACGTTTACATTTTAAAATCTATGTTCTATTACCTTTACATTTTAAAATCGATGTTCTGTTACATTTACATTTTAAAACATATGTTCTATTACATTTACATTTTAAAATCTATGTTCTGTTACATTTACATTTTAAAACATATGTTCTATTACATTTACATTTTAAAACATATGTTCTATTACGTTTACATTTTAAAATCTATGTTCTATTACCTTTACATTTTAAAATCGATGTTCTGTTACATTTACATTTTAAAACATATGTTCTATTACATTTACATTTTAAAACATATGTTCTATTACATTTACATTTTAAAATCTATGTTCTGTTACATTTACATTTTAAAACATATGTTCTATTACATTTACATTTTAAAACATATGTTCTATTACGTTTACATTTTAAAACATATGTTCTATTACATTTACATTTTAAAACATATGTTCTATTACGTTTACATTTTAAAACATATGTTCTATTACGTTTACATTTTAAAACATATGTTCTATTATGTTTACATTTTAAAACATATGTTCTATTACGTTTACATTTTAAAACATATGTTCTATTACGTTTACATTTTAAAACATATGTTCTATTATGTTTACATTTTAAAACATATGTCCTATTACATTTAAATTTTAAAACATATGTCCTATTACGTTTACATTTTAAAACATGTTCTATTATGTTTACATTTTAAAACATGTTCTACTACAGTTCTACTAACAGCTGCTATTTTAACAATTAGTGAGCGGCGTGTCCAGTGGCGTTATCAAACCTACGGAGTGGACGTCTGAAGTCACGGTTTGGGGCTTTGAGGACGACGGACACAAAACGGAGGACTCTCCTTCTTTTACTAATTGGAGATAAATCTTAGCTGAATTTCAGGAGCAGGACCACGCCGCAGCCACTCCCCCACTTCTAGAAATACCTACCCACTCTAAGCCTTGACTTGCTCGCGCTTTCCGCATTCGAAACCATCGCTGCCCTCCCCAAAAACCCCAGGGACACCCACGAGATGCCAGCAACCGCCACTGGGAGTGTCCAGTCAGCTCAACGCCGCCAAACCCGCCGGTCTCCAAGAAGCCGATCAGCTGCATCCATACACCAGAATCCCTCGCTCCATTCAATCCTACTGTACGAAGATTCAGATCCACGGCCGTCCTCCAATAACTCACATCTCAGTGGCAGAGGGAGACCCGCCACCCCCAGACGTAGACAACGGAAATGCAAGTCCCCTCTCTCCTCCGCTCGCTCCAGACTCAGTGCTTGGGAACGAATCTCCGACGACTCCAGCTCCCCATTACGCCACGTCCAAAGCCGCCGCCACTGCTCCCGCGCCCCGACCAGGTCCCCCGTCGAAGATGCACCAGCAAAAATCTCCGACTGGACCGTAGCCCGCCTGCTAAGAGCATTAAATGAGAAGGGTATTGCTCACCACCGGTCCGACAACAAAGCAAAACTGTTCCAACTCCTCACAACTTTCCAAAAGTCACGTCAAGTAAAAAACACAAACGTAACTCCATCCAAAACAGACCGGCAACGTCAACGACCGTGACGTAACAAGCCCCGCCCTGCCACACACGAAGTTCCGGGTTGCCAGGTTGGCAGCGCCTCACCTCTCACCCCCCTCCACTACCTCAGGCAACTTTTCACAGCGGCACCGGGATGCTGACTCTCTTCCCCTCTCCAATGTCCACAGCATTCTATCCCAACTTCCGGCTTGGATTCATCAGCCCGTACTTTTGCTGCTCCTTCACACCACCCTTCTTCTTCCTTCTACCCCAGCACCGGGTTGCCAGGTCTCCTCTCCTCTGTCCCCCTCTCTCACCCATCCACAGTGCCCATCACTGCCGCCGGGCTGCTTACTACCCTTCCTCCCCCTTACCTCAGGTGCCTTCAGTGACCTTCCCCAGCACAACAAGGGTCGCGGCTTACTCTTATGCCCCATCCACAATGCAGACAACTGGCACCGGGATACCAGTTCCCACTTTTTCCTTCCCTACTCTCCAAACATCCCATGCTCTCTTTTCCTGCACCACGCTGCCCCCTCCTCTCTTCCCCATTCACACTACCAGCACCGAGATGCTAGCCCCCCTCCTTCCATTTCCCCCGCTCCAACCAAACACCCAGCACTTATCCTTGGCGTCAGCGATTCCTCCATTCCAAACAGTCACATCAGCCAAACCTGGCAGGAAAACCTTAACGTCCGCCGCCTACTACAGCAGCTCTCTCTAGCCAGGGCATCTGGCGCCGGAACGCCAGTGCCCTCCGCCGCCTACCTCCATCAACCATCGCAAGTTACCCTAGCCAGGGCACCCGGTGCTGGGATGCCGGTGCCCCCCACCGCCTACCTCCAGCAACCACAACACGTTGCCTAGCCAGGGCACCTGGCACCGAGATGTCAGTGCCCCCACGCCATCTACTTCCAGCGATGGACCCACACAATTGGTCCACACAACGATGCCGCTCCCTCTGCGGTTTTTGGGGGGTTTCCACAACAGAAGAAGTTTTGCCGTAGATCAGCCCTCGGACCTCGCAATCAAATGCTAAGTTCGCAGCCATTACGTGGGGCCACGAACCGCCCAGAAAGTCCATCTCTTAACTCCTGACAACCTAGCTGTCGTTTACCCAATCATCAAAGGATGCTGCGACACCCATCCGTCAAGGGTGCGTTCTCGATGCAGCTCACATCTGGGCCACCGCAATGCCATGGCTTTCTCATTCCAGAAGATCAGAAGATCTGCCCTCCTGCAGACACCCGACCAACATCGGTTACGTCATATCCAACGCTGTCTTTAAACCCATAAATCCTTACTCTTGCCGACCATCGATCAGCAGAGCTTCCCACGCCTACCAACTTTACACTCGCCAGCTTCAACAACTTGCGCACAGGCAGGCAACCCTGCTTTCTCAGGAGGACTTATTTTGGGGATCTGCAAGGCCTGGGAGCTGCAGTGGATCCTCAACTAAGCCTCCCCCAAACCACTACTGGCTAATCTCCACCAACCATTCCTCAACGCTCTCCAGTACGACAGAGACTTCAGCCTCCAGCAGAGCTACGAGTGAGAACAGACAACGACGACCATGAGGGAACGAGTGAGAGACGTGTGTTGACCACATTTATGATCCATAATCTAGTAAACTATTATGTGTAAGTGTTCATTTTAAAGTAAATATGTGTGAGCAAGAGAGAGAGATAGAGATATGAAGACCCGCTGCACTGTAACTAAGTCTGAAAAATTTAACTTTCCAAAACATGTGTCTGTTTGAGTTTATAGAGGAAGATCTTAAGTATAAAGCGCAACCTTTCATTGTTAAAGATTACTATATTACTCTGTTGTATTAGTGTGGATGAAGCCTCAATAGTTTGATCTGAACCGGATCAATAAGTGAACTGTTTGTGTGATCAATAACTGGTAAACACACATAACCGCTCGACGTATTTACATGTTCTACACTGTAAAAAATAGAGTGCAGATGAATAAAATAACGGTTTATTGTTGTTAATAAATGCTCATTAAAATGTGAAAAAACAGACATAGTATGTCAAAATACATCAGAAATACATCAAAAATACATCAAAGCAGCTCCATTTAATCATTCATGTCAGTAAGAAAACTACGACACAACAAACACAGAACATGTAGTTTGACTTAAAAATTAATTTACAGCTTTAGTTCGTAGTTTTACAGTGTAAAGACATGAACGGAAACGTTTTCAGCAGGTCTGAGGTCTGAGGTGAGTTCTGGTTCTGGAGGTTCAGTCTTATAAAAACTATAGTAAGGACCGGTTTCTTCCTCCCGTGTCTCAGAGCTGCTGCCACTAATTGGTCCTGTGAGAACACAAAGAGGAGCCGGTCTACAGAGTCCTGCGGGGCCAGACCTCCATTCAGACCAGATCTGTAACCGGAGCCCTGTGTATTATTTTTAGAGCTGCTAGATAGAACCTGGCTCCATTGTGTGGGCGGGTTGAAAAACAAGAGAGAGACCCCCGACCCCCCCCCCCCCCCACACACACACACACACACACACACACTCTGGGAACCTACTCTGAAGGGGATCCACACAAGGACCCATTAGGGAGCAGGTCTAGTCAAGTTGCTGGTCTTACCTGGAGCCAGAGGAACCCAGCAGGACTCACTCCTTCATCCTTTGTGGGGGATAACAGGAAGGGGAGGGGCTTATATTCTGACATCTGCCCCCCCCCCCACGTCACAGCAAGATCATGAACAGGACCAAGACCAGGACCAGGACCAGGACCCGCCTTCAGGTCTTTATCCTCTCCTGGACTTTACCTCAGACCCCCTCAGTTGCTCTGATCCTCATCCTCATCCTCTTCATCATCTTCAATCATCATCATCACCATCATCATCATCATCATCATCATCACCATCACCATCATCACCACCATCATCACCATCATCACCATCATCATCACCATCATCACCATCATCATCATCATCACCATCATCATCACCATCATCACCATCACCATCATCACCATCATCACCATCATCACCATCACCATCACCATCATCACCATCACCATCATCACCATCATCACCATCACCATCATCATCACCATCATCATCACCATCATCACCATCACCATCATCACCATCATCACCATCATCATCACCATCATCATCACCATCATCACCATCACCATCATCACCATCATCACCATCACCATCATCACCATCACCATCACCATCATCATCACCATCATCACCATCACCATCATCACCATCATCACCATCACCATCATCATCACCATCATCACCATCACCATCATCACCATCATCACCATCACCACCATCATCACCATCACCATCATCACCATCATCACCATCACCATCATCACCATCATCATCACCATCATCATCACCATCATCACCATCACCATCATCACCATCATCACCATCACCATCATCACCATCACTAACATCACCATCACTAACATCACCATCACTAACATCACCATCACCATCATCACCATCACCACCACCATCACCATCACATCATCACCATCACTAACATCACCATCACCACCATCACATCATCACCATCACATCACCACCACCATCATCATCACCATCACCATCACTAACATCACCATCACTAACATCACCATCACCACCACCATCACTAACATCACCATCACTAACATCACCATCACCATCACTAACATCACCATCACCACCACCATCACTAACATCACCATCACTAACATCACCATCACTAACATCACCATCATCATCACCATCACTAACATCACCATCATCATCACCATCACTAACATCACCATCACCACCATCATCATCATCACCATCATCACCATCACCATCATCACCATCACCATCACCATCACCACCATCATCACCACCACCATCATCATCACCATCACATCATCACCATCACATCATCACCATCATCACCATCACCACCACCATCACCATCATCACCATCACATCATCACCATCATCATCACCATCACCATCACTAACATCACCATCACCACCACCAACACTAACATCACCATCACTAACATCACCATCACCATCACTAACATCACCATCATCACCACCATCACTAACATCACCATCACTAACATCACCATCACCATCATCACCATCACTAACATCACCATCACTAACATCACCATCACCATCACCACCATCACCATCACCATCATCACCATCACTAACATCACCATCACTAACATCACCATCACCATCACCATCACCATCACCATCACCATCATCATCATCACCAACATCACCATCACCATCACCACCATCACCAACATCACCATCACCAACATCACCATCACCAACATCACCATCACTAACATCACCATCACTAACATCACCATCACCATCACCATCATCACCATCATCACTAACATCACCATCATCACCATCATCACTAACATCACCATCACCATCACTACCATCACCATCAATAACATCACCATCATCATCACCATCACTAACATCACCATCACTAACATCACCATCACTAACATCACCATCATCATTACCATCACCTTCATCATCACCATCATCATCACCATCGCCATCACCATCACTAACATCACCACCACTAACGTCACCATCATCATCACCATCACTAACATCACCACCACTAACATCACCATCACCATCACTAACATCACCATCATCATCACCATCACATCACCATCACTAACATCACCATCACTAACATCACCATCACTAACATCACCATCATCATCACCATCACTAACATCACCATCATCATCACCATCACTAACATCACCATCACTAACATCACCATCATCATTACCATCACCATCATCATCATCACCATCATCATCATCACCATCACCATCACCATCACTAACATCACCACCACTAACGTCACCATCATCATCACCATCACTAACATCACCACCACTAACATCACCATCACTAACATCACCATCACCACCACTAACATCACCATCACCATCACTAACATCACCATCATCATCACCATCATCATCATCACCATCACCATCACCATCACTAACATCACCATCATCATCACTAACATCACCATCATCATCACCATCACTGACATCACCACCACTAACGTCACCATCATCATCACCATCACTAACATCACCACCACTAACATCACCATCACCATCACTAACATCACCATCATCATCACCATCATCATCATCACCATCACCAACATCACCATCACCATCACCATCACCATCACTAACATCACCATCACTAACATCACCATCATCATCACCATCACCAACATCACCATCACTAACATCACCATCACTAACATCACCATCATCATCATCACCATCATCATCATCACCATCACCATCACCATCACCATCACCATCACTAACATCACCACCACTAACGTCACCATCACCATCACCATCACTAACATCACCACCACTAACATCACCATCACCACCACCATCACTAACATCACCACCACTAACATCACCATCACCACCACCATCACTAACATCACCATCACTAACATCACCATCACCATCACCATCACTAACATCACCATCATCATCACCATCACTAACATCACCACCACTAACATCACCATCACCACCACCATCACTAACATCACCATCACTAACATCACCTTCATCATCACCATCATCATCATCATCACCATCGCCATCACCATCACTAACATCACCACCACTAACGTCACATCATCATCACCATCACTAACATCACCACCACTAACATCACCATCACCATCACTAACATCACCATCATCATCACCATCATCATCACCATCACATCACCATCACTAACATCACCATCACTAACATCACCATCACTAACATCACCATCACTAACATCACCATCATCATCACCATCACATCACCATCACTAACATCACCATCACTAACATCACCATCATCATCACCATCACTAACATCACCATCACTAACATCACCATCATCATTACCATCACCATCATCATCACCATCATCATCATCACCATCACCATCACTAACATCACCACCACTAACGTCACCATCATCATCACCATCACTAACATCACCACCACTAACATCACCATCACTAACATCACCATCACCACCACTAACATCACCATCACCATCACTAACATCACCATCATCATCACCATCATCATCATCACCATCACCATCACCATCACTAACATCACCATCACTAACATCACCATCACCACCACCAACATCACCATCACCATCACTAACATCACCATCATCATCACCATCATCATCATCACCATCACCATCACCATCACTAACATCACCATCATCATCACTAACATCACCATCATCATCACCATCACTAACATCACCACCACTAACGTCACCATCATCATCACCATCACTAACATCACCACCACTAACATCACCATCACCATCACTAACATCACCATCACTAACATCACCATCATCATTACCATCACCTTCATCATCACCATCATCATCATCATCACCATCACCATCATCATCACCATCACATCACCATCACTAACATCACCATCACTAACATCACCATCACTAACATCACCATCACTAACATCACCATCACCACCACTAACATCACCATCACCATCACTAACATCACCATCATCATCACCATCATCATCATCATCATCACCATCACCATCACCATCACTAACATCACCATCATCATCACTAACATCACCATCATCATCACCATCACTAACATCACCACCACTAACGTCACCATCATCATCACCATCACTAACATCACCACCACTAACATCACCATCACCACCACTAACGTCACCATCACCATCACTAACATCACCATCATCATCACCATCACTAACATCACCATCATCATCACTAACATCACCATCATCATCACCATCACTAACATCACCACCACTAACATCACCATCACCACCACTAACGTCACCATCACCATCACTAACATCACCATCACCATCACTAACATCACCATCACTAACATCACCATCACTACCACCATCACTAACATCACCACCACTAACATCACCATCACCACCACCATCACTAACATCACCATCACTAACATCACCATCACCATCACCATCACTAACATCACCATCACTAACATCACCATCACCACCACTAACATCACCATCACCACCACCATCACTAACATCACCACTACTAACATCACCATTAGGGGTTCAGGAGGTCTAAAGGTCTGAAGGGGTTCAGGGTATTGAAGGACTTTGTATGTGATGAGGGGAATCTTGATCTGGATTCTTTGCTGTATGGGGAGCCAGCAGAGGTTCTGATGGACTGGGGTGATCTGGTCTCTGGTGGACTGGGGTGATCTGGTAGAGAAGAGCTGAGTTCTGGATGTTTTGTAGTTTGTTGATGGTTTTGGTAGATGTGACGTAAGGGAGATGTAGAGCGGGGTGTCGTTAGCATAGCAGTTGCATAATCTTCTTCTACTCTTTCTTCTTCTTCTACTTCGTCTTCTTCTTCTACTCTTTCTTGTTCTTGTTTTTCTACTTATTCTACTATGTTTTGTATTCTTCTTCTATTCCTACTCCTTTTTCTCCTTCTTATCTTCCTCCTTTGATAGTCAGTTAGAAATCCCCTCCGTGTCCTCAGTGAGGAGTTAACTAGCTGCCCCCCCCCCCCCCCCCCCCCCCCGGTGTGAATGCTGAGGGTCTCTTCCACTGATCACTGAAGTGTGATGTCAGCAGGACGCCGCTCGCTCTGATTGTGTGGGACCCTTTTTTTTATTGGATAAGTGGAGCGGCTTCCTTTGTGCCTTTGAGCCTGAGGAGGCCTGTTGGGCTCTTAATCACGGGCCTCTGAGGATCGCTGCGTTCAGGGGGCAGCGGATAAAGGAGCGCCGCTCCATTCAGACCGAGCTGTTGATCTACCAGCTCATTGTCCATCTCCTCCTCACCTCGGCCGAGCAAAGGTAAACAAACGGCGAACAAAAGGCGGAGCTTCAGAGGAGAGCCGCCGCCGTGGGGGGGCTGCAGGAACGTGACCGCTGTCCCCCCCCAAACCTCCCCCTAAAGCCCTCCACCATCTCCCCCAAAATCTCCCTTTGCTCTCGGTTTCTCACCCTCAGGACCCTTAAGGGGTCACTTGATGAGCACATTCTGCTTGGAAATATTTTAAGATAAATTACAATAAAAATATCAACATTCAATATTTTATTTTGGGTCGTTTCTCGCTTTAATGGTCACGTGACCCTGGATTTATCTCAGGACCTCTTGGGGGGTCTACACCCGGAGGTTGGGAACTTCGGAGAGTTTTAGAGGATTTACTCACGTTCTTTGTATTTATTTTTCTTTTTTTTCTGAAAACAAAGCTCGAAACTTTCCCAACATGAGTACTTTTACTTAGATTACATCACTCTTGTGTACTTTAAGTAAAACTCTGATGCCAACTTGTAGTTTGTTATATTTTCTAAATGATTTAATCTAAATATCGTTTTTGTTCCATCATCTCGTTTTGTTCCAAACTCTCCCAGACATCTAATTCATTTCTCCCCCCCCCCCCCCCGATTCACTCTCACCCCAACATGGCCCTAATCCCCCCCCCCCCCCCCCCTCCCCCCTCTGAGGATCAGATCTGTGGCGATCAGTCGTGTGACCAAACTACAGCTTTAGTGTTGGATTGTGGTTTTTACTTTTCAGCTGCAGCTCTGAGTGTTTGTTGAGGATCTCGATGCTTAAGGTTGTGACCTCAGTTCAACAAGTCACATTTATACTGACGACGTTTCATATCGTCTGGATCCACTCAGCTGTGTCTCCACCTTTATGTAATATAATGTTTAAGCTTCACGATCCTCCAGACAAAAAACACAAGCACATTTTTATTCTGTCAGTTTTTGATCTGTGGTTTGAGTTGTAGAAGATGTGAATATAAGATTTTATGATCTGCATAAAAATACACAAAAGAGATTTTAAAAGTCTATTAATGTTGTTTATGTTGATTTTAAATAAAGGAACTGATTATTATGTTCTATCAGACACATATTCAAGAAACAATTTCTGATCATTCACTTTAATATATATTTTACTTACATCACAGACAGCCGCAGTAGATTCAAGTTATCAGTATTTAATTCCACTTGTTGATTGGAGTTGTTACTGTTTATATCATTTCATTTCCCTCTAAGTGATGAACTGACTTTGAAGACTTGCAGACAAAAGCGTGGGATCGTGAAATACTGTGATCCTGTGATCATGTGATCATGTGATCTTGTGATCCTGTGATCATGTGATCATGTGATCTTGTGATCCTGTGATCTTGTGATCCTGTGATCATGTGATCATGTGATCATGTGATCTTGTGATCTTGTGATCCTGTGATCTTGTACTCCTGTGATCATGTTATCATGTGATCCTGTGATCATGTTATCATGTGATCCTGTGATCCTGTGATCATGTTATCATGTGATCCTATGATCATGTGATCATGTGATCTTGTGATCTTGTGATCCTGTGATCCTGTGATCTTGTGATCTTGTGATCTTGTGATCATGTGATCTTGTGATCCTGTGATCTTGTGATCTTGTGATCTTGTGATCCTGTGATCTTGTGATCTTGTGATCCTGTGATCCTGTGATCTTGTGATCTTGTGATCCTGTGATCTTGTGATCTTGTGATCCTGTGATCTTGTGATCATGTTATCTTGTGCTCTTGTGATCCTGTGATCCTGTGATCTTGTGATCTTGTGATCTTGTGATCCTGTGATCATGTGATCATGTGATCTTGTGATCCTGTGATCATGTGATCATGTGATCTTGTGATCCTGTGATCTTGTGATCCTGTGATCATGTGATCATGTGATCATGTGATCTTGTGATCTTGTGATCCTGTGATCTTGTACTCCTGTGATCATGTTATCATGTGATCATGTTATCATGTGATCCTGTGATCATGTTATCATGTGATCCTGTGATCATGTGATCTTGTGATCTTGTGATCCTGTGATCCTGTGATCTTGTGATCTTGTGATCATGTGATCTTGTGATCTTGTGATCCTGTGATCTTGTGATCTTGTGATCTTGTGATCCTGTGATCTTGTGATCTTGTGATCCTGTGATCCTGTGATCTTGTGATCTTGTGATCCTGTGATCTTGTGATCTTGTGATCCTGTGATCTTGTGATCATGTTATCTTGTGATCTTGTGATCCTGTGATCCTGTGATCTTGTGATCTTGTGATCTTGTGATCCTGTGATCTTGTGATCTTGCGAACCACATGTAGAATTCATAAATATATCAACATAATTATAATAATACCCATACTTAAAGGATTGTAAATCTGTAACTACAAGAACTATTTTAATAATTTTGATGCTATGATAAAGGTAACACTTGTGAGATTTGTTCAGATGTGTAAAGATGTGTATATGTTCCTGGTTAGTAGTGAATGAAGATGGCACACAGCTCAAATTGAAAGGTTTCAGGTTCGCCTGAAAATAAAGCACTTTTATTGAAATGATGTCTTTGAAATGCAGCTGAAAGCCTAAAACACTCCCAAATCATAGCAGCACGTGTCAGGAGTCACAAAAAAATGTGTCTTTGATAAAGTGAAGCAAATCAAAGTTGGAGGTTTTAGTACAGAGAGGTTATGCAGATTTGTGCAGATTTGTCAGATTCGTGCAGATTTGTCATTTTGGAACCAGCTGTTCCAGCTGTTCCATTGTACTTTGATATACTATATAACTATATATTTCACTTGTTTTATCACTAATAGTATTCAATCGATCCAAATACAGCAGTTTGGCTTCGTTTTGAGAGCCTGAGGCCTCTCTAAACCGTCTGTCTGTCAACCACGGATTCTCGTCTGCCTGTGTGTATGTGAGGCTTTTGTCAGCCTATGATTGGCCAATCCCAGACTATGACACCTCTTTAGATGCGACAGAGTCACAGCAATGCAGGGGTGGTAACGTGGGTTTGATTGACAGCATCGTTAGAGGGAAAAAACACAAACGCGCCGTGCGTCGCCCTGCGTAAAAACTGATTGCCAGAAAGTGAATTCCCTTCCCCTCACGGTCCGCCAGGCTTGTGTGACCCCCCTTTCACCAGGAAACAGTTGAAGAAACACAGGAAATACGTAGCAACAGTGTTTTAGCCGGCAAAATGGAAAATGAATACTTTTTCTTCATGAATCATCTCAAGGCACGAAGCATTTATGTTTTTTTTCTGCGGTGGAGCGGCTTGGTGTTCTGGTGCTTGTTGGCTGCATCTTAGTGTCTTAGTGTCTTTGTATCTTTGTATTTTTGTATCTTTGTATCGTTGTAATGGTTTCACGCAGATACATTTGGAAGATATCTCTGGATTCTGTGTTGAAGTCTAGTGCTCGGAGATGTATTCGTCGGCCGTGCTAACCGTTAGCCTTTTGTTAGAAGAGCTCTCCTCATGGCGACAAAGACGTGATATTGTGGTAAATATTCTTGTTGATTATATTAGTTTGTGTATAATTGTGTTTGCAGTGTGTAAAATGGTTTATATGATTATGTTGCCCAGAATCTCTTCGTTAAGTCGGTATATAGCATGTGTGTAGCATTCATTATATTAGTTCCTGAAAAGTGCATTGTGCAACACGCTGTACGCTAAACTTCCTCCGTAGCCCCCCCCCCCGCTTTTTAACAAACATAATGTCACATGATACAATGAAACACAACATGACAATACATTAAATATACCGTATCATTTTACTAATAAGTACCATAACATCAAATATAATATGCAAAGCCCTCAGTCAGCATGTGTCCAAGGATGAGCTGCTCTTCCACGAGACTTGATAAAAAGACATGAAACACAAGATGAGGAGACTCCCAGTGAGTCTGATTATCATTCAGATGTTGTCGCTGTAACTCTGTGAACAATAAAGTTTGAGTTGAATCGTTGCAGCATCGCAACATTCCTGAGCGTCTCAATGAGATTTAGATATTGAGGAAGTTCTAAAAAGCTAGTTAAGTTCTATTCAGCGCTGAAAGGCGAAGTGTTGAGAAAGCCAAAATGAGAGTATAAAGAGCGCGGCGGCGGCGGGGGGTTCGTGGTGGAGCGAAACATCGCCATTACCCCCCCCCCACATGGCTGAAGGCTTTCACTCGGGGACAAAAGATATCTAATTGAGAACAAACTGTCAGTGAAAGAGACGAGACCGTGACCGGAGAAAGGGGCCGGTCCGGGCCATCGGCCAGCACCGAGAGCCCAGGCCAGCTCCGGGGCCCCGGGCTCGGTCTACCGCTGGCCCCTCAGACCCCCTCAGACCTCCTCAGACCTGTTGTGACTGACACAAGAGGCCACAGAGGATAACACGCGCAGCGGCCTCCAAACAAAGGCCTTTCACAGCAGACACAGTCCGAACTCAGCCGACTGTCAAGTGTAAAGGACGAGACGCTGAGACAGATAAGTGTGAGGTCTGAGGGGGGGCAGGGGAGGACTGGGAGAGAGCACCGCTGCAGGCTGATCTGAAGACACTCAAAGTGCAGCTACATCTGCTCTCATGTTATCCACTTTGAAGTTGTTAGACGCAAATTTAAGTTTAAAATTATTTCTAGAGAAATAGAAGACATAAAAACACAGTTCAGACATAATCAACAGACAGGTGGTGGTTCAGGACTCCCAGAACCACTACCTGTCTTCAGGTCTCAGAGTGAAACAAACACCTGTATCACTGCTGGATGTTGGAGTCCTGCTCTTCCTGCTGCTCCTGCTGCTCCTGCTGCTGCTCCTGCTCCTCTGTTTGCAGGGTGAGATGAGGAGCAGCTGGATGCTCATTGTGATGCTCACAAAGCGGCTGCAGGAGAACAGAGGACACTTTAAGAGACAAAGACGTATAAACAGCAGCTCTGGGGACTCATCTGGTGAAGAGGTCATCAATCAGACCAAAGGAATGTCTGAAGACCAGCAGCTCAAGAAGAAGAAGAAGAAGAAGGTATCTGAGCGAGGAGGTGTCAGACCTACGCTTTGTTTAGACTCTTGTGTGTCGTCATGATCCTCCACAGGCGACGTGTGAGCTCTGAACACATGTGAATGTGTTTATGCTCTCTGACAGTTTGTTTCACAAGAGGACGAACAAACAAAATGAACTGTGAAGAATCAAAAAGACAACCAGTGGAACTCAGAGTTATGACCATAGAGTGTAGGTGTAACCGACAAAACACCATAAACCTCTCCTATAGAGAGGAGGGATTATAATTATCTGTAAACTCATATCTCATATTCATCACTTTATTGTCTTAATACAAACCGTGTGAAGAAAGAAGTGAAGTATGAAATATATTATGAAGAAACAAAGGTTGAACATCCAGTGAACCTTTTGATTTGGCTGCTAAATATTTACTTTTGCTAAAAATACATCAATAGAATGTCACAAGAAACGTCACTACAACGTCAATACGACGTCACTACAACGTCACTACAACGCCACTGCAACGCCACTACAACGTCACTACAACGTAACTACAACATCACTACAACGCCACTACAATGTCACTACAACGCCACTACAACGCCACTACAACGTCACTACAACGTAACTACAACGTCACTACAACGCCACTACAACGTCACTACAACGTCACTACATTACTACAACGTCACTACAACGCCACTACAACGCCACTACAACGTCACTACGTCACTACAACATCACTACAACGCCACTACAACGTCACTACGTCACTACAACGCCACTACAACGTCACTGCAACGCCACTGCAACGTCACTGCAACGCCACTACAACGCCACTGCAACGCCACTACAACGCCACTACAACGCCACTACAACGTCACTACAACGCCACTACAACGTCACTACAACGTCACTACAACGCCACTACAACGTCACTACAACACCACTACAACGTCACTACAACGCCACTACAACGCCACTACAACGTCACTACAACGTCACTATGTCACTGCAACGTCACTACAACGTCACTACAACGTCACTACAACGTCACTATGTCACTGCAACATCACTACAACGCCACTACAACGTCACTACAACGCCACTACAACGTCACTACAACGTCACTACAACGTCACTACAACGTCACTGCAACATCACTACAACGTCACTATGTCACTGCAACATCACTACAACATCACTACAACGTCACTACAACGCCACTACAACGTCACTACAATGCCACTACAACGCCACTACAACGCCACTACAACGCCACTACGTCACTACAACGTCACTACAACGTCACTACAACGCCACTACAACGTCACTACAATGCCACTACAACGTCACTACAACGCCACTATGTCACTGCAACGTCACTACAACGTCACTATGTCACTGCAACATCACTACAACGCCACTACAACGTCACTACAACGCCACTACAACATCACTACAACGTCACTACAATGTCACTGCAACATCACTACAATGTCGCTACGTCACTACAACGTCACTACAACGTCACTACAACGTCACTACAACGTCACTATGTCACTGCAACATCACTACAACATCACTACAACGCCACTACAACGTCACTACAACGCCACTACAACGCCACTACAACGTCACTACAACGCCACTACAACGTCACTACAATGCCACTACAACGTCACTATGTCACTACAACGTCAACACAACGTCAATATGTCAATAAGACGTCAATACGACGTCAAAGCGACGTCTTGGCGACGTCACTACAACGTTAATACGCCATTAATACGACATGCCTTATAAACATCAAAACCACTTTTGATTCTATTCACCTCATTTCATGGTTAGTGGTGGAGTCCGCCATTAATCAGGATCCAAACTGACATGACAGGAAGTGAGGCAGAAGACTTGTCTTTATTATATCTCTCTCCTCTACACATGCATTCACTGATATTTAACGTCCTAAAAACTTCTTCTCAGGTCGGTATTATCTGCAGAGCTAATTTTGTATTTGACGAATCAGTTTCTAATGAAAGTCTTCGTAGAGACGAGGACGAGTCAAACAAACACCTTTTGAGTCTTTAGTGAAACTTACACCTTGATACAAATTAAATTACAGAAACACTTATTTTAAGCCAAAACATGATCGTTTACTCCTCAAAAGTACAGTAAACACTATTCATGCACATCATCGTGTTCTAGAAATGTTTTATGAAACATTCTAGTTCAGAAACGTCGACGTTCATCCGATCCGTGGTTTACAAAAACATTGTTTTGTGTGACCGCTGTTCATGAAACTGTGGACAAACAGACAAACTTTATATGAATATATATGTGAGACAGGACACTAAAAGAACTAAAAGGCACAAAATAGAGATTGATGAAACCCCTCCCTGACTTCACATTTTGTTTTGGAAACAAACATCCCGATCAGCTTCCTGTGTCCTCCGTCCCATCAGCGTGGACGGAGGGACGGACGGACGGAGGAGGACGACGCGCTAATTATTCCTCCCCTCTAAGTCCTCCCATCTGTCCCCGTTTTCTGCCGGTCTGAGCTTCTTTCACAGCGGCTGACAGGAGCCTGCAGCCCACAAACACAGAGCTGGTGGGGGGGCCCCACATTGTGTCGCTGCACACCAAAGCACTTCTCTATAGCTTTTTGATTGGCTTTCAATCCCCACCCCACTGACAGGGCTGTGTGTGTGTGTGTGTGTGTGTGTGTGTGTGTGTGTGTGTGTGTGTGTGTGTGTGTGTGTGTGTGTGTGTGTGTGTGTGGTGGGCTTAGCAGGGAGATTTAGTGGAGGGGGGGCACAGAGGTGATTTTTCAGGGGGAGGAGGAGGAAAGTAAAAACGGGGACAGATGGGGCTGATTGTTGCTTTCTACGCAAATTAAGGAGCGAGACATCTGCAGGGGGGGGGGGGGGGACAGAGATGTAGACACTCTGAGTATCTGCATGATATTAACGTTGAGAGGAGATGCAGAGATTCAGACTCACATTACAATGGAGGAGTGTGTGTGTGTGTGTGTGTGTGTGTGTGTGTGAGTGTGTGCACCATCATATAGTCCATTTCTTTTCTTTTCGCCACGGCAACAGAACACCCTGGTTTCTGATTGGCTGCTGCGGCATCAGCGTGTGAAAAGATGTTCCAGCTCTCGACCACATCTCACTGCCTTCTTCATCACATGACCTCAGTCACATGACGAGATCAGACAGCATCAACATCCCTTCATTGAAGAAGCTTTGTTATTTCTACCACTAATAATAATTAATAACAACAATAACTAGTAATAGAACAATAATAGAACAATAAATAAATAATCTCCCTTTGACAGGTAAACTCTGTCATTCTTTTCAAATTCTTAAATGTGTGAACATCTTGTTAAAGATCAATAAATATGTCGATTTATTTGAGTTATTAAAACATTTCTCAACGCTGAGTTCACAAAGTCTGAACTCAATGTGAAGAAACGTTTTCACATTTCAAAGATCTGCAGTTCTTTGTGTTTACAGTCCGAGACGTCTCTGAGACGACGTCGTCTCTTTATGTCCCTCAGAGGACGACTGACCTCACAGCTCGTCTTCACTCTGAGACGATGGAGACGGATCGATGGTGCACTAAACTACCAAAATAAGAGTTGTGACTGAATGAGGACAAAAAGAAGAAAAGAGGAGGGACTCTCTCTGCAGAGGTCAGAGGTCACAGTATAGACGAGCAGTGTGCTGGATGTAATGTGAGCACACACACACACACACACACACACACAAAGCGAGGTCACCAGCAGGATTATTCCTGTTGCAGCAGAAGAAGAAGAAACAAGATGGAGGTGAAACTTCTGCAACACAAACACAACCTCCAAATTATAGTTAGTATCAGAGAGTGTATGTGTGTGTGTGTGTGTATGTGTGTGTGTGTGTGTGTGTGTGTGTGTGTGTGTGTGTGTGTGAGTGTGTGTGTGTGTGTGTGTATGTGTGTGAGTGTGTGAGTGTGAGTGTGTGAGTGTGAGTGTGTGAGTGTGAGTGTGTGTGTGAGTGTGTGAGTGTGAGTGTGAGTGTGTGAGTGTGTGTGTGAGTGTGTGTGTGAGTGTGTGAGTGTGAGTGTGTGTGTGTGTGAGTGTGTGAGTGTGAGTGTGTGTGTGAGTGTGTGAGTGTGAGTGTGAGTGTGTGAGTGTGTGTGTGAGTGTGTGTGTGAGTGTGTGTGTGTGTGTGTGTGTGTGTGTGTGTGTGTGTGTGTGTGTGTGAGTGTGAGTGTGTGTGTGAGTGTGTGAGTGTGTGTGTGAGTGTGTGAGTGTGAGTGTGTGTGTGTGTGAGTGTGTGAGTGTGAGTGTGTGTGTGAGTGTGTGAGTGTGTGTGTGAGTGTGTGAGTGTGAGTGTGTGTGTGTGTGAGTGTGTGAGTGTGAGTGTGTGTGTGAGTGTGTGAGTGTGAGTGTGAGTGTGTGAGTGTGTGTGTGTGTGTGTGAGTGTGTGAGTGTGAGTGTGTGTGTGAGTGTGTGAGTGTGTGAGTGTGAGTGTGTGAGTGTGAGTGTGTGTGTGAGTGTGTGAGTGTGTGTTTGATTAAAATATTTAATCGCGATTCATCTCATTGTTATGGCAAAGTTCAATCATGAATTATAAAGTAGTGTATTGTGCACTTTTATTTTGAAAGTACTGCTATATGAACTAAAGGGCAATAACATTTGGTTCACGAGATGCAGGCAGCATGTTTCATACTTAATGTGAATATGATTCATACTTTGTTGGCATCTTATTCTGAAAACCGGATGTTCATCTGAAGAAACCGGATGTTGTCTCACGTTAATGTTTCCGTAACTTTCAAAGTGCTTCGCTCTGATCTGTGCGTTTGAATGCGTTCACGGTGAATGTCAGCGTAGAGCTGCACTAACATGTGAGAGTCTGTGACGTCACCAGCGACGTCCAGTCGTCTCCAGGCAGAGCAGGAAGTCGCCTTTTCTCTACGGCAGCGGTTCCCAAACTTTTTCATCCAGACCGGGTTCACGCACCCCCTTCCTTGTATGTTCAACATACAATGGCAATTACCGGTTCTGATTCTGATTCTGATCCCACACAAAAAAGCAACAGAGCCTATTTATAGCCGCTTAAAATCGGACCAATGAGAGAACAGTTTGTTTACAAGATAAAAAAGAGTGAAGCTCTTCCTGCACCGAGCCTCTGAAAGGTAACGGACGTTCAGCAGAAGACTGGCCACATCTGTAGACTCGTCTACTTGCAGAGAGTGAAACTCTTCTTCACGCGACCGACTAATGCAGCAGGACGTCTTCGGACAAAGCATCGATGCGGAGACACTGTGTTGTTGTTGGACGCGGGATCACGTCCAACTTGTTTGCTTCTCTCTCCAATCAAACATTCCAGCATCTCTGTGCAGCTGGTGAGCTCACGTCCTGGGTGATGGTGTGCTGTAGATCCTTTCTTCCTGTTCTGTGACCAGACATGAAGCCCGTAGTGTGTTTTGTAGACCCAACATGAACGAGACTGCAGCTGCTTTGGGCTGGTTTGTAACTCCTCTGATGTCGGTATAAACATTAAGGGGCTTCTGACTTGCACTGGCTGCTTGGTGTTCAGGTGGCGACGTCAATACGAGCCTCAGACTGTTAACCAGAACCTCACTGCACCGACTGCATTGCGACTGCGACTGGACTGCTCATGGTGCAGTTCTGTCTCCTAACGATGACGTTCCCCCAAAACTAAAATGCATCCGTGCCTGGATGAGCGTGTTTCTGCCGCAGACAGGCGGCGTGTTGGTGGTATACTGACCGCGTAATACGGAGGAGAGGGAAAAAAAGGTTAAAGTGTTACAATGTTGATGAGAAACGTGTTTAATACGTCAAACACAAACGTAATCTGGGAGAAAATACGTTTTTGGTCAAACGTAATGGAGAACGCATTTTAGTTTTGGGGGAAGGTCATTTTTAGGAGACAGGACTGCACCATGAGACCACCATTACATTGTTCCTCTCCCCTACAGCAGTGCTTCTCAGTCGGTGGTATTACAGGTGGGCGCAGCGAGAAATGCAAAACTTTTGTATTAAAAAAAAATAAATAAATCTTTTATTTATTTTCTTTTTTTTTAAGTAATTAATAAATACATGGCGAAATGCCTGTACTTTGGTGTAAATGTTTACGTTACGCCGTTAACAGGTTACGCTTGCACATGTGTGGCCTAGTGTTGGCGGGAACAGAAAAGCAGCCGCCAGCGACGCATCCGAGACGAACAGCAAGAAGAACACGTGACGCCTCGCTGGCTCTGGTTCAGTGAACGCGTCGGAGACGAGGAGAGTCTGTGCTTTATGTCTGAACTCGCTGCGGAGAGGATGAAACTCGTTTAGTTCTTCACAGGTTGCACTTTATTGTTATCTTGAAAAGATGTTTAGTGCAAAACAGGTTAATTGCAGCCAATTGCAATCAGCTATTTTTTGCCAAATTGTAGTTCTTTTTTGCAGATATAACTTTATTTGCATTGTTCTAACAAAGCGATTGCACATTGTGTTTGTTTTTGTCTGATGGAGCAATCTGGTTTACTTAAAGTGATTGCAATTTTCTTTATTCTATTATTTGAAAAAGCACAGACGGAGGAGTCACAAAATGTTCTTTCAATAAAAGTTCAACATGGAGCATTCTGTTACTGTGTTGTTGGGGCGGTGGGGCGCGACAGAAACAGTTTGAGAACCGCTGAACTAGAGGCAGCTCCCATAACGTTGGGACTCGCTGCTCTACGGCAGCCCTGAAGGGACATCACATCTCCAATGCAACACGATGGACATGAGACAGGCTGACTACAGGATGTTTGCTGCTTTCATCCCACTGCTCCGTCATCCTCTTGTTCTTATGTATGTATTGTCTCTTGTCTTTCAATAAAAATTAAAAAAATTTAAATAAATTATAATTATAATAAATTAAAGAAATTGCCCAGCACTAACTAATATACATATATATATATATATATATATATATATATATATATATATATGTATATATGTATATATATATATATATATATATATATATATATATATATATATATATATATATATATATATGTATACATGTATACATATATATGTACATATATATGTATACATATATATATTAGTGCTGGGCAACGATTACAATGTTTAATCGTGATTATATATCATTGTTATTCACAAAGTTCAATAATGAATTCATAAGTAGTGTATTGTGCACTTTTATTTTGAAGTTCTGCTCTCTGAACTAAAGGTGAATAACATTGTGTGTGAACACTTTACACACATCAGGTTGTTGTGAGCAGCAGTGTTCCCTTCACACAGCAGCAGTTATAACACAGTTATAATGATTCTGATCAGAGATATTCAGGTGTTCACAACGTTATCGTCATGTGTGTAAGAGATGATATTTAAATATACTTCTTGAAAACTGCAAACCTATCTACGTCATGTTTTTGTTTGTTAAAGTCTCAGTAGCGATACTAAATGATGCTTATTATACATATTACACACAAAACACTTGAAAAACTCCAAAATATAATTTAAATGAATCATTTCTTTTTCTGGTATTTAGGTCAGACACATAACGCTGATGACCGTAATATGTGTGGTATTTGTTATGAATGTACGTTGGTACATAGAGGGTGATAAGAAGCTGAACATGGAGGGACTTAGGACCCAGGGGAGTGCAGGTGAAGGAAACAGGAAGAGATGGAACAGACGCCACACAAACAGCTGTTCACCGCTCGCTGCCAGCCGGTCGGCCGGTTCTTGTGTTAAAAATGTCTTAATAATAATTTAAAAAACTGCGTTAATGCGCGATAAAAAAATTGTCGGCGTTAATGAATGAATGCGTTAACGCGTTGCCCAGCACTAGATACATATATATATACTAATTAATGATGACAAACATGAAATTAGAACGTATGATGAGACATTAAAACATGAAACTAAGGCTTCGCCCACACATACATCACATGACGATTCACGTACACTGAGCACGACGGTGTAAACAGGAAGTACATTAGGTGCTCAGTTACAGAAAATACAACAGAGTATTAGAGTACTCTTTAATAACACTTTAAGATCTCCCTCTATATTTACCAAACACGCAATAAAACAGAGACATTTTGAAGAAGAAATAAATATATTTATTTATTTATATATTTAATAAAGAGTCAGTAGCTGAACTCTGTCGTTCTACTGGACTCAAACACATCTGGTCTTGGACTTGTGTTGAACTCGACTGAGGTGGTCTGATCCCCGCTGCAGCTGTGTGTGTGTGTGTGTGGTGAGTGTGTGTGTGCGAGAGAGTGAGAGAGTGAGTGAGTGAGTGAGTGAGTGAGTGAGTGAGTGAGAGTGTGAATCTGTGAGTGTATGTGCGTGTAGGTGTGTGTGCGTGTGTCTGTGTGTGTGTGCGTCTGTCTGTGTGTGTGTGCGCGTGAGTGAGTGAGTGAGTGAGTGAGTGAGTGAGTGAGTGAGTGAGTGTGTGTGCGTGCGCGTGTGTGAGTGTGTGTGTGCATGTGCGAGAGAGTGAGTGTGTGTGTGTGTGTGTGTGTGTGTGTGTGTGTGTGTGTGCGCGTGTGTGTGTGTGTGTCACCTCGGGGCATTTTGTCACTTAAGGGACTTTTGGCCGATCGGTTTTCTTCCCCTGATCCGAGCGCTTCAAAGGCCGGATGAGCAGCAGAGAGGTCAGGACTAACTGGTTTAGGAAGGTTTAGTCTTCACTCTGAAATCCATCCTCTTCGCCCCGCCGGCTCCTTCTCGCCTTTTTAATTCCTCTTTCTCTGCTTCGCTGAGCTCCAGAGGACGAGAGTGTAACCGATCACAAAATTGGTTTAACAGCAGAGAGGACAGGAAGGCGTCTATGTCAGAGTTAAACTCTGGTGTGTGAGTTGACTTGGTGTCTGAACTCTTCAGGAGACATTCTAACCTGAGCTGAAGGTCTGGAGGTGAGTCTGTCCCAAAGAGCTTTTAAAAGACGTTAGAACACGACAGGATGGAGTCACACAGTCCAACCGCACCGAGAGGCCCGACAGGAACAGGTGAGCAGGGTCAGAGGAAACACTGCAGAGCTGATGAGGGGAAGTGGAAACAGGTGAGCAGGCGTCAGGTGACTGAGACAGGTGAGAAGGTCTGAGGGAACTCACAGACTTCTGTAGCACCAGAACATATCAGAGGTCCTCCGTTTATTATCTGAACAACTTCTCCTGAAGAACAGGACTGTAATAAAACCTCAACATCCATCAGAGTCCAGATCAGACTGACGTAGATCACATGTCCATCAAACACTTTGAGGTTGAAGCTTTACTCTGTCGGCAACAGGTGGTGAAACCTCTGGTTATCGACCCAAACCGGGGTCCTGTTTCTCTCTGCGGGACTTTAAATTCTTTAAAGACCAACTAAGAGTCTGAAATCTAGGACCATATTCTCACAATGTTACTCATCAGAATACAACAGACCAACCAATCAGAACAGGACTACAATCTGAATAGAACTACAATCAGAACAGGACTACAATCTGAATATAACTACAATCAGAACAGGACTACAATCTGAATAGAACTACAATCAGAACAGTCCGGTTTCAAAGTGGGTCACTGGACTGAGACAGCCCTCCTTACGGTGACAGAGTCGCTTCACGCAGCGAGAGCGAACTCTCTCTGCTCTGTCCTGATTCTCCTGGACCTGTCTGCGGCGTTTGACACGGTGAACCACCAGATCCTCCTCTCCACCCTCGAGGGGATGGGGTCTCAGGCTCTGCACTCTCCCTGTTTGCATCCTACGTGACAGGTCGATCCTACCAGGTGACATGGAGGGGGGCCGTGTCGGAACCACACATGCTAACTAGGGGGGTTCCCCAAGGCTCAGTCCTGGGCCCCCTTCTCTTCTCGCTCTACACAACATCTCTGGGTTCTGTTATTCGCTCGCATGACTTCTCTTGCCATCGTTATGCCGATGACACCAGCTGGTCTTGTCATTTCCTCCGGGGACGCTCCAGTGGAGGCGTCGCTGTGTGCTTGGCTGACATCTCCACGTGGATGACGACTCACCACCTCAATCTCAACCTGGACAAAACCGAGCTATGCACAATAGATGCAAAATGGCGCTGAGATCCCTGCAGAGCTACGGAGAAGACGCCGGGGCTGCAGATCTGGAGCCAAACGGAGGGCGAAGAGGAGGCGGTACAAACCTTCGGTACCGGCGACACTAATGGGGAACATGAGGTCTTTGGCTAATAAGACGGACGAACTCGGCGCGCTGGTTAAGACCGAGAGGGGCTTCCGTGAGTGCAGCGTCATGTGTTTCACGGAGACATGGCTGCACGCGGATCTCCCGGACCACAGTGCGTCGGTTCCAAGCTTCAGGACTGTTCGGGCGGACAGAGACGTTGTTCAGAGCGGCAAGAAGAGAGGAGGCGGGATTGCCGTGTATGTGAACGAGAGGTGGTGCAATCCCGACCATGTGTGTGTGAAGGAACGCTTCTGCAGCCCGGACATTGAACTGTTGGCCGTGGGGATGCGTCCATATTATTTGTCGAGGGAGTTCACGTCCGCCATTGTTGTGGCTGTGTACGTCCCGCCATCAGCTGACGCTGAGACAGCAGTGGACACCATCCACTCCACTGTGTCTGGACTGCAGAGTCAACATCCTGGTGCATTTTTGACAATCACTGGAGACTTTAACCACACCACCCTGGATAAAGCCCTGCCAACTTTCCACCAGTGTGTTGACTGCCCCACATGGAACAATAAAACCCTGGACCTACTGTATGCTAATGCTAAGGATGCATACAGTGCCACTTCCCCCGCTTGGCAGGTCTGATCACGACCTGGTCCTGTTGACACCCAGGTATGTTCCTCTGGTGCAGAGGCTGCCTGTGACCACCAGGACTGTGAGGAGGTGGTCTCGGGAGGCTAATGACGCCCTGCAGGACTGCTTTGAGTCAACGGATTGGGATGTGCACTGTGGACCACATGGGGAGGACAACAACAGCATGACGGACCATATCACAGAATACATTAAATTCTGTGAACAATCCGTCATACCATCCCGGACAGTATACTGCTTCCCCAACAACAAGCCATGGATCACCAGTGACCTGTAGGAGTGCAAGGACTCCTACAGGAGGAAGCTGGAGGCCAAACTCCAGCAGAACAATGTGAGGGAGGTGTGGACGGGGATGAAGCAGATTACTGGCTTCAAGGTTGGAGGGAGACAACCAGGGGGCTCCCTGGAGAGGCCAACGAGCTAAACTGTTTCTTCAATAGGTTTAGCTCAGAGCCCTCATCTGTCTCCTCACTCCTCACCACCTAAACACCTCGGCTGCTTCCCCCCATCCCACCTCTGTCCCCCCTGGTGAGCTGCATGGACTCAGAGCCCTCAACATCAAAGGGCTCCACTGACTTCCAGTACAACTCGGGGTCATGCATCTGCAGAAGTTCTCTGATGACTCTGCAGTGGTCGGTGTGTAAGGGACGGACGGGAGGAGGAGTACAGGGCAGTAGTGGAGGACTTTGTGGAGAAATTACCTGCGTCTGAACGTGACCAAGACCAGAGAGATGGTGGTCGACTTCAGGAGGAGGACGACGGCTCCACAACCGCTGAGAGTTCAGGGAGAGGATGTGGACATGGTGGAGGAGGACAAGTACCTGGTGTCTCCATCGACAGCAGACTGAACTGGAAGAACAACATCAACCCTGTGTACAGGAAGGGGAGGAGTCGACTCTTCTTCTTGAGGAAACTTGGATCCTTCAACGTGTGCAGCAGGATGCTGGAGATGTTCTACAGTCTGTTGTGGTCAGTGCACTGTACTCCTGTAGTCTGCTGGGGAGCAGCATTGGAGCCGGAGACACCAACAGACTGAACAAACTGGTGAAGAAGGCCGGCTCCATCATTGGCTGCAAACAAGACTATCTGGAAGAGGTGGTGGAGAGGACACTGAAGAAACTATGATCCATACTGGATAACCCGGACCACCCTCTGCACCACCTCCTGCAGGGACAGACTGATGCAGCTCCGCTGTCACAGGACAGACACAGGAGAACATTCCTGCCCTCTGCTATTAGACTCTTGTCACGACCCGGCTCAAAAAGTCGGAACATGAGGGAGACAAGACGAGTGATAAAAGTACAACTAACTAAACCTAACTAACGAAATAAACAAACAAAACAAGGAAGCAGCCAGCAGGTCCTCCACACAGGAGTCAGAGAGGAGAGGGCTTTATAGCTGAGACTTCCAGCAGGCTCAGGTGTGGCTCATCAGCAGCAGATTACCATCCTGAAAGACAACCTGGAAACAGGACACAGACCCCTGGTGGAAGGGAGGGGTCGTCACACTCTAATAAATCACCTCTGAACAGATCAAACACTAGACTGTAACACTGCTACACTGTTGTTGCTGCTCTTGGTGATCTTGTGCACTACTGTTTAGTATATTTTTTCCTACTTAATTTTTAATTAATTTCCTAGTTAATTTAATACCATTACTTTATTTTCTTAAATTGAATAGGTCCTGCTCTGTTATTTTATTGTATATATTGTGCATTT
Organism: Lycodopsis pacificus; assembly: GCA_028022725.1. NCBI lineage: Eukaryota > Metazoa > Chordata > Actinopteri > Perciformes > Zoarcidae > Lycodopsis > Lycodopsis pacificus. Next base: position 532,808 of record CM051689.1, on the reverse strand, counting down.
TCCATACTTAATGTTTTTATTTTATTGTGTAACTTCGTTTGCTGCTACCACAGACAAATTTCCCATTGGGGATGAATAAAGTATATTTCTAATCTAATCTACTCTACTGTTCCTCCCGGGGAGACCTGGTGGTGACGCTGACTCGGACTGCGAGGAACCTGGGTGTGACTCTGGACGACCAACTGTCGTTCTCAGCAGACATTGCATCGGTTACACGCTGCTGCAGATTCCTGCTCTACAGCATCAGGAGGATTCACTTCCTCACTGAGGAGACGGTGCAGGTGCTCATCCAGGCTCTGGTCATCTCCCGCTGGACTACTGCAGCTCACTACTTGCCGGAGCTCCGGCGTCGGTCATCAGACCTCTGGAGCTTGTCCAGAAAGCTGCAGCTCGTCTGGTGTTCAATCGCCCCAAGTTCTCCCACAACTTGCCTTCTCCGTTCTCTGCACTGGCTCCTGTAAGAGCATCCAGTGTGAGACTCTGGTGCTAGTCTACAGGGCAGTGAAGGGAACAGCTCCTTCCTATCTCCAGGCCACAATCAAGGCCCACCCCCCCTGCCCGACCTCTTGGCTCTGCTGCCTCGGGGTGATCGGTCGCCCCGTCGCACAGAGGTCCTTGCGGCCATTCGACCCGGTCGCTGCTGTTTCCTGTCCTGACCCCTCAGTGGTGGAATGAACTCCCCACTGACCTCAGGACAGCAGAGTCACTGCCCATCTTTCATCAGGCTGAAGACTCACCTCTTCAAGAAGCACTACCCTGAAGACTCACCTCTTCAAGAAGCACTACCCTGAAGACTCACCTCCTCAAGAAGCACTACCCTGAAGACTCACCTCTTCAAGAAGCACTACCCTGAAGACTCACCTCCTCAAGAAGCACTACCCTGAAGACTCACCTCTTCAAGAAGCACTACCCTGAAGACTCACCTCCTCAAGAAGCACTACCCTGAAGACTCACCTCTTCAAGAAGTACTACCCTGGAGACTCACCTCTTCAAGAAGCACTACCCTGAACCTTCACTTGGCATCTATTGTATTCATACTAGCTTATTGCACTTATCGTTTTCATATTAGTTTGTGGCACTTATTGCGTTTGTTTGTTTCTGCACTGTACGCTGGCTCTGGTTATGCTCTTAGATGCTTGTTATAAAAGGAGATGCACTTATGACTTCTGGTGATTAGCAGTTCTCTCAAACCGATGTTGAACACACTTATTGTAAGTCGCTTTGGATAAAAGCGTCTGCTAAATGACTGTAATGTAATGTAGTACTTGATGGTAGTACTACTACATTGTAATGTAGTACTTGATGGCAGTACTACTACATTGTAATGTAGTACTTGGTGGTAGTACTACTACATTGTAATGTAGTACTTGGTGGCAGTACTACTACATTGTAATGGCGAGGAAGGCCACGGGTCCGGACGGCATCAGCTCAAGGCTCCTCAAATCCTGCGCAGACCAGCTGTGCGGGATAGCGGAGCACATATTCAACTTGAGCTTGAGGCTGGGGAAAGTACCACAGCTATGGAAGACGTCCTGCGTGGTACCGGTACCAAAGAACCTGCGGCCCAAGGACCTCAACAGCTACAGGCCGGTGGCGTTGACATCCCACCTGATGAAGACCATGGAGAGGCTGGTACTTGCCCATCTCCGCCCTCTGGTGAGTTCATCCCTGGACCCTCTTCAGTTTGCCTACCAGTCCGGCATCGGGGTGGATGACGCCGTCATCTTCCTGCTGCAGAGATGCCTCTCTCACCTGGAAAAGACTGGTAGCACTGTGAGAGTCATGTTCTACGACTTCTCCAGTGCCTTCAACACCATCCAGCCTTTGCTTCTGAGGGACAAGCTGGAGCAGACCGGGGTGGACCACCACCTCACTACATGGATCCTGGACTACCTCACCAACCGTCCACAGTATGTGCGGATACGGGGGTGTGAGTCAGATCGGGTGTCCTGCAGCACAGGGGCCCCACAGGGAACCGTTCTGGCTCCATTCCTCTTCTCCATTTACACCTCGGACTTCAAACACAACTCTGCCAACTGCCACCTGCAAAAGTTCTCTGACGACTCTGCAATCGTCGGCCTCATCTCCGCAGATGATGACAGAGAGTACAGGGAACTAAACCAGGACTTTTTAGGATGGTGCCAGCGGAACCGCCTCCATATCAACACCAGCAAGACCAAGGAGCTGGTGGTGGACTTCCGCCGGGGTAAACGCCCTCCTCCGACACCGGTGAGCATCCAGGGACTGGACATTGAGGTCGTGAAGTCGTATAAGTACCTGGGTGTTCACTTGAACAATAAACTGGACTGGACTGACCACGCTCACGCTCTTTATAAAAAAGGACAGAGAAGACTCTTTCTGCTGAGGAGACTGAGGTCTTTTGGGGTGCAGGGAGCACTCCTGAAGACCTTCTTCGACTCCGTGGTGGCATCAGCCATCTTCTATGGAGTGGTCTTCTGGAGCAGCAGCATCGCGGCAGCTGACAGGAGGAGACTGGACAAACTGGTGAGGAAGGCCAGCAGCGTGCTGGGGTGTCCACTGGATACTGTGGAGGTGGTGGGAGACAGGAGGATGATGGCGAAGCTCTCATCCCCGATGAGCCACGCCTCCCACCCCATGCAGGACACTCTGGCAGCTCTGCACAGCTCCTTCAGTCACCGGCTGATCCATCCCCGGTGTCTGAGGGAGAGGTACCGCAAGTCCTTCCTCCCCGCTGCTGTCAGGCTGCACAACAAGCTGCTCTCGGGAGACCACGAACACTTAGAACACTTTGAACACTTAGAACACTTTGAACACGAACATTTGGACTGAACATGAACACTTGAACACTTAATTCATTCACCTGGTGCAATACCTAATCCGTGCAATCCTGTGCAATATCAAATACGTTTAAGTATTTACCTTACACTTACATTCTACTCCGTCTGTATATACTGGTATATTTAATAGTCTTCTTTACTGTCAATCCTGTGCAATATCCAATACGTTTAAGTATTATCTTACATTTCACATTTTTACTCCGTCTGTACATACTGGTATATTTTGTATTCTTCTTTACTGTCATTTTTACTACTGTTTACTGTTTAGTCTATTTATACTACTTGATTTTTTATTTTTTTTTATCTTCATTTATTACTTGTGAGCAATGCTGCTGTAATCCTGTAATTTCCCCACTGAGGGACTAATAAAGGATTATCTTATCTTATCTTATCTTATCTAGTACTTGGTGGTAGTACTACTACATTGTAATGTAGTACTTGGTGGTAGTACTACTACCAGATAAACTGTCTGACTCTCATCACTGTTGAAACGTGAGCGTCTGCCGCCACCTGCTGGTCACTCAGAGCATCACGTCCCTTAAACATTCATGGATTCATATTTAATGATCACACTGAGTTCAGCTTCCTTTGGGTGGAATGTTTCATTGAGTTTTTATTATAATAAAGAGATTACAAGATATAAGAAATTATAAAAACATCTTTAGAGCGTCAGAAAGAAAAAACAAAAATACTTTTTATGAATTATCTTCACAATTTAGCACATTCTGTTTTTTAAGACGTTCATCAGAAGTACAATAAACACAGTGTAGTAGTATAAGACTTTATTTAACAATAGAAAACATACAATAAAATATGACGAAACAGACAATCTAGTGCATGAAGACATTACACAGCTCAAATTGAAAATAATCAGGTTCGCCTGAAAATAAAAGCACTTTTATTGATATTATGTTTTTGAAATAATGCAGCAGCTCCTTAAAAACTCTCCCAAATCACAGCACAGCCGATCAGTAGTTGCTGAATAAGGTTGAAATGGGATAAAGTGAAGAATAAGAGGCTTTAGTGCAGAGAGGTCACGCGAGGTCACCATTTTGGAACCAGCTGTTGCAGCTCTTACATTGTACTTTTATATACTATGCAACTATATATTTCATTACAAGAGAAATCTACAATTCCACATTTTATACCAACAGGAAGTATATGATTTTATTGTCATATACATGAAATTTGTCTGCATTTGACCCATCCCTGTATATAGGGAGCAGTTTGATATATATATATATATATCACAGTGATGAAGAGTAGAGCTGCATCACAGTGATGAAGAGTAGAGCTGCATCACAGTGATGAAGAGTAGAGCTGCATCACAGTGATGAAGAGTAGCGCTGCATCACAGTGATGAAGAGTAGCGCTGCATCACAGTGATGAAGAGTAGCGCTGCATCACAGTGATGAAGAGTAGCGCTGCATCACAGTGATGAAGAGTAGCGCTGCATCACAGTGATGAAGAGTAGCGCTGCATCACAGTGATGAAGAGTAGCGCTGCATCACAGTGATGAAGAGTAGCGCTGCATCACAGTGATGAAGAGTAGCGCTGCATCACAGTGATGAAGAGTAGCGCTGCATCACAGTGATGAAGAGTAGCGCTGCATCACAGTGATGAAGAGTAGAGCTGCATCACAGTGATGAAGAGTAGAGCTGCATCACAGTGATGAAGAGTAGAGCTGCATCACAGTGATGAAGAGTAGAGCTGCATCACAGTGATGAAGAGTAGCGCTGCATCACAGTGATGAAGAGTAGCGCTGCATCACAGTGATGAAGAGTAGAGCTGCATCACAGTGATGAAGACTCAACACACACATGTAGATGAACGTGTGAAACGTGTTGTTCTGTTCACAGCAGTGGAACGTTTCACACACAGTCACACACTGAGCACAGAGATAGAAGAGATAGAACTGCTGCTGCTGCTGCTCACAACAACCTGATGTGTTCAACGTGTTCACACACAATGTTACTCACCTGTAGTTCATAGAGCAGCACTTCAGAATAAAAGTTTAGAATTCATTATTGAACTTTGCCATAACAATGAGACTAATCGCGATTAAAAATTGTAATCGTTGCCCAGCACTCGTTATAATATAATAAAATATAGTATAATATAATATAATACAATAGAATATTCACTCTTCTTCACTTCAGTCTTTTAGCCACAAACCAACAGTGATGTCACTCAGGTCAGGTGACCTCTCAGCCAATCACAGTGGAGGTTAAAGTTCTCCTGAATCCTGGTCCTCTAGAAACCAGCAGAGTCTTCCTTCAAATGAATCCTGTCCTAAATATTGTCATTAATATGCTCAATCAAACTCCTGATACATTTCTGTGGTAGAGCAGATGATCGGGATCAGCAGATGTTCGGGATCAGTAGATGATCGGGATCAGCAGATGTTCGGGATCAGTAGATGATCGGGATCAGCAGATGTTCGGGATCAGTAGACGTTCGGGATCAGTAGACGATCGGGATCAGCAGATGTTCGGGATCAGCAGACGATCGGGATCAGCAGATGAAGTTCAAAGGTATGATTGATTAATGTGAGGGTATTAATACGATGTTGGAGGGTTCTGTCTCCTTATTATGAATGTCCTCCTGTTTTTAGGAGCTGAGAGGAGTTCTGAGTCAAAGCTTTCCACCTGACTCTGGAGAAACCTTCACACATTTAGCTGTAATAAAGTCCTCTTTTCTCTCAGACGCCATACGGCTGCTCCTTCTCTTCCTCTTCCTTCTCCTCCTCCTCCACCTCCTCCTTCCTGGTGAAAGCAGAAGACAGCTCCTGCAGAAGTAGCTCCTGTGATGGAGTACAGACTCCCTGAAACTGCTCCTTCCTCCTCCTCCTCCTCCTCCTCCTAGCTGCAGGCTGCTGGGAGGCATTCAGGTCTGCTCCTCCTCCTCCATCTCCTCTACCTCCTCCTCCATCTTCTCCTCCGCTCAGCTCCAGGGTTTCCTCTGCGGTCCGAGCCGGGTGGTGGACGACCACGTGGTCCGAGTGTCCGGTTTCCAGAGGAACCGGTCTGAGAGTCGGGCGGTCCGGGACCTCCTGGGTCTCGCCGGTGCTGCTGGACAGGAAGCTGGTCTCCAGAGACTTGAGGACCTGAAGACCAAAGTCTCCGACCTCCTCGTAGAGCGGCTCGGGGAGATCAGGAGACTCGGAGCGCTCCTCCTCCAACGAGTCCTGCTGCACCTTCATGGGCTGGAGGTCAACACAGATATCAGTGTGTATGTCTCTATATATATATATATATATATATATATATATATATATATATATATATATATATATATATATATATATATATATATATATATATATATATATATATATATATATGTATATATATATATCATATATATATATATATCATATATATATATATATATATATATATATATATCATATATATATATATATCATATATATATATATCATATATATATCATATATATATATATCATATATATATCATATATATATATATATATCATATATATATATATATATATATATATATATATATATATTACATATGTTGATTTATATATATACTGTATATAGATATATATAAATGATATGTACTGTATATAGATATATATAAATGATATGTACTGTATATATATATATATATATATATGATCAATAAGGCATCAAGTCATTCACCTACACAAGAAAGTACAAAATAAAGTACAAATACGAACAAAGTACAAAATAAAGTATCAAATACTAACTGTTGTGAAGTGGAGCTTCTAATCACGACCAAGACACGTCTGGTTTGAACGGAACACGTTTACTTGTCGAACTGCAGTATTACAACTGTTACAGTAAACTGAGCGCACCCGGTTTCATGCTCTTCACAATAAAAGCTAACATGCAACTCAAACAATTTACAACACCAACAAAGTACAAAATAAAGTATCAAATACTAGCAAAGTACAAAATAAAGTATCAAATACTAACAAAGTACAAAATAAAGTATCAAATACTAACAAAGTACAAAATACAATATCAAATACTGACAAAGTACAAAATAATGTATCAAATACTAACAAAGTACAAAATAAAATATCAAATACTAACAAAGTACAAAATAATGTATCAAATACTAACAAAGTACAAAATAAAATATCAAATACGAACAAAGTACAAAATAATGTACCGAATACTCACAAAGTACAAAATAAAGTATCAAATACTCACAAAGTACAAAATAAAGTATCAAATACTCACAAAGTACAAAATAAAGTATCAAATACTCACAAAGTACATGGAGAGAGTCCTTCTGTCGTGTAACTTTCTCTGCAGAGAAAAAAATTAATTATTGAAGAAAATAATCTTTTCATTTTGCTTCAAGTTGTACTTTCTGTAAAAAAGTATTTTAATACTTAAAAGAAAAACTTTAGATTTATTCATCATCAAGACCTGCTCTGTTTATAATAACTTTATGAATGATTCAAGATATTACTACCTGCTCTGTTTATAATAACTTCATCAATGATTCATGTTATTACTACCTGCTCTGTTTATAATAACTTTATGAATGATTCATGTTGTTACTACCTGCTCTGTTTATAATAACTTTATGAATGATTCAAGTTATTACTACCTGCTCTGTTTATAATAACTTTATGAATGATTCAAGTTATTACTTCCTGCTGTTTATAATAACTTTATGAATGATTCATGTTATTACTACCTGCTCTGTTTATAATAACTTTATGAATGATTCATGTTATTACTACCTGCTCTGTTTATAATAACTTTATGAATGATTCATGTTATTACTACCTGCTCTGTTTCTAATAACTTCATGAATGATTCATGTTATTACTACCTGCTCTGTTTATAATAACTTTATGAATGATTCATGTTATTACTACCTGCTCTGTTTATAATAACTTTATGAATGATTCATGTTATTACTACCTGCTCTGTTTATAATAACTTTATGAATGATTCATGTTATTACTACCTGCTCTGTTTATAATAACTTTATGAATGATTCATGTTGTTACTACCTGCTCTGTTTATAATAACTTCATGAATGATTCATGTTATTACTACCTGCTCTGTTTATAATAACTTTATGAATGATTCATGTTATTACTACCTGCTCTGTTTATAATAACTTTATGAATGATTCAAGTTATTACTACCTGCTCTGTTTATAATAACTTTATGAATGATTCAAGTTATTACTTCCTGCTGTTTATAATAACTTTATGAATGATTCATGTTATTACTACCTGCTCTGTTTATAATAACTTTATGAATGATTCAAGTTATTACTTCCTGCTGTTTATAATAACTTTATGAATGATTCATGTTATTACTACCTGCTCTGTGTATAATAACTTTATGAATGATTCATGTTGTTACTACCTGCTCTGTTTATAATAACTTTATGAATGATTCATGTTATTACTTCCTGCTCTGTTTATAATAACTTTATGAATGATTCAAGTTATTACTACCTGCTCTGTTTATAATAACTTTATGAATGATTCAAGTTATTACTTCCTGCTGTTTATAATAACTTTATGAATGATTCATGTTATTACTACCTGCTCTGTTTATAATAACTTTATGAATGATTCATGTCATTACTTCCTGCTCTGTTTATAATAACTTTATGAATGATTCAAGTTATTACTTCCTGCTGTTTATAATAACTTTATGAATGATTCATGTTATTACTACCTGCTCTGTTTATAATAACTTTATGAATGATTCATGTTATTACTACCTGCTCTGTTTATAGTAACTTTATGAATGATTCATGTTATTACTACCTGCTCTGTTTATAATAACTTTATGAATGATTCAAGTTATTACTACCTGGTCTGTTTATAATAACTTTATGAATGATTCAAGTTATTACTACCTGCTCTGTTTATAATAACTTTATGAATGATTCAAGTTATTACTTCCTGCTGTTTATAATAACTTTATAAATGATTCATGTTATTACTACCTGCTCTGTTTATAATAACTTCATGAATGATTCATGTTATTACTACCTGCTCTGTTTATAATAACTTTATGAATGATTCATGTTGTTACTACCTGCTCTGTTTATAATAACTTTATGAATGATTCAAGTTATTACTACCTGCTCTGTTTATAATAACTTTATGAATGATTCATGTTATTACTACCTGCTCTGTTTATAATAACTTTATGAATGATTCATGTTATTACTACCTGCTCTGTTTATAATAACTTCATGAATGATTCATGTTATTACTACCTGCTCTGTTTATAATAACTTTATGAATGATTCATGTTGTTACTACCTGCTCTGTTTATAATAACTTTATGAATGATTCAAGTTATTACGACCTGCTCTGTTTATAATAACTTTATGAATGATTCATGTTGTTACTACCTGCTCTGTTTATAATAACTTTATGAATGATTCAAGTTATTACTACCTGCTCTGTTTATAATAACTTCATGAATGATTCATGTTATTACTACCTGCTCTGTTTATAATAACTTCATGAATGATTCATGTTGTTACTACCTGCTCTGTTTATAATAACTTTATGAATGATTCAAGTTATTACTACCTGCTCTGTTTATAATAACTTTATGAATGATTCAAGTTATTACTTCCTGCTGTTTATAATAACTTTATGAATGATTCATGTTATTACTTCCTGCTGTTTATAATAACTTTATGAATGATTCATGTTATTACTACCTGCTCTGTTTATAATAACTTTATGAATGATTCATGTTGTTACTACCTGCTCTGTTTATAATAACTTTATGAATGATTCATGTTATTACTACCTGCTCTGTTTATAATAACTTTATGAATGATTCAAGTTATTACTTCCTGCTGTTTATAATAACTTTATGAATGATTCATGTTATTACTACCTGCTCTGTTTATAATAACTTTATGAATGATTCATGTTGTTACTACCTGCTCTGTTTATAATAACTTTATGAATGATTCATGTTATTACTACCTGCTCTGTTTATAATAACTTTATGAATGATTCATGTTGTTACTACCTGCTCTGTTTATAATAACTTTATGAATGATTCAAGTTATTACTTCCTGCTGTTTATAATAACTTTATGAATGATTCATGTTATTACTACCTGCTCTGTTTATAATAACTTTATGAATGATTCATGTTATTACTACCTGCTCTGTTTATAATAACTTCATGAATGATTCATGTTATTACTACCTGCTCTGTTTATAATAACTTTATGAATGATTCATGTTATTACTACCTGCTCTGTTTATAATAACTTTATGAATGATTCATGTTATTACTACCTGCTCTGTTTATAATAACTTTATGAATGATTCATGTTATTACTACCTGCTCTGTTTATAATAACTTTATGAATGATTCATGTTATTACTACCTGCTCTGTTTATAATAACTTCATGAATGATTCATGTTATTACTACCTGCTCTGTTTATAATAACTTTATGAATGATTCATGTTGTTACTACCTGCTCTGTTTATAATAACTTTATGAATGATTCAAGTTATTACTACCTGCTCTGTTTATAATAACTTTATGAATGATTCAAGTTATTACTTCCTGCTGTTTATAATAACTTTATGAATGATTCATGTTATTACTACCTGCTCTGTTTATAATAACTTTATGAATGATTCAAGTTATTACTACCTGCTCTGTTTATAATAACTTTATGAATGATTCAAGTTATTACTTCCTGCTGTTTATAATAACTTTATGAATGATTCATGTTATTACTACCTGCTCTGTTTATAATAACTTTATGAATGATTCATGTTGTTACTACCTGCTCTGTTTATAATAACTTTATGAATGATTCAAGTTATTACTTCCTGCTGTTTATAATAACTTTATGAATGATTCATGTTATTACTACCTGCTCTGTTTATAATAACTTTATGAATGATTCAAGTTATTACTTCCTGCTGTTTATAATAACTTTATGAATGATTCATGTTATTACTTCCTGCTCTGTTTATAATAACTTTATGAATGATTCAAGTTATTACTTCCTGCTGTTTATAATAACTTTATGAATGATTCATGTTATTACTACCTGCTCTGTTTATAATAACTTTATGAATGATTCAAGTTATTACTTCCTGCTGTTTATAATAACTTTATAAATGATTCATGTTATTACTACCTGCTCTGTTTATAATAACTTCATGAATGATTCATGTTATTACTACCTGCTCTGTTTATAATAACTTTATGAATGATTCATGTTATTACTTCCTGCTGTTTATAACTTTATAAATGATTCATGTTATTACTACCTGCTCTGTTTATAATAACTTTATGAATGATTCATGTTATTACTTCCTGCTGTTTATAACTTTATAAATGATTCATGTTATTACTACCTGCTCCGTTTATAATAACTTTATGAATGATTCATGTTATTACTACCTGCTCTGTTTATAATAACTTTATGAATGATTCAAGTTATTACTACCTGCTCTGTTTATAATAACTTTATGAATGAGTCAAGCTTGTTTCCTGACCAGCGTCTGATTGGCCGACAGCATGCTGCTGTTGCTCTCGTCTCCTCTGATCGGGATGAGCGGCATCGTGCCAAACTTCTGCTTGGAGATGTCTGAGGACGAGTGACGCCTCAGGACCGGAGGACCCGGGTCCTCGTTCTGGAAAACAAGATCCAACAGAGACCCGATGAGACCTTTAGATTAGGGACCGCTTCAGTCCTCTCGAAGACAGACTCATCTCTGACCTGAGCTCTAAACCTGATCCTGGATCAGCAGGTTTAGGGTTAATCTGACCTGAGCCTTGAGGAAGCTGGTGATCCAGTCCCACAGGTCGGCCTCACAGCTGCAGCTCAGAAACCTGAGACACAGAAACGTTATTGATCTCAGGATATGATCCATGAATGAAACTATAAAGGGGATACATTTCCTGTCATGTGATCAATGATACAGCTGTGACATCACAGGGTTAATCAATAATACAGCTGTGACATCACAGGGTTAATCAATAATACAGCTGTGACATCACAGGGTTAATCAATAATACAGCTGTGACATCACAGGGTAAATCAATAATACAGCTGTGACATCACAGGGTTAATCAATGATACTTACAGCTGGTGTTTGTGTGACATCACTGTGAATCCCCACCTGCAGGTAATAGAAAAGAATAGAACAGCCCGTCCTCATTCATGAAGAAACACGTGTTGTCTGAATGTGAACTCTACACACACACACACTGAAAAACAACAATGTCTCAGAGTCAGAGTGTCTCTCATTGTCTCAGAGTGTCTCTCATTGTCTCTGAGTGTCTCTCATTGTCTCTGAGTGTCTCTCATTGTCTCCGAGTGTCTCTCATTGTCTCCGAGTGTCTCTCATTGTCTCTCTCATTGTCTCCGAGTGTCTCTCATTGTCTCTCTCATTGTCTCTGAGTGTCTCGCATTGTCTCTGAGTGTCCTCACATTACCTGGTCGGAGCCTTTAGTTTCCTGCGGATGCCGATGTAGATCTTCATGGACTTCAGAGACCACTCCTTCTCAGGTTTGATGCTCTGAACAAGGACACAGACCAGTGAGGGGACGGGGATACTGGTGTCTACTGGTGGACACAGAGAGACATGTCTCTCAGAGCGTTACCTTCTTGTCCTTGAGCAGCAGCAGCTTGTGGTTTATGATCTGGAACGTCCTCTCCTGGAACTTGTTGCCCTGAAGGAGCTTTGGAGGTTCTTCACGACACCTCAGGAGACCGATCTTCATGATCTCACTCTTATAGGCTGGACACAAAGACGGGGACAGACAGGGAGACAGAGAGAGAGACAGACGTGATTGATTCAGTCTCACATCTGACAGATTAGAAGTTTGCAGCCTGAAGTTAACAGTTATTGATGGATGATATTCATCATATATTCCACTTTCAGCTCTGTGCAACTGTCCGAGTCCACTAGTGCGTGTGTGTGTAGTATAGTGTGTAGTATAGTGTGTAGTGTGTAGTATAGTGTGTAGTGTATAGTGTGTAGTGTGTAGTATAGTGTGTAGTATAGTGTGTAGTGGTGTGTAGTATAGTGTGTAGTATATAGTGTGTAGTATATAGTGTGTAGTATAGTGTGTAGTATAGTGTGTAGTGTGTAGTGTAGTGTGTAGTATAGTGTGTAGTGTATAGTGTGTAGTGTGTAGTATAGTGTGTAGTGTATAGTGTGTAGTGTGTAGTATAGTGTGTAGTGTAGTGTGTAGTATAGTGTGTAGTATATAGTGTGTAGTATATAGTGTGTAGTATATAGTGTGTAGTATAGTGTGCAGTATAGTGTATAGTATAGTGTGTAGTGTGTAGTATAGTGTGTAGTATAGTGTGTAGTGTATAGTATAGTGTGTAGTATAGTGTATAGTGTATAGTATAGTGTGTAGTACAGTGTGTAGTGTGTAGTATAGTGTATAGTATAGTGTGTAGTATAGTGTGTAGTGTGTAGTATAGTGTGTAGTGTATAGTATAGTGTGTAGTATAGTGTGTAGTGTATAGTACAGTATGTAGTGTGTAGTACAGTGTGTAGTGTATAGTGTGTAGTGTGTATTATAGTGTGTAGTGTGTAGTATAGTGTGGAGTGTATAGTATAGTGTGTAGTGTGTAGTATGTAGTATAGTGTGAAGTGTATAGTATAGTGTGTAGTACAGTGTGTAGTGTGTAGTACAGTGTGTAGTGTGTAGTATAGTGTGTAGTATAGTGTGTAGTGTATAGTGTGTAGTGTATAGTGTGTAGTATAGTGTGTAGTGTATAGTGTGTAGTATAGTGTGTAGTATAGTGTGTAGTATAGTGTATAGTATAGTGTGTAGTGTATAGTGTGTAGTATAGTGTGTAGTATATAGTATGTAGTATAGTGTGTAGTATAGTGTGTAGTATAGTGTGTAGTATAGTGTGTAGTGTGTAGTACAGTATGTAGTATAGTGTGTAGTGTGTAGTACAGTGTGTAGTATAGTGTGTAGTGTGTAGTATAGTGTGTAGTGTGGAGTGTATAGTATAGTGTGTAGTATAGTGTGTAGTATGTAGTATAGTGTGTAGTGTATAGTACAGTGTGTAGTGTGTAGTACAGTGTGTAGTGTGTGGTGTATAGTGTGTAGTATAGTGTACAGTGTGTAGTATAGTGTGTAGTATAGTGTGTAGTATAGTGTGGAGTATAGTGTGTAGTATAGTGTGTAGTGTATAGTGTGCAGTATAGTGTGTAGTATAGTGTGTAGTGTGTAGTATATAGTATAGTGTGTAGTGTATAGTGTGTAGTATAGTGTGTAGTGTATAGTGTGTAGTGTGTAGTATAGTGTGTTGTGTACAGTGTGTAGTGTGCAGTATAGTGTGTAGTATAGTGTGTAGTGTGTAGTATAGTGTGTAGTGTATAGTGTGTAGTATAGCGTGTAGTATAGTGTGTAGTGTGTAGTATAGTGTGTAGTGTAGTGTGTAGTATAGTGTGTAGTGTGTAGTATATAGTAGTGTGTAGTGTATAGTGTTGTATAGTGTGTAGTGTGTAGTATAGTGTGTAGTGTGTAGTGTATAGTGTGTAGTGTGTAGTACAGTGTGTAGTATAGTGTACAGTGTGTAGTATAGTGTATAGTGTGTAGTATAGTGTGTAGTATAGTGTGTAGTGTGTAGTATAGTGTATAGTGTGTAGTATAGTGTGTAGTATAGTGTGTAGTGTAGTGTGTAGTATAGTGTGTAGTGTGTAGTATAGTGTGTAGTGTGTAGTATAGTGTGTAGTATAGTGTGTAGTGTGTAGTATAGTGTGTAGTATAGTGTGTAGTATAGTGTGTAGTGTGTAGTATAGTGTGTAGTATAGTGTGTAGTGTGTAGTGTAGTATATAGTATAGTGTGTAGTGTGTAGTATAGTGTGTAGTGTAGTGTGTAGTGTGTAGTATATAGTATAGTGTGTAGTGTGTAGTATAGTGTGTAGTATAGTGTGTAGTATATTGTGTAGTATAGTGTGTAGTGTGTAGTATATAGTATAGTGTGTAGTGTATAGTGTGTAGTATAGTGTGTAGTGTAGTGTGTAGTATAGTGTGTAGTGTATAGTGTGTAGTATAGTGTGTAGTGTGTAGTATATAGTATAGTGTGTAGTGTAGTGTGTAGTGTGTAGTATATAGTATAGTGTGTAGTGTATAGTGTGTAGTATAGTGTGTAGTGTAGTGTGTAGTATAGTGTGTAGTGTGTAGTATATAGTATAGTGTGTAGTGTATAGTGTGTAGTATAGTGTGTAGTGTGTAGTATAGTGTGTAGTATAGTGTGTAGTATAGTGTATAGTGTGTAGTATAGTGTGTAGTGTATAGTATAGTGTGTAGTATAGTGTGTAGTGTATAGTGTAGTATAGTGTGTAGTGTATAGTGTGTAGTATAGTGTGTAGTGTATAGTGTATAGTGTGTAGTATAGTGTGCAGTGTATAGTGTGTAGTATAGTGTGTAGTGTATAGTGTGTAGTGTATAGTGTGTAGTATAGTGTATAGTGTATAGTATAGTGTGTAGTGTATAGTATAGTGTGTAGTATAGTGTGTAGTGTGTAGTATAGTGTGTAGTGTGAAGTATAGTGTGTAGTATAGTGTGTAGTGTATGGTATAGTGTGTAGTATAGTGTGTAGTGTATAGTACAGTATGTAGTGTGTAGTACAGTGTGTAGTGTATAGTGTGTAGTGTGTATTATAGTGTGTAGTGTGTAGTATAGTGTGGAGTGTATAGTATAGTGTGTAGTGTGTAGTATGTAGTATAGTGTGAAGTGTACAGTATAGTGTGTAGTACAGTGTGTAGTGTGTAGTACAGTGTGTAGTGTGTAGTGTATAGTGTGTAGTGTATGGTGTGTAGTATAGTGTATAGTGTATAGTGTGTAGTATAGTGTGTAGTGTATAGTGTGTAGTATAGTGTGTAGTGTATAGTGTGTAGTGTATCGTGTGTAGTATAGTGTGTAGTATAGTGTGTAGTGTGTAGTATAGTGTGTAGTATATAGTATGTAGTATAGTGTGCAGTATAGTGTGTAGTATAGTGTGTAGTGTATAGTGTGTAGTATAGTGTGTAGTATAGTGTGTAGTGTGTAGTATAGTGTATAGTATAGTGTGTAGTGTATAGTGTGTAGTATAGTGTGTAGTGTAGTATAGTGTGTAGTGTATAGTGTGTAGTATAGTGTGTAGTGTATAGTGTGTAGTATAGTGTGTAGTGTATAGTGTGTAGTGTATAGTGTGTAGTATAGTGTGTAGTGTGTAGTATAGTGTGTAGTATATAGTATGTAGTATAGTGTGTAGTATAGTGTGTAGTATAGTGTGTAGTATATAGTATGTAGTATAGTGTGTAGTATAGTGTGTAGTATAGTGTGTAGTATAGTGTGTAGTGTGTAGTACAGTGTGTAGTATAGTGTGTAGTGTGTAGTACAGTGTGTAGTATAGTGTGTAGTGTGTAGTATAGTGTGTAGTGTGTAGTATAGTGTGTAGTGTATAGTATAGTGTGTAGTATAGTGTGTAGTATGTAGTATAGTGTGTAGTGTATAGTACAGTGTGAAGTGTGTAGTACAGTGTGTAGTGTGTGGTGTATAGTGTGTAGTATAGTGTACAGTGTGTAGTATAGTGTGTAGTATAGTGTGTAGTATAGTGTGTAGTGTGTAGTATAGTGTGTAGTGTGTAGTATAGTGTGTAGTGTAGTGTGTAGTATAGTGTGTAGTGTGTAGTATATAGTATAGTGTGTAGTGTATAGTGTGTAGTATAGTGTGTAGTATAGTGTGTAGTATATTGTGTAGTATAGTGTGTAGTGTGTAGTATATAGTATAGTGTGTAGTGTAGTGTGTAGTATAGTGTGTCGTGTATAGTGTGTAGTGTAGTGTGTAGTATAGTGTGTAGTGTGTAGTATATAGTATAGTGTGTAGTGTAGTGTGTAGTGTGTAGTATATAGTATAGTGTGTAGTGTATAGTGTGTAGTATAGTGTGTAGTGTAGTTTGTAGTATAGTGTGTAGTGTGTAGTATGTAGTATAGTGTGTAGTGTATAGTGTGTAGTATAGTGTGTAGTGTGTAGTATAGTATAGTGTGTAGTGTATAGTGTGTAGTATAGTGTGTAGTGTAGTGTGTAGTATAGTGTGTAGTGTATAGTGTGTAGTATATAGTGTGTAGTATAGTGTGTAGTATAGTGTGTAGTATATAGTGTGTAGTATATAGTGTGTAGTATATAGTGTGTAGTGTATAGTGTGTAGTATATAGTGTGTAGTATATAGTGTGTAGTATAGTGTGTAGTGTATAGTGTGCAGTATAGTGTGTAGTGTAGTGTGTAGTATAGTGTGTAGTGTGTAGTATATAGTATAGTGTGAAGTGTATAGTGTGTAGTATAGTGTGTAGTGTATAGTGTGTAGTGTGTAGTATAGTGTGTAGTGTGTAGTATAGTGTGTAGTATAGTGTGTAGTATAGTGTGTAGTTTAGTGTGTAGTATAGTGTATGGTGTGTAGTATAGTGTGTAGTATAGTGTGTAGTATAGTGTGTAGTGTATAGTGTAGTGTAGTGTATAGTGTGTAGTATAGTGTGTAGTATAGTGTGTAGTGTATAGTACAGTATGTAGTGTGTAGTACAGTGTGTAGTGTATAGTGTGTAGTGTGTATTATAGTGTGTAGTGTGTAGTATAGTGTGGAGTGTATAGTATAGTGTGTAGTGTGTAGTATGTAGTATAGTGTGAAGTGTATAGTATAGTGTGTAGTACAGTGTGTAGTGTGTAGTACAGTGTGTAGTGTGTAGTGTATAGTGTGTAGTGTATGGTGTGTAGTATAGTGTATAGTGTGTAGTGTATAGTGTGTAGTGTATAGTGTGTAGTATAGTGTGTAGTGTATAGTGTGTAGTGTATAGTGTGTAGTATAGTGTGTAGTGTATAGTGTGTAGTATAGTGTGTAGTATAGTGTGTAGTATAGTGTATAGTATAGTGTGTAGTGTATAGTGTGTAGTATAGTGTGTAGTATAGTGTGTAGTGTAGTATAGTGTGTAGTGTATAGTGTGTAGTATAGTGTGTAGTATAGTGTGTAGTATAGTGTGTAGTGTATAGTGTGTAGTATAGTGTGTAGTATAGTGTGTAGTATATAGTATGTAGTATAGTGTGTAGTATAGTGTGTAGTATAGTGTGTAGTGTGTAGTACAGTGTGTAGTATAGTGTGTAGTGTGTAGTACAGTGTGTAGTATAGTGTGCAGTGTGTAGTATAGTGTGTAGTGTGTAGTATAGTGTGTAGTGTATAGTATAGTGTGTAGTATAGTGTGTAGTATGTAGTATAGTGTGTAGTGTATAGTACAGTGTGAAGTGTGTAGTACAGTGTGTAGTGTGTGGTGTATAGTGTGTAGTATAGTGTACAGTGTGTAGTATAGTGTGTAGTATAGTGTGTAGTATAGTGTACAGTGTGTAGTATAGTGTGTAGTATAGTGTGTAGTGTGTAGTATAGTGTGTAGTATAGTGTGTAGTGTGTAGTGTAGTGTGTAGTATAGTGTGTAGTGTGTAGTATATAGTATAGTGTGTAGTGTATAGTGTGTAGTATAGTGTGTAGTATATTGTGTAGTATAGTGTGTAGTGTGTAGTATATAGTATAGTGTGTAGTGTATAGTGTGTAGTATAGTGTGTAGTGTAGTGTGTAGTATAGTGTGTCGTGTATAGTGTGTAGTATAGTGTGTAGTGTAGTGTGTAGTATAGTGTGTAGTGTGTAGTATATAGTATAGTGTGTAGTGTATAGTGTGTAGTATAGTGTGTGGTGTAGTGTGTAGTATAGTGTGTAGTGTGTAGTATGTAGTATAGTGTGTAGTGTATAGTGTGTAGTATAGTGTGTAGTGTGTAGTATAGTGTGTAGTATAGTGTGTAGTGTATAGTGTGTAGTATAGTGTGTAGTGTAGTGTGTAGTATAGTGTGTAGTGTATAGTGTGTAGTATATAGTGTGTAGTATAGTGTGTAGTATAGTGTGTAGTATAGTGTGTAGTATATAGTGTGTAGTATATAGTGTGTAGTGTATAGTGTGTAGTATATAGTGTGTAGTATATAGTGTGTAGTATAGTGTGGAGTATAGTGTGTAGTATAGTGTGTAGTGTATAGTGTGCAGTATAGTGTGTAGTGTAGTGTGTAGTATAGTGTGTAGTGTGTAGTATATAGTATAGTGTGAAGTGTATAGTGTGCAGTATAGTGTGTAGTGTATAGTGTGTAGTGTGTAGTATAGTGTGTAGTGTGTAGTATAGTGTGTAGTATAGTGTGTAGTATAGTGTGTAGTTTAGTGTGTAGTATAGTGTATGGTGTGTAGTATAGTGTGTAGTGTATAGTGTGTAGTATAGTGTGTAGTGTATAGTGTGTAGTATAGTGTGTAGTATAGTGTGTAGTGTATAGTGTAGTATAGTGTGTAGTGTATAGTGTGTAGTATAGTGTGTAGTATAGTGTGTAGTGTACAGTATAGTGTGTAGTATATAGTGTGTAGTATAGTGTGTAGTGTATAGTGTGTAGTATAGTGTGTAGTATAGTGTGTAGTGTGTAGTATAGTGTGTAGTATAGCGTGTAGTATAGTGTGTCGTATATAGTGTGCAGTATAGTGTGTAGTATAGTGTGTAGTGTGTAGTATATAGTATGTAGTATAGTGTGTAGTATAGTGTGTAGTGTGTAGTACAGTGTGTAGTATAGTGTGTAGTGTGTAGTACAGTGTGTAGTATAGTGTGCAGTGTGTAGTATAGTGTGTAGTGTGTAGTATAGTGTGTAGTGTATAGTATAGTGTGTAGTATAGTGTGTAGTATGTAGTATAGTGTGTAGTGTATAGTACAGTGTGAAGTGTGTGGTACAGTGTGTAGTGTGTGGTGTATAGTGTGTAGTATAGTGTACAGTGTGTAGTATAGTGTGTAGTATAGTGTGTAGTATAGTGTACAGTGTGTAGTATAGTGTGTAGTATAGTGTGTAGTATAGTGTGTAGTGTGTAGTATAGTGTGTAGTATAGTGTGTAGTGTGTAGTGTAGTGTGTAGTATAGTGTGTAGTGTGTAGTATATAGTATAGTGTGTAGTGTATAGTGTGTAGTATAGTGTGTAGTATATTGTGTAGTATAGTGTGTAGTGTGTAGTATATAGTATAGTGTGTAGTGTATAGTGTGTAGTATAGTGTGTAGTGTAGTGTGTAGTATAGTGTGTCGTGTATAGTGTGTAGTATAGTGTGTAGTGTAGTGTGTAGTATAGTGTGTAGTGTGTAGTATATAGTATAGTGTGTAGTGTAGTGTGTAGTGTGTAGTATATAGTATAGTGTGTAGTGTATAGTGTGTAGTATAGTGTGTGGTGTAGTGTGTAGTATAGTGTGTAGTGTGTAGTATGTAGTATAGTGTGTAGTGTATAGTGTGTAGTATAGTGTGTAGTGTGTAGTATAGTGTGTAGTATAGTGTGTAGTGTATAGTGTGTAGTATAGTGTGTAGTATAGTGTGTAGTATAGTGTGTAGTATATAGTGTGTAGTATATAGTGTGTAGTGTATAGTGTGTAGTATATAGTGTGTAGTATATAGTGTGTAGTATAGTGTGGAGTATAGTGTGTAGTATAGTGTGGAGTGTATAGTGTGCAGTATAGTGTGTAGTGTAGTGTGTAGTATAGTGTGTAGTGTGTAGTATATAGTATAGTGTGAAGTGTATAGTGTGCAGTATAGTGTGTAGTGTATAGTGTGTAGTGTGTAGTATAGTGTGTAGTGTGTAGTATAGTGTGTAGTATAGTGTGTAGTATAGTGTGTAGTTTAGTGTGTAGTATAGTGTATGGTGTGTAGTATAGTGTGTAGTGTATAGTGTGTAGTATAGTGTGTAGTGTATAGTGTGTAGTATAGTGTGTAGTATAGTGTGTAGTGTATAGTGTAGTATAGTGTGTAGTGTGTAGAGTGTTGTATAGTGTATAGTGTGTAGTGTATAGTGTGTAGTATAGTGTGTAGTGTATAGTATAGTGTGTAGTATAGTGTGTAGTGTATAGTGTAGTATAGTGTGTAGTGTATAGTGTGTAGTATAGTGTGTAGTGTATAGTGTAGTGTATAGTGTGCAGTGTATAGTGTAGTATAGTGTGTAGTGTATAGTGTGTAGTATAGTGTGTAGTGTATAGTGTAGTGTATAGTGTGTAGTGTATAGTGTGTAGTATAGTGTGTAGTGTGTAGTATATAGTGTGTAGTATAGCGTGTAGTGTATAGTGTAGTGTATAGTGTGTAGTGTATAGTGTGTAGTATAGTGTATAGTGTGTAGTGTATAGTGTGTAGTATAGTGTGTAGTGTATAGTGTAGTGTATAGTGTGTAGTGTATAGTGTGTAGTATAGTGTGTAGTGTGTAGTATATAGTGTGTAGTATATAGTGTGTAGTATAGTGTGTAGTGTAGTGTGTAGTATAGTGTGTAGTGTATAGTATAGTGTGAAGTGTATAGTGTGTAGTATAGTGTGTAGTGTATAGTGTGTAGTGTGTAGTATAGTGTGTTGTGTATAGTGTGTAGTATAGTGTGTCGTATAGTGTGTAGTGTGTAGAGTGTTGTATAGTGTATAGTGTGTAGTGTATAGTGTGTAGTATAGTGTGTAGTGTATAGTATAGTGTGTAGTATAGTGTGTAGTGTATAGTGTAGTATAGTGTGTAGTGTATAGTGTGTAGTATAGTGTGTAGTGTGTAGTGTGTAGTATATAGTGTGTAGTATATAGTGTGTAGTATAGTGTGGAGTATAGTGTGTAGTGTATAGTGTGCAGTATAGTGTGTAGTGTAGTGTGTAGTATAGTGTGTAGTGTGTAGTATATAGTATAGTGTGAAGTGTATAGTGTGTAGTATAGTGTGTAGTGTATAGTGTGTAGTATAGTGTGTTGTGTATAGTGTGTAGTATAGTGTGTCGTATAGTGTGTAGTATAGTGTATGGTGTGTAGTATAGTGTGTAGTGTATAGTGTGTAGTATAGTGTGTAGTATAGTGTGTAGTGTATAGTGTGTAGTATAGTGTGTAGTGTATCGTGTGTAGTGTATAGTGTGTAGTGTATAGTATAGTGTGTAGAGTGTTGTATAGTGTATAGTGTGCAGTATAGTGTGTAGTATAGTGTGTAGTGTGTAGTATATAGTATAGTGTGTAGTATAGTGTGTAGTGTATAGTGTGCAGTATAGTGTGTAGTGTGTAGTATATAGTATAGTGTATAGTGTGTAGTATAGTGTGTAGTGTATAGTGTGTAGTGTGTAGTATAGTGTGTTGTGTATAGTGTGTAGTGTGTAGTATAGTGTGTAGTATAGTGTATAGTGTGTAGAATAGTGTGTAGTGTATAGTGTGTAGTGTATAGTGTGTAGTATAGTGTGTAGTATAGTGTGTAGTATAGTGTGTAGTATAGTGTGTAGTGTATAGTGTGTAGTATATAGTGTAGTGTATAGTGTGCAGTATAGTGTGTAGTATAGTGTGTAGTATAGTGTGTAGTGTATAGTATAGTGTGTAGTGTGTAGTATAGTGTGTAGTGTATAGTGTGTAGTATAGTGTGTAGTGTATAGTGTGTAGTATAGTGTGTAGTATAGTGTGTAGTGTATAGTGTGTAGTGTATAGTGTATAGTGTGTAGTATAGTGTGTAGTGTATAGTGTGTAGTGTGTAGTATAGTGTGTAGTGTATAGTGTGTAGTATAGTGTGTAGTGTATAGTGTGTAGTATAGTGTGTAGTGTATAGTATAGTGTGTAGTATAGTGTGTAGTGTATAGTGTGTAGTGTATAGTGTATAGTGTGTAGTGTATAGTGTGTAGTGTATAGTGTGTAGTGTGTAGTATAGTGTGTAGTGTATAGTGTGTAGTATATTGTGTAGTGTATAGTGTGTAGTATAGTGTGTAGTGTATAGTATAGTGTGTAGTATATAGTGTGTAGTATAGTGTGTAGTGTGTAGTATAGTGTGTAGTGTATAGTGTGTAGTATATGGTGTGCAGTATAGTGTGTAGTGTACAGTATAGTGTGTAGTATATAGTGTGTAGTGTATAGTGTGTAGTATAGTGTGTAGTATAGTGTGTAGTATAGTGTGTAGTGTGTAGTACAGTGTGTAGTGTGGAGTGTATAGTATAGTGTGTAGTATAGTGTGTAGTGTATAGTGTGTAGTATATGGTGTGCAGTACAGTGTGTAGTGTATAGTATAGTGTGTAGTATAGTGTGTAGTGTATAGTGTGTAGTATAGTGTGTAGTGTATAGTGTGTAGTGTGTAGTATAGTGTGTAGTGTGTAGTATAGTGTGTAGTGTGTAGTATAGTGTGTAGTGTGTAGTATAGTGTGTAGTGTATAGTGTGTAGTGTATAGTGTGTAGTATAGCGTGTAGTATAGCGTGTAGTATAGTGTGTAGTGTGTAGTATAGTGTGTAGTATAGTGTGTAGTGTGTAGTATATTGTGTAGTATAGTGTGTAGTGTGTAGTATATAGTATAGTGTGTAGTGTATAGTGTGTAGTGTAGTGTGTAGTATAGTGTGTAGTATAGTGTGTAGTGTGTAGTATATAGTGTAGTGTGTAGTGTATAGTGTGTAGTATAGTGTGTAGTGTATAGTGTGTAGTATAGTGTGTAGTGTGTAGTATAGTGTGTAGTATAGTGTGTAGTATAGTGTATAGTGTGTAGTATAGTGTGTAGTATAGTGTGTAGTATAGTGTATAGTGTGTAGTATAGTGTGTAGTGTATAGTATAGTGTGTAGTATAGTGTGTAGTGTGTAGAGTGTTGTATAGTGTATAGTGTGTAGTGTATAGTGTGTAGTATAGTGTGTAGTGTATAGTATAGTGTGTAGTGTATAGTGTAGTATAGTGTGTAGTGTATAGTGTGTCGTATAGTGTGTAGTGTATAGTGTAGTGTATAGTGTGTAGTGTATAGTGTGTAGTATAGTGTGTAGTGTGTAGTGTGTAGTATATAGTGTGTAGTATATAGTGTGTAGTATATAGTGTGGAGTGTGTAGTATATAGTATAGTGTGAAGTGTATAGTGTGTAGTATAGTGTGTTGTGTATAGTGTGTAGTATAGTGTGTAGTATAGTGTGTCGTATAGTGTGTAGTATAGTGTATGGTGTGTAGTATAGTGTGTAGTATAGTGTGTAGTGTATAGTGTGTAGTATAGTGTGTAGTATAGTGTGTAGTGTATAGTGTGTAGTATAGTGTGTAGTGTATAGTGTGTAGTATAGTGTGTAGTGTATAGTGTGTAGTGTATAGTGTGTAGTGTATAGTACAGTGTGTAGAGTGTTGTATAGTGTATAGTGTGCAGTATAGTGTGTAGTGTATAGTGTGCAGTATAGTGTGTAGTATAGTGTGTAGTGTGTAGTATATAGTATAGTGTGTAGTATAGTGTGTAGTGTATAGTGTGCAGTATAGTGTGTAGTATAGTGTGTAGTATAGTGTGTAGTATAGTGTGTAGTGTGTAGTACAGTGTGTAGTGTGGAGTGTATAGTATAGTGTGTAGTATAGTGTGTAGTGTATAGTGTGTAGTATATGGTGTGCAGTACAGTGTGTAGTGTATAGTATAGTGTGTAGTATAGTGTGTAGTGTATAGTGTGTAGTATAGTGTGTAGTGTATAGTGTGTAGTGTGTAGTATAGTGTGTAGTGTGTAGTATAGTGTGTAGTATAGTGTGTAGTGTGTAGTATAGTGTGTAGTGTATAGTGTGTAGTATAGCGTGTAGTATAGCGTGTAGTATAGTGTGTAGTGTGTAGTATAGTGTGTAGTATAGTGTGTAGTATAGTGTGTAGTGTGTAGTATATTGTGTAGTATAGTGTGTAGTGTGCAGTATATAGTATAGTGTGTAGTGTATAGTGTGTAGTGTAGTGTGTAGTATAGTGTGTAGTATAGTGTGTAGTGTGTAGTATATAGTGTAGTGTGTAGTGTATAGTGTGTAGTATAGTGTGTAGTGTATAGTGTGTAGTATAGTGTGTAGTGTGTAGTATAGTGTGTAGTATAGTGTGTAGTATAGTGTATAGTGTGTAGTATAGTGTGTAGTATAGTGTGTAGTATAGTGTATAGTGTGTAGTATAGTGTGTAGTGTATAGTATAGTGTGTAGTATAGTGTGTAGTGTGTAGAGTGTTGTATAGTGTATAGTGTGTAGTGTATAGTGTGTAGTATAGTGTGTAGTGTATAGTATAGTGTGTAGTGTATAGTGTAGTATAGTGTGTAGTGTATAGTGTGTCGTATAGTGTGTAGTGTATAGTGTATAGTGTGTAGTGTATAGTGTGTAGTATAGTGTGTAGTGTGTAGTGTGTAGTATATAGTGTGTAGTATATAGTGTGTAGTATATAGTGTGTAGTGTGTAGTATATAGTATAGTGTGAAGTGTATAGTGTGTAGTATAGTGTGTAGTGTATAGTGTGTAGTGTGTAGTATAGTGTGTTGTGTATAGTGTGTAGTATAGTGTGTAGTATAGTGTGTCGTATAGTGTGTAGTATAGTGTATGGTGTGTAGTATAGTGTGTAGTGTATAGTGTGTAGTATAGTGTGTAGTGTATAGTGTAGTATAGTGTGTAGTGTATAGTGTGTAGTATAGTGTGTAGTATAGTGTGTAGTGTATAGTGTGTAGTATAGTGTGTAGTGTATAGTGTGTAGTATAGTGTGTAGTGTATAGTGTGTAGTGTATAGTGTGTAGTGTATAGTGTGTAGTGTATAGTGTGTAGTGTATAGTGTGTAGTGTATAGTATAGTGTGTAGTGTGTAGAGTGTTGTATAGTGTATAGTGTGTAGTGTATAGTGTGTAGTATAGTGTGTAGTGTATAGTGTAGTATAGTGTGTAGTGTATAGTGTGTAGTATAGTGTGGAGTATAGTGTGTAGTATAGTGTGTAGTGTATAGTGTGCAGTATAGTGTGTAGTGTATAGTGTGCAGTATAGTGTGTAGTATAGTGTGTAGTGTGTAGTATATAGTATAGTGTGTAGTGTGTAGTATATAGTATAGTGTGTAGTGTATAGTGTGTAGTATAGTGTGTTGTGTATAGTGTGTAGTGTGTAGTATAGTGTGTAGTATAGTGTATAGTGTGTAGAATAGTGTGTAGTGTATAGTGTGTAGTGTATAGTGTGTAGTATAGTGTGTAGTATAGTGTGTAGTATAGTGTGTCGTGTATAGTGTGTAGTATAGTGTGTAGTATATAGTGTATAGTATAGTGTGTAGTGTATAGTGTGTAGTATAGTGTGTAGTGTATAGTGTGTAGTGTATAGTATAGTGTGTAGTATAGTGTGTAGTATAGTGTGTAGTGTATAGTGTATAGTGTGTAGTATAGTGTGTAGTGTATAGTGTGTAGTGTATAGTATAGTGTGTAGTATAGTGTGTAGTATAGTGTGTAGTGTATAGTGTGTAGTATAGTGTGTAGTGTAGTGTATAGTATAGTGTGTAGTATAGTGTGTAGTGTATAGTGTGTAGTATATAGTGTGTAGTATAGTGTGTAGTGTGTAGTATAGTGTGTAGTGTATAGTGTGTAGTGTGTAGTGTGTAGTATATGGTGTGCAGTATAGTGTGTAGTGTATAGTGTGTAGTGTATAGTGTGTAGTATAGTGTGTAGTATAGTGTGTAGTGTATAGTATAGTGTGTAGTATAGTGTGTAGTATAGTGTGTAGTATAGTGTGTAGTGTGTAGTACAGTGTGTAGTGTGGAGTGTATAGTATAGTGTGTAGTATAGTGTGTAGTGTATAGTGTGTAGTGTATAGTGTGTAGTATAGTGTGTAGTGTGTAGTATAGTGTGTAGTATAGTGTGTAGTATAGTGTGTAGTATAGTGTGTAGTGTGTAGTACAGTGTGTAGTGTGTAGTATAGTGTGTAGTATAGTGTGTAGTATAGTGTGTAGTATAGTGTGTAGTGTGTAGTACAGTGTGTAGTGTGGAGTGTATAGTATAGTGTGTAGTATAGTGTGTAGTATAGTGTGTAGTGTATAGTGTGTAGTATAGTGTGTAGTGTGTAGTATAGTGTGTAGTATAGTGTGTCGTATAGTGTGTAGTATATAGTGTGTAGTATAGTGTGTAGTATAGTGTGTAGTGTGTAGTACAGTGTGTAGTGTGGAGTGTATAGTATAGTGTGTAGTACAGTGTGTAGTGTGGAGTGTATAGTATAGTGTGTAGTATAGTGTGTAGTGTATAGTATAGTGTGTAGTACAGTGTGTAGTGTATAGTATAGTGTGTAGTGTGTAGTACAGTGTGTAGTGTATAGTATAGTGTGTAGTGTGTAGTACAGTGTGTAGTGTGTAGTGTAGTGTGTAGTGTGTAGTATAGTGTGTAGTGTGGAGTGTATAGTATAGTGTGTAGTATGTAGTATAGTGTGTAGTACAGTGTGTAGTATAGTGTATAGTGTGTAGTGTATAGTGTGTAGTATAGTGTGTAGTGTATAGTGTGTAGTGTGTAGTATAGTGTGTAGTGTATAGTGTGTAGTGTATAGTGTGTAGTATAGCGTGTAGTATAGCGTGTAGTATAGTGTGTAGTGTGTAGTATAGTGTGTAGTATAGTGTATAGTGTGTAGTATAGTGTGTAGTGTGTAGTATATAGTATAGTGTGTAGTGTATAGTGTTGTATAGTGTGTAGTGTATAGTGTGTAGTGTGTAGTATAGTGTGTAGTATAGTGTGTAGTGTATAGTGTGTAGTGTGTAGTATAGTGTGTAGTATAGTGTATAGTGTGTAGTATAGTGTGTAGTGTGTAGTATATAGTATAGTGTGTAGTGTATAGTGTGTAGTGTAGTGTGTAGTATAGTGTGTAGTGTGTAGTATATAGTATAGTGTGTAGTGTATAGTGTGTAGTGTGTCGTATAGTGTGTAGTGTATAGTGTGTAGTATAGTGTGTAGTGTATAGTGTGTAGTGTATAGTGTGTAGTGTGTCGTATAGTGTGTAGTGTATAGTGTGTAGTATAGTGTGTAGTGTATAGTGTGTAGTATAGTGTATAGTGTGTAGTATAGTGTGTAGTATAGTGTAGTGTATAGTGTGTAGTATAGTGTGTAGTATAGTGTGTAGAGTGTAGTATAGTGTATAGTGTGTAGTGTATAGTGTGGAGTATAGTGTGTAGTATGGTGTGTAGTGTGTAGTATAGTGTGTAGTATAGTGTGTAGTGTGTAGTATAGTGTGTAGTGTAGTGTGTAGTATAGTGTGTAGTATAGTGTGTAGTGTGTAGAATGTAGTATAGTGTGTAGTGTATAGTGTGTAGTATAGTGTGTAGTGTAGTGTGTAGTATAGTGTGTAGTGTGTAGTGTGTCGTATAGTGTGTAGTGTATAGTGTGTAGTATAGTGTGTAGTGTGTAGTATAGTGTGTAGTATAGTGTGTAGTGTATAGTGTATAGTGTGGAGTATAGTGTATAGTGTGTAGTGTATAGTGTGGAGTATAGTGTGTAGTGTATAGTGTGTAGTATAGTGTGTAGTGTATAGTGTGTAGTATAGTGTGTAGTGTATAGTGTGTAGTATAGTGTGTAGTATAGTGTGTAGTATATAGTGTATAGTATAGTGTGTAGTGTATAGTGTGTAGTATAGTGTGTAGTGTATAGTGTGTAGTATAGTGTGTAGTATAGTGTGTAGTGTATAGTGTATAGTATAGTGTGTAGTGTATAGTGTGTAGTATAGTGTGTAGTATAGTGTGTAGTATAGTGTGTAGTGTATAGTGTGTAGTATAGTGTGTAGTGTATAGTGTGTAGTATAGTGTGTAGTGTATAGTGTGTAGTATAGTGTGTAGTATAGTGTGTAGTATAGTGTGTAGTGTGTCGTATAGTGTGTAGTGTATAGTGTGTAGTGTGTGTGACGTACAGGTGAGGATCGTGAGTCCGTCCCCTTTAGGAACTCTCTTCACCACCAGGTAGGCGGAGCTCGGGTCGGCCATCTTGCACCACTGCAGAGCCTGCTCCAGGACTCTCTCTTTGGGGTGTAACGGACGCTCTGACACCAACACACAACATCATCATCATCATCATCAACAATAACAATAACATCATCATCATCATCATCAACAATAACATCATCATCATCAACAATAACATCATCATCATCATCAACAATAACAATAACATCATCATCATCATCAACAATAACATCATCATCATCATCAACAATAACATCATCATCATCATCATCATCAACAATAACATCATCATCATCAATAACATCATCATCATCATCATCATCATCATCACCCGTCAGGTAGAATGTCCCAGGCTCCCTGAACTCACCTGCAGGAGTCTAAACTACTTGAGAGAAATCAGTGGTGACGGTGAAAGCCTCTAAATTATTAGGAAAGGAGCTTCAACACTTCCTTTCCTGTCTCCTTTGTAGTAGGAGACACTGGACCATCCTTTACCAAATTAAAGGACATAATGCCGACCCACAATGCCTTGGTGCAGCAACATTTAAAGCGACGCCCTGTTCGTCGGTTCACATAAACAAACCGCAGATAAAGGATTTGTCCCCAGAGGACTTTAAAGAGGAAAGGAAAGTAAAGCTGCAGCTTCCTCTCTCGCCTTCCTCCAGTGAACTATAACAGAAAACACCTGTTCAGGTAAACAGGCTGAGCTGAACCAGATCACACAGAGACAGACCCGACCTGCTCAGAGGACATAAGAGACAAACCGCTTTGTCCTCCATTGAGCTGCTGACGCCATCAACAACCCTCAAAACAAACTAACCAGTGACCAGTGATTTGTGGCTTAGAAGATGAGAGGATGTGTGGCACTCTAAGATGAACTAAAGAGTGACAGTATGAAGGAGTTGATGAGTGAAAGCTGCTTTCAGACGCCTTCAGACACGTCGGCTGGTCCGGGCCACCTCTCTGAACCTTGATAGTGAACCCCTCAGGTGTGTCAGAGAGACAGACAGGTGTACAGATGTCTTGCTGTCTCACCCAGCTGTCCATCCTCAATGGCCTCAAACGTCATCCAGACATCTTTGTCTCCAGCCGGGACGTTCCTCATGAACAGAACCTGATTGGTCAGCTCCTCAGCACACATGGTGGGAGACACCTGCAGGTCACATCAATCAGCCAACACCTCCTGCTGTACCACCTTATTAATAATGAGTTTCATAATCAATATTCACACTTACTTTGAGAGTGATGCAGCAGTCTGGTATCTTCAGCTCCAGATAGACCTCAATGATCAGATCACCAGCCTGAGACAGCTGCACACAGAGACCTCATCAGAGCTCACTCACTCATCAGCTTATTGACTACTGAATATCAACTATTAACATCTCTAACTTATGATAAACAGATTACTAACATATCTTTAACATATTACTAACTTATTACTAACTTGTCACTAACTTGTCACTAACTTGTCACTAACTTGTCACTAACTTATCACTAACTTGTCACTAACTTATCATCAACTTATCATTAATGTATTATCAATCGATAACTAACTATTTAACGTATTTTCAACTTATGGCTAACTTATTAGTAGCTTCGTAGTGATTTATTATCAACTTATTACTACTCTTTCTTACAAACTGAATAGTCATTAATATAGATGTATTACATTTAATACACGTTCATTCCTGACATTTTCTGATCAGAATCGATCAAAGCTATGAACTGAAAGCAGTCCGTCCATTGAAACTGGGGATCAATATTTTATTTGATGCCTTAAAATCAATGATCTGTTGTTCGTGATGTTTTGTGTAGTTGTTCATATTGACACCGTGACTGCAGTGAAGTACCTGAGTGTCCTTCCAGGTGGTGATGAGGCTGATCTCAAGCTCCATCTGAGTCTGATGCTCCTCATCGATCTGAAACAGGACCAGAGGTTCACGTCATGAAGAGGACTCAGAGCTGTAGCGGACTCAGAGCTGTAGAGGACTCAGAGCTGTAGAGGACTCAGAGCTGTAGAGGACTCAGAGCTGTAGAGGACTCAGAGCTGTAGCGGACTCAGAGTGGACTCAGAGCTGTAGAGGACTCAGAGCTGTAGCGGACTCAGAGTGGACTCAGAGCTGTAGAGGACTCAGAGCTGTAGCGGACTCAGAGCTGTAGCGGACTCAGAGCTGTAGCGGACTCAGAGTGGACTCAGAGCTGTAGAGGACTCAGAGCTGTAGAGGACTCAGAGCTGTAGCGGACTCAGAGTGGACTCAGAGCTGTAGAGGACTCAGAGCTGTAGCGGACTCAGAGCTGTGGCGGACTCAGAGCTGTAGCGGACTCAGAGCTGTGGCGGACTCAGAGCTGTAGCGGACTCAGAGCTGTAGCGGACTCAGAGCTGTAGCGGACTCAGAGCTGTAGCGGACTCAGAGCTGTAGCGGACTCAGAGCTGTAGCGGACTCAGAGCTGTAGCGGACTCAGAGCTGTAGCGGACTCAGAGCTGTAGCGGACTCAGAGCTGTAGTGGACTCAGTTGTACTCACATCAAAGACGTACAGGTAGTTGTCGATCAGATCCTCTACGATCTTCACCTCGTGTGCTCCTTTCCCGTCGGTCTGGAACAGACTGGGAGCGAACAGCAGCGACAGGTTCTTGGTGCACATCTGGTTCAGATCGGCACACTTCTGGACTCTGGCGGAGGAAGCAGACCCGGTTATTTTGAGGAGACCTGCTGGTTCCAGA
Organism: Lycodopsis pacificus; assembly: GCA_028022725.1. Taxonomy (NCBI): domain Eukaryota; kingdom Metazoa; phylum Chordata; class Actinopteri; order Perciformes; family Zoarcidae; genus Lycodopsis; species Lycodopsis pacificus. The sequence goes on along the minus strand of CM051689.1, from coordinate 501,552 downwards.
GCTGCAGGTGTGGGGGTGAGCTCACCTGTACAGGTGACTGATGAGAGCAGCCAGCGTGGTCCTGTTGACTCGAGGAAGACTCCGGATGATCTCTTTGTAGCGGTCCAACCTCTGAGACTTCTGAGGGATCTCTGAGGACGGAACCAGGACCGACTTTAACCCTGAGGTCTGAAACCCTCCGATGTCTCTTTATGAGGTTCTGTGTGGTTTAATGTACGTTACAGCTCATACTGTTGATATTTACTCAACAACTCGACTTCAGTACAACTTTGGCATACTAGTACTTTCTACTTTCACTCCACTGCATCTCACAAACGTACTGTTACTTTGTACATATAATCCGATGATGTGAAGCAGTACTACACTACTAATATACTCAGTACCCTTTAACCCTGTCAGATGCAGAGAAGCTCGTCCACGCCTTTATATCCTCAAGACTGGACTACTGCAACTCTCTATTCACTGGGATCACTGCCAAGAACATCCAGAAGCTGCAATACATCCAAAACAACGCTGCCAGGATCCTGATGAGAGTCCGGAAATACGAGCACATAACACCCATTCTGCACTCCCTACACTGGCTCCCTGTCTCATTCCGGATTGACTACAAAGTCCTGCTACTCACACATAAATGCATAAATGGGCATGCACCTCCCTACCTACAAGACCTCATCACTCCCCAAATCTCCACCCGCACCCTCAGATCATCAAACAGCTCGCTCCTCCGGGTCCCCAGCACCGAGCTCCGCACCATGGGCGACCGGGCCTTTGGCTCGGCAGCTCCACGCCTATGGACCAGATCCCTGACCACCTAAGGGCAACACAGACCCTGGTCTCTTTAAGACCGGCCTAAAAACCTTTTTATTCAGGAAAGCCTTTCTGACCTAAATCACTGTCAGTTATTTCTTTTGTGTCTCTGTTCATTCACTGGTTTTTATTTTATTTAAATTTTTATTTCATTTTTATTATAGTTTATTTATTTATTTATTTTTTAAACTATGTTTTAACTATGCTTTTTACTATGTTTTTACTATGTACTGGCTCTGTGGCACTCTGAGATTTTTTTAAAATGAAAAGTGCGTTATAAATAAAATACATTATGATTATTATTAGTACACACAGCATCTAAAACTGGCTTCACATTGACGAACTTTGTTAGTGATAAAACAGAATTACATACCAATCTGTAATAATATAAGACCTTTCAAGGAGCCATTGTGCACTTTTACTTTTGATACTTTAAGCATATGTTTCTGATAATACGTTTTTAATTAAATCGATCTTAAATAAAAATAATAATTATTTTACTATGATTATTAAACAATGAGGAGGTGAAGAAGAAGACCTTGAGGAACTTTAAAGGAGCCCCGTCACAGGAAACCTCTGGAGAACGTCTTCATAGAGACGACCACTGATCTGGAAGCTCGTCAGTGATCAACACCTGAAACCTTCTGGTCCCGTAGTGAGTCCCTCAGACTGAACCCTGGTCTAAAGTAAAGTGGACTCACTGGCGGCCCCCTGCCACAGTGGGTGGAGGTCGGCCATGAAGACGGGGTTGTCGACCTCCCTGAAGAACCTCTTCAGGACGTCCGTCACGTCCTCGATGAAGTGGTCTCCGATCCGCAGTTTGACGTTTCGGGCGTCTTTACGGAACTCTTCCATCAGGAGTTTGATTCTGGACTTGGCCCCATTCTTCCTGTAGATCCCCTCGTGGCCCAGACCTGCGGCGCATGATCAGACCGTCACTAAACCTGATTCAGGAACCACCAATACAGTGGGTTTCTTTCACGTTTCTATTATCAATTCAGTGTTTCTGAGCAGACGGAGAGAAAGACTGACGCTACTTCCTGTATGAACTTCACAATAAATGCTTTTGGATGTGAAGACCTTTACTGTGAAACCAGGAGTACTTTTGGACCGGCCAGAAAAGATAAAGATATCCATCATTAGAGCTTCATAATAAAGATATCTCTCCTCAGAGCTTCATATTAAAGATATATATCATTCGAGCTTCATATTAAAGATATCTATCATCAGAGCTTCATATTAACGATATATATCATTAGAGCTTCATATTAAAGATATCTATCATTAGAGCTTCATATTAAAGATATCTATCATTAGAGCTTCATATTAAAGATATCTATCATCAGAGCTTCATAATAAAGATATCTATCATCAGAGCTTCATATTAAAGATATCTATCATTAGAGCTTCATAATAAAGATATCTCTCCTCAGAGCTTCATATTAAAGATATATATCATCAGAGCTTCATATTAAAGATATCTCTCCTCAGAGCTTCATATTAAAGATATATCATTAGAGCTTCATATTAAAGATATCTATCATCAGAGCTTCATATTAACGATATCTATCATTAGAGCTTCATATTAACGATATATATCATTAGAGCTTCATATTAAAGATATCTATCATCAGAGCTTCATATTAACGATATATATCATTAGAGCTTCATATTAAAGATATATATCATTAGAGCTTCATGTTAAAGATATCTATCATTAGAGCTTCATATTAAAGATATCTATCATTAGAGCTTCATAATAAAGATATCTATCATCAGAGCTTCATATTAAAGATATCTATCATTAGAGCTTCATAATAAAGATATCTCTCCTCAGAGCTTCATATTAAAGATATCTATCATCAGAGCTTCATATTAAAGATATCTATCATTAGAGCTTCATATTAACGATATATATCATTAGAGCTTCATATTAAAGATATCTATCATCAGAGCTTCATAATAAAGATATATATCATCAGAGCTTCATATTAAAGATATCTATCATTAGAGCTTCATATTAAAGATATCTATCATTAGAGCTTCATATTAAAGATATATATCATCAGAGCTTCATAATAAAGATATCTATCATTAGAGCTTCATAATAAAGATATATATCATCAGAGCTTCAGTTCTCTTCCTCACCGTACTGAGTGATGAAGGCGATGCAGCTGTCCACGATGATCGGGATGTCGTTCCTGCTCAGCTGCTGCTCCCTCAGAGCGTTTCCTTTGCCGCCGGCTGCTCGCTGGATGTCCGAGTACCACAGAGAGAAGTCTGTGCGGCCGACGCCCTGCAGGTGGAGAGTCCTGAATGAGAGAGAGGGAACCAGACCATGAGGGGGAAACAACATCTGGATCAGATGGTCTGGTGTCCAGCAGAGAAACCGCTTCATCTCACCTTCCCTTTTCTACTAAAACCAGGATGTCCTTCTTCTCGTGGTTCTCGGTCTCAGAGGCGACGCCTTCAAACAGAGAAACAGTTTTTATCTCAATCAATCCGACAAGACCCGGTGTGTTGGTAGACCGGGACCAGGACTCACTGAGCTCCTGCAGACGGTTCAGGTTGATGATGTCCTCTGCTGCTCCGTCGTTTCGGGGACAGATGAAGAGGTTGGACTTCTGCAGGACGAAGAAGGCCTCCTTCCACTGCTGCGGGTCCAGCATGGCTCGGTACCGCAGCAGGCCGACCCGCTCAAACTCCCGAGTCAGCAGGCAGTGACAGCTGAGGGGGGTGGCGGCCTGGTGGAGAATAAAAGCATCACATAGGAAGCTTGAACAGAAGAGGACACAGAGTGGGACGAATGTTAGAGCGTCTGAGGTCCAGACCTTCCCGATGGATCTGGTCCAGCTGTGCAGAACGTCGGCCGTCTCCAAACCAAACTGATAAAGTTTCTCTGAAGTCAAATACAACTCGAAAGTGTAACGAAACCTGAGAGGACAGACGGAGGGACAGCGGCTGAGTCTCCGTGTGGACATTAGAAACAAGCCAGCGTTGAGGTATCGGGAGGACGGACCTGTCGATGAAGCCGTTGCTGTTGTTGGAGGCGTCGGGTCGACTGACGCCCAGACACACGATGTCTTTCACGCTGATCTGCATGCAGGGATCAGCCGATCGGTCCGACTCGTAGAACAGCAGAGACCGATCCACCGAGCACCAGAACTTCTGGAAGTCTGACGGCGACACGTTAGCTTTTATTTTCACAGGTAACTAAGAATTACAGTGACGAGCTCCGTGTTCAT
>CM051689.1:485000-495000 GCA_028022725.1 Lycodopsis pacificus | reverse complement strand
TAGTAGAGACTAGTAGAGACCAGTAGAGACTGGTACAGACTAGCAGACACTAGTAGAGACCAGTAGAGACTAGCAGAGACCAGCAGAGACTGGTACAGACTAGCAGACACTAGTAGAAACTAGTAGAGACCAGTAGAGACTGGTACAGACTAGCAGACACTAGTAGAAACTAGTAGAGACCAGCAGAGACTGGTACAGACTAGCAGACACTAGTAGAGACTAGTAGAGACCAGTAGAGACTGGTACAGACTAGCAGACACTAGTAGAGACCAGTAGAGACTGGTACAGACTAGCAGACACTAGTAGAGACTAGTAGAGGCTCGTAGAGACTGGTACAGACTAGCAGAGACTAGTAGAGACTGGTACAGATTAGCAGAGACTAGTAGATACCAGTAGAGACTGGTACAGACTAGCAGAGACTAGTAGAGACTAGTAGAGACCAGTAGAGACTAGCAGACACTAGTAGAGACTAGTAGAGACCAGTAGAGACTGGTACAGACTAGCAGACACTAGTAGAGACTGGTACAGACTAGCAGAGACTAGCAGAGACTAGTAGAGGCTAGTAGAGACTGGTACAGACTAGCAGAGACTAGTAGAGACCAGTAGAGACTGGTACAGACTAGCAGAGACTAGTAGAGACTGGTACAGACTAGCAGAGACTAGTAGAGACTAGTAGAGACTGGTACAGACTAGCAGAGACCAGTAGAGACCAGTAGAGACTGGTACAGACTAGCAGAGACTAGTAGAGACTGGCAGAGACTAGTAGAGACTAGCAGGGACTGGCAGAGACTAGTAGAGACTAATATAGGCTAGTAGAGACTGGTAGAGACTAGCAGAGACTAGTAGAGACTAATATAGGCTAGTAGAGACTGGTAGAGACTAGCAGAGACTAGTAGAGACTAATATAGGCTAGTAGAGACTAGTAGAGACTAGCAGAGACTAGCAGAGACTGGCAGAGACTAGTAGAGACTGGTAGAGACTAGCAGGGACTAGCAGAGACTGGCAGAGACTAGTAGAACCTACAGATCTACTCATAGAGTCTTTACAGTCTCTATTACAGAACTGAAACTTTGGACCCTCTAAGGAACAGAAACCGAACCACCACCAGCCGGGTCACGTGGACCGTATCGGTGAGAGAGGAGCATCGATACCTGAAGCTTTTGTACGGCGTGATGAGCTCGAAGCTCTTGTGTTTTCCGTCTCTGATCGTCGATCCTCGAGCTTCGATCACCGTGATGCCGATTCCGTTACGAAAACACTGCACACACAAGTTAGAGACAGAAGTTCACTGCTGAGAGAGTTACAAGTCAAAGTCTGTGTTCTGGTTCAGAGACGGACAGAAAACCACTGGAACCAAAACGTTTGAAGGGTTCTTGAAGGTCTTGTCTTGAGGGGAATAACAGGAAGTTCTTCCTAAGATGGAGATCGTGTCACCGCGATGAACCGTCTCACCTGTTCACTCTTGTAGATCCAGATCTGCTCCGTGATGATGGCGGCGTACACTTTGGACTTGGTTCCCTTCAGCTCCAGGACTCCGTGTCTCTGACAGTGTGACCCGGGACCGAAACGCCGCCGACCAAACGCCAGCTGATCTCTGACGTGTTCCTGCAGCGTGCCGACCCACCGCCGCCTCAGCACTGAGACGACATCATCATCATCATTATGTGTGTGTGTGTGTGTGTGTGCGTGCGTGTGTGTGTGTGTGTTCTTCATCTACCTTCATTATCAGTCCTGAAAACAAAGATCCTGTGACTCGTCACTATTTCAAACTTGTTGTCTTTGGCTGGGCGGGCCATCTGGATGGCAGCCAATGGGATCACTCCTTTAGGGTAGACGTCCTGAGACGGAGCAGAGGACAGAAACAGTCCAATCATTAGAGACCTTCATCTGTGACAGAAACTCTTCATGTAGATATCTGTAGAGTACTTTTACTCAAGGACTCTACTCATTGAGAGGTACTTTACTTTACTTCTCCTCTACATCTCAGAGGAAATATTGTACTTTTATCTGACAGCTTCAGTTACTTTTATTATTAATCAACTAATAAATGATGAAGTATTATTATAGATAATATAAAGTCATTCAAATGAGCACACTAATACATGAATAATCATAATACTTTAAAATAATATATATTATTCTGCATAATGAGTACTTTTACGATTGGTACTTTTTTGAATGCATGACGTTTACGTGTACCAGGTATGTGGTATTAGTACATCACTGCAGTACATCATTAGTGCTCAGGTGTGACTCTCGGACACAGAGCAGTTAGAGCGACTTTGTCTTCAGTGTCACTGAGTTTACATCAACTTCGTCAGATTTAATTGATCGTTTAACAAGGGGGCGGGGCTTATCAGATACAGTGATTGATGGGTGCAGAGAGACAGTGAGATGAAGAGGAAGGTTCAAGCCTTCATCACCACGTTGTTAGATCAGGAGAAAAGACAAGTATTTAAATATATAAATACTGAGAAATTATGTTTTAACATGAATTTAAATCACTTTACAGATCTGTTAAAGTCAAGATATCCACATTAAATCCTCACTGATTAAATTTAGTAAAACACTAAAACAGGACAGGATAAGGACTATGAAACTTTCCATTGTAATAATAATAATAATAATAATCTTTTAACTCTGGATGTAGTTTATTTACCTTCTCACTGCCAAAGTACATCAGGTTTTTGCCATCAAACTTCACGTAGCGCTTCTGGAAAACATAGTTCCTGAACGATAAAACACACGACATATTCAGAGTCACAAGATCATTGTTACAACAAATACACAAAGATACAAAGACAGAGATACACTGACAAAAATATACAAAGACACAAAGATACACAAACACAAAGATACACAGACACAAAGATTCAACAACACAGATACACAGACACAAAGATACACAGACACAAAGACACAAAGATTCACAGACACAAAGACACAATGATACACAAAGACACAAAGATTCACAGACACAAAGACAATGATACACAGACACAAAGATACACAGACAAAGACACAAAGATACACAGACACAAAGACACAATGATACACAGACACAAAGATACACAGACACAAAGATTCAACAACACAGATACACAGACAAAGATTCAACAACACAGATACACAGACACAAAGATACACAGACACAAAGACACAAAGACACTAAGATTCAACAACACAGATACAAAGACACAAAGACACATCCCAACTGACTGGTGTTGTTTGTGTTACACTGTAGTTTTGGGATTGAAACATTCCAGATGTATAAATACGGAGCATCGTCAGAGAACACTGATTGGATAATGAACGTATTGGTTTCTGTACTGATTTTGATAAACACCACAGAAGAACTTTGTTGGATTAAAGAGAAATTAAAGCTGCGAGCAGCGATGAACGGGCCCTCGCCATGCACGACGAGAACGTCCGAGAACGTCCGCGACCGTCGGACGGTGCGTCCGCGAGCGAGACGCGTTTAATCCCGCGTGGACCGCCTGGTGCCGGAAATGACGCTTTGCAAATAGTCTGATGCTTCCTGCGTCCGCTGCCTGGCGCTACAGAACGCGTGCGTCGTGTTGCTCTGTGTCGAGCGTAAACCGCGTAGTGTAAAAGTCATGTAAATCGGATGTTGTTTATCACAAAAGTGCAGATTACCTTTCGCCAGCAGGTGGCGCTGTGAGTACTAGTGAAAATAAGCTTGTAGACATCCTCAGACCATGGGTGTTATCAAGCATGAGAAGTTTGGGACCGTTTGGAAGAAGTTCAGCTGAGTTACATCAGCTTTTTTCATGAGGAATCACATAAAGTAATCGCCCGCTACGGCTAAACGAGGTCAAACGTAAAGCTTTCAATAACTTTTAATCACAACGGTCTTGACATGGTACTGGCAAAATTTAAAGTGGATCTGATGAAGTCCCTAGGAGGAGTTCGTTAAAGTATAGCGACTAGAAATAGGCCGAAATCGATGGAAAAATGACACATAAATCAAAATGGCCGACCTCCGGTAGGGTTTAGAGCATGGTCCCAAGAGACTTATTTTTAAGTCTACATAGGATACATCTGCCTACCAACTTTCATACATGTAGCTCAAACGTAGCGCTGGCGCTGCTGTTTTGAAATCTTGTAGGGGGCGCTATAGAGGCAATTTAAAACACACGATTAAAAAAAATCATACACACTATGTCTTTTTATGACCTATGACACATGTACAAAGTTGCATGCGTTTTTGAGCATCCCAAGTTAGTAAAACCATCAGATTCGTTTTTCATGGCGAACGATGGGTCGCCACGGCAACAGCGTTCAACGAAAACGCACAAATTTCTCGGCCTTTTTTCATCAATGTGTTAAGGCTATCCTTACCAAATTTTCGACTCATCAGGTCACCTGGCTAGGAGGAATAACTGAAATTTAAAAAAAAACATCTCCTTTAGCCAGTTGGCGGCGCTATGAGTTATTTAATTTTTTTCAATTGAAGTCTGTTCACGCTTGAATGAGCATCATGCATAAGAAGTTTTGTGCGGCTAGGATAATGTACCTTGGAGTTATAACAACTTATTTTTTCATAAAAATGAGGTAAAATGGCCGCCACGCCACGTTAAGGTTCTTCGATGAAAGCGCGAGATTTTGATAACTTTTAATCACAAAGGTCTTAAGAACATCCTGACCAAAGGAGAAGTTGATCGCATAAATTCTCTAGGAGTTTGTTAAAATGCGAAGGCTGAAATCTGCAAAAAGTGGCAAAAATGCCAATTTCGCGGGTTTGCTGTAGCGCTCCCTAGTGGTTGAATGCAAAACAATTGTCAGGGTATGTTCCCGCATGCGATGTGCATATATGCTGCAAGTTTTGGAATTTTGGGACCAACGGTTGAGAAGTTATGTGTATTGATATTAAGCCACGCCCCTAAGAAGTTGTCTTGTAAACGCTAAGGGGTATCAAAAAGCTTTCAGTAACTTTTGATGACGTAGGTCCATTAATGATCCACAGCAAATTTGGTAGCAATCGGACCCAGCATCTAGGAGGAGATAGCAAAAATGGGTTTTACACTAAATTCAAAATGGCGGAAAATCTAAGTAGGCGGTTTTTCAAATTTCAAGTAAATCGGACAAACTGGCCAAGGTTGCCGCAAATCCGCATTGTAGGGGGCGCTAGAGAGCCATTTGTTTACACACAAATGTGCAAATTTTGGAAGCTGAGACCTTTACACCAGATCTGACAGGGGTGCAAAAATTGTGAGTTTTCATGAATTCCAAGTACCCCTACAAGCTCCCTCCCTACAAAAATAAAAATCGGAATAATAATACCCCATACAATTTCAATAGGGCCTTCGCTGGCCCGACGTTGTCGGTGGCTCGGGCCCTAATAAGAGGAAAGGCAGAAAAGACAAACACACCGAGTGGAGGATGATGAAGAAGAGGAGGAGGAGGAGGAGGAGGAGGAGGAGGAGGAGGAGGAGGAGGAGGAGGAGGAGGAGGAGATGACGAGGCAGAGGCAGCTCTCCGGGAGGAAGAAGACACAAAGAGGAGCAGAGAAGAGGAGATGCAGCACTACAGCCAGCGCTGACCCCCGACAAACACACACACATGAACAACAGGAAGCCACGTGTCACTGATGGTTTCTCATTCCACTGCTGTGATTGGCCGGTTGAGAACATGGGAGGAGCTCCAAGATCTGCTCAGACTCCATATTCAACCTTTGTTTACCCACAAACCCCTGTATCTACCGACATGAGGAAACTTAGCATGCTAACTTTATGCTACTTGATTCACCTTCACAGGACCCTACAACCTCCTGAAAAACCTCCGGAACCTGTTGTTTTCTTCTCGCTGGTCTAACCCGCTGTGTAAATCAAACGCACCCTTGTGGAGACAGCTTGTCAAGCCAGCCGCTGATGATGGGCGGGGCTCTCTCCGTCAGGGAGGTGTAGCTGGCGTAGGGGGAGATGATCAGGTCCTCGTCGGCCTCTGAGGCGAAGCTGTGGGTTGGCAAGGAGAGGTAGCAGACCGGGGGGGGATGTTCACCAACGGTGCTGTAACCCTGGGAGTCTCTGGAGTGAAGAGCCTGAGACAAACGCTTCGGCCAAGGGAACTTCTGGAGCCTGAAGTAGAAATACAACAAGATAATAATCTGCTTTATACATTCATCCTGTAAATAATGTTCACAAATGTAACTTCTCACACGGCCCGTTTCGTAGCTGTTCGGTAGCTTTCAATCGTATCTTTCTAAGCTGCAGTTTCGCAGGTCAAGAGTTAACTTTGAACCTCAGTACCTCAGTATAACAGCTGAACTGCCCAATACTAAACACAGACTGCAGTTTAAAGAGAAGCTCTACAAAATAGAATTGGGCCAAGTACAGAGCCTTGGGGCACTTCGACAATATGCAGATGATACAACTTTATATATTTGACAGCTTCAGCTCTTTCAACCGAAGCTGGTGATGAATGCAGAGAAAACTGATTGTAATATTGTGATAAACGTGTCTTATTGCTGTCTCAATGCGAAACATTACGTCATATAAACCCTGTTTTAGTTTGTCTTTGTTAATACAAATTACACATTCTTTTCATGAATTGTTTGACTTTTTCACTTATGTTGTTTGTTTGACCTTATCCTTTCTATTTTTAATTCTTATTATTTATTTGTTGTACAGTATTTAATTTATGGACATACAAAGCTAAAAAAAAGTTGCTCGAGTCGTACCCATGATCCTCTGCATGTTTGTCCTCCCCCCTCCTCGTTTCGCTGTCCTCCAGTCTGCTTCTCTCACTCTGCAGGATAGAATATTTAAAGAGCACATTTCATCACAGACTCGACATGTTACACGTGTAAACCCAACAATCTTGATGTATCTTCTGTCTCACCTCACAGGGATGTGGACTTCTTCTGGTTTGGAAGACGGTTTCACAGTAGGGGCTGATCTCGTCCTCGGGGTCGTCTGTTGAAGCTGTTGAACAGAAAACTGAACAGAGTTAACTGGGTACTGCAGCACTGATGGTAATGAAACCCCAAACTCATCCAGTGATGTTCTGCTTATTAAACTCTGCTTATTAAACCACACAAACAGAACAGTGTTCAAACATCAGGGTACTAGCAATTCTCAAAAATGTGCCCCAACCAATAAACAGGATCCAGATTCAAAAGGTTGTTCTTGTAAAGCCTTACTGTCACTATGCATCATGTTTTCATACGTAGTCACGTCTGTACTCACCTCGAGCTGATCCTGAAGAGTTATAACTTAAAGTGCTGCCACTGAAAAGAGACATAGACAAACAATAAATCAGAATTCAGAGTTCTAGTCATTCATTGGGTCACTTTAGTAGTTGAACTTGTAAAAATAATTATTTGAATCAGAGCATGTGGTGATATCCTGACTTCTAGTCCTCAGTATGGGTCAAACTACAAAACCACTGGATCCACTGGATAATATATCCCAATCTTACTTTATTGTCGTAGACATGACAATAAAGTTGTTCTTAATGCTACAAGTGTTGAAGCAGTTCTGACCCCTTAAATACCAATGTCCGAATAGTGTGGGTGGACGAGGCTTCAGATGCTGTTTGAAGATCCAACGATCACGACATTAGAAGCATTCTGACCCCGTCAGCCTCCTGGAACCACAACCCTGAGGTAGGTAGGTAAGTGAATCCTTGGGAGGCCTTGGATGGTTGTTTGATCACAAGGTAGGTCGGACATATTTAGGCTGATAACAATAATGTATCTTGACACAACGTTTAGCTTAGCACAAGTGAATAACCCTCGTTCTTTGGACCCTGGTCGAGAAACAAGTTTAGAGTGACCTACCTATTCCTCTCAGGGTTCCTGTCAGGTGTTGGTCTCGGTGGAGTCGGAGGAGCTGACTGCTGGCTGCAGTAACTCCTCCCTCCACTGGGGGCAGTAGAACCAGGTAAAGTCCCCCAGTAGATCTCGTTAGAGACCATCTCCATCCCACCACCTCTGGGTGAACCAGAGGATCCAGAGAGCCTGCTGTTGTCAAGACTACCGGGACAGGAAGTCCCAGGAGGTGTCTGGTTCTGGTTCTGCTCTGTCCGTACAGGTGAGGAAGAGGAAGAGGAGGGCGGGGACCCCTGGAACATGGCGGAGGGGATCCCACGGCTCAGTCTCGGAGGAACGGGAGGTAACAACCCTCCAGCATCCGACAGAGACAAGCTACGACTCGGCCTCCTCCGCTCCGTCTGACTCGGTTTTCGGCTGGACGTGGTCGACTTGTTGCTGAGGTCAGAGGTCAACCTGTCATCAGATGTGGGCCTGTCCCCTGAGGTCAAACCCTCTAACACACTAAAACAGATGGACTCCTGGGAAAGCCTCCTGGATGGGGGCGGTGCAGGGTCTGGTGTTGGGCAGAAGTGGATCGGTGCTGTCCTACGGCGGTTGAAGACGGTTCTGGGTTTGGGAACTGGCCTCACCGCCGGTCTGCTGCCATCAGAGTCGGTCAGCATGTTGGCGAGGTTCGGAGCCGAGCTGTTCCTGAACGCCTCAAAGTTCATGGGTTCTGGTGAACGACAGAGCGATGCAGAACTGTGACCTCGCTCCGTCACAGACTGACAGCGGTCACGTGGGAGCTTAGCTTTCTGATCGGCTCTTTGACTCGCTCGCGTCTGAACGTGACCGACCAATCGTAGGATTCTCTTCCTGTGTCCTGTGGCGGTTATTCCCAGACTGACAAAGGCATCGTTATCCAGGTGTGTGAAGTCTCGAGCCAACAGGAGACCGGCGCGATGGAAGGTGTCCAGGTACCTGCAGTCAAAAACATGGCAAAGGTTTTGTTTGCTTTAACTTCTCATGATGAAGTAAATGTTGATTGCATAATGTCTATAGAACAGTGACATTGATGTTTAGATTGGTTCCTTATAAGCTGCAGGGAATAAGAGGCTCCATATACAGCACAGAGGAAGGTAGTCAACCTTTGTGGAACCAAAACAGGAAGAGGGTAATACTTCCGTTTCCTCCGGTAGATATCCGTAGCTATCCCACCCTGTGTGTGTTAAATGTTCCATGCTAACCCTTTTCATACATGCACATATATGTAGAAAGCACTATGTTACCCTGCAGCATACATTGGTACATTACATTTATTTAGCAGATGCTTTAACCGCTTTCTTAATCATGTTCAAGTGCTTCCAGATGTTTTCTTAAACAAATGAGAAGTTAGTGACTGTTGATTAACACACATCACACACAGCACACAGTGCTAAAGTGTTAGCATCGATAGCTGGTTGGACTGTGTGAGTTAACCTCTGACCTCTCCAGATGGATCGCGTCCAGAAGCGTCTCAACCGTCGTGTCTCCATCCAGCGTCGCCATGACGACCAATATGGAGTCTGGATCTGACTCTGTCTCCTCCTCTTCCAGGACACCCGGCGGCCATCACTGACCTACAGACAGCAGCGGTCCATCTGGAGGAGGAACCAAAACCACACCTGCATTTGCATACATCACCCAGAATGCATCGGGGTTGTCTGTGCGTGTTAAGAGATTGTAGAAAAATATAAAATCATAAAAGTATAACCATCACAACATATCATAATATAAACATATACATTTATAAATAAATGTCATGATAGATGTGATTTAACATATAAACTGTTTTATTTCATGATCAATGTGATTTAACATATAAACTGTTTTATTTCATGATCAATGTGATTTAACATATAAACTGTTTCATTTCATGATAGATGTGATTTAATATATAAAAACTGTTTTATTTCATGATCAATGTGATTTAACATATAAACTGTTTTATTTCATGATCAATGTGATTTAACATATAAACTGTTTTATTTATTTTCACAAGAAGTGATAGAAACATATAACCTGTTTAGACACTTTATATAACACTTGAGCCTTATATAGTGCTTCTGGTTCTAACAGGACCAAACCAGATACCACAGTTCCATCCTGTTACTAACTCTGGTACAAGATGTCTCCTGTATGTGACGCATGTGATTAGAGGAGGTACTACACAGTCAGGGTAGGAAC
>CM051689.1:457500-482500 GCA_028022725.1 Lycodopsis pacificus | reverse complement strand
CACTGTTTCCTGTTTGTACCTTCACAATAAGATCACTAATATGAGTTTTCATCACAGGTTAACAAATCTATAAACGTAGTGAGTAGAAAATACACGTCGCTGCGCGTCTCAAGTGTTTATTTATTAATATTTCATGAGTTAGGGCCCGAGCACCGACGTCGGCGGAGCGGAGGACCTGCTGCTGTTTTTCGAATGTTTTTTCTGATTCGGCCGAGTAACTTTTCACTGCCAAGGTCTGAAGAGCATACGGACCGAATCGGAAGTCCATCGGGTCAAATCTGTGGGAGGAGTTCGTTAAAGTACGACGCCTTGAAATGGTCAAAAACGTCATCAAATTCAAAATGGCCGACTTCCTGTTTGGTTTAATGAAAAACTCCAAGAGGATTTTTTGTACGTCCCATCACGTTCCACATATCTACCAAATTTCATACAGCTAGGTGAAACCCGATGTTGGGGCTACTCAATAGGGGGCGCTATCGAGCCAATATGTCATCAATATGTCATGGACGCCCCAATCACACTGCAAGTTTCGCAAATTCTGGCTTAATTGCCAAATTTCAGAGGTTTTCCAGGATCCCAAGTACGAAACAGGACATCATCATGAAAGCTGCAGCAGCATGGATCGGGCATTGATCAGGCATTGATCGGGCTCTCGCAGCCTTTTTCCTGCTGGGAGCAGAACACCAGAACCAGAGAGACCAGGTCCAGATCCAGAGATGCTTCTGTGTCATCAGGATCATTATGACAGGTATGATCATAAAGATATCATTCAATAATAATTACAATAATCACATTCCACTGCTGGTCCTCTGAATAGACGCGCCTGTCTCCAGTTTGCGCCAAAACTTCCTTTTGCGTCATTCGGACACTTCACCCAAAAAAACCTAAAATCCAGAAAAGAAGGAGAGACTCAGAGGACCCGGACTCTGCAGGACCCGGACTCTGCCAGGACTCTGACAGGACCGACAACAGGACGAGCTGCATCCTGCAGGACTCAGAGACTCACTTCAGCCTGAGACCAAAACATTTAAAGTGTCTCACCTCTGATCCGCTCCGGTTTCTGGTCCGGTTCCTGGTCTCTGTCCTGGTCCGGTTCCTGGTCTCTGTCCTGGTCTGGTTCCTGGAGTGTGCAGGTCTCTGTCTGTAAGTGAACCAGTGGTCCGGGGTTGCTCTCCGTTACACTGGGAGCTCTGGGAGCAGCAGCGTCACGGTGCACAGCGTAATGACGGACGGTGCTTCCGTTTAAACGTTTCAAAATAAAAGCAAAGTCTGCACAAACCTCCGCCCCACCCAATAAAATCCATATGTCCAGTTATTTTAGACAACCCACAATCAAAGCAGTAATTGTTGTTATTGTTGTTCGTATTAAACGATATAATAAAATAACTAGATATTTAAGGTAAACATGTTTCCTTTATGTGAATTAATAATCTATAAATTATATAATAAGGATTTTAAAAAATCAATACAACATACTGATAACGACAATAGTATGAAAATATATAACAAAATACACAATAATGATTTAAGAATTAATTAAATAAATTCATATTTGAAAAAGTTGGAAATCATATAAATGTGCTCATTCTCCCAATTGATTGAAATAATAACGTGTACTTCATTGACATCAATGATCACAGACAGAGAAGAAGAACGACACAAACTAACATGAACAACTGATCGCTGGAGAGGTATGTATGCTGCGTTACTGCATCTCTTTTTATTATGAGGGCTTGAATTCTAAACATATTTCTGATTTTTACTGTTTATGAAACAAGTTGTTGTGCTGTTTTACTTTGAAGTTCTGTGTTGTAATGTGCAGTTTCCTGTCGAGGCCTCTGTGCTCTCATTGGATAATTGACACACGTTGACCTCCTGATGGAGGAGAGTCGCTGCTTCCAGCAGCAGCTGCTTCCTGTTGAATCCGTTAATCCTCCTCACGTCTCGTCTAATCTCGGCTTTCACTCAGACTTCTTCTTCTCTTCCCTCCGCTGACCAGAAAACACAAAACTCCCTCAAACTGCTCAACCAACGACACGCAGACAACTCACTGTTCAGGTCACCGTGGCGATATTATGGTCTGTAGACATGAACTCTGCACTGGTGGACAGCAGTGAGGGAGGAAGTGGACGTTACGTCCTGTCCTCTGAGAGCAGAATAAGAAGCCGGACAGTTTCCTCCTCGAAGCTCAAACAACAATCACAGCTCTGCAGACAGGAAACAGGAAGTGCCTGAGACAATACAGAGAGGATCCGGAGACCAGCTGCTTTTTTTTAGGCACCAAAGAAGAAGGAAGCAGTGGCACATACAGCTTCCTCATCTCTGCAGGAAGAACGCCCTCAGCAGGAACTCTGCAACACATTCAGAGAGCTGATGGAGCTGCAGACGTCTTCACTGGTCCAACACACTGTTCCTGAACGCCTCTTCATCTGCACCTTTAGTCAGACCTCAGTGTTCCTGAACGCCTCTTCATCTGCACCTTTAGTCAGACCTCAGTGTTCCTGAACGCCTCTTCATCTGCACCTTTAGTTAGACCTCAGTGTTCCTGAACGCCTCTTCATCTGCACCTTTAGTCAGACCTCAGTGTTCCTGAACGCCTCTTCATCTGCTCATGTTTAGTTAGTTCGTTTAGATTCATGATGCACACAATAAGAATATGAGAAATGCATTAGAACAAAACATTGTGTGATGGAACCTGAGGTATTTAATATATAATAATATATAATGATAATATATTCATGATATCGTCTGTTTTTGACATTTACAACCTTTATTTTTTTCTTGATCAAACCGTTCCTTTAAATGTGATTTTTAAATACCTGAAGAGGGTATAAGCTCCTCCCACATTGTGTAGATTTGGATTGTGGACACGCCCCCTTATGATTGAACACACCTGTGTCTGAAACGTTGGTAAATCATAAACTATCTTTTGCATCGTATCTACCAGACTTTTTCCTTCACTTTAATCTTTCTCACATTTGATAATCAATGAATGTAGACCGATCGATAATAAATATTTTGGCTGTTTTGGTGACACGTCTCCAGCCTTTAACCTGAGCAGGACACCTTGAATGATGACATCATCTCTCTCACCTGACCAGGTGTCTTTATTGATCTGGAGTAATGGGAGTAACACTCAGCATGTTGGTGTAAAACAACAGAAGAAGAAGCGGTCTGTGGGCTCTCATCAGAGACACCAACAAACAGGAAGTGGGACCGGGAGTCCTCTTAAGTCTCCTCGTCCTCGCTGTGGTGCGTCTTGTCCTCGCTCAGGCCGCTCTCGTCGATGTTCTCCAGAGAGTCGCTTCTCTGGACGTTCAGCTCCGACACGCTGATGCACGGCAGCGCGTTCTGCTCCGGGAACATCCACGGCTTCAGGCTCGGGTTGTGCTTCCTCTTCCAGTCCGGGTACTTGAGAGACGCCTTGTAGATCTTCCTCATCACCTGAGAAGACAGAGACGCAGCGAGGACATGCGTGAGAACGAGATGGAGCTGGTTTCTATTTCTATTTATATAAAGGAAGACTTTTACCTTTGGAGCCACAAACTGAGACACTCGGTTGACCACCCACTTTGGTAACGAACCTGCAGACAGACGGGACAACGGGGTGTTAGAGACTCTCTGGAGTCTTCTGTCTCTGTGAGGACCGATATGTCCTATCGACAAAAAACATCACATCAATCTAACATCATCAAGGTGATGACAAAAGTAAAGACATTTTTGGAGACTTAGGACTAGGACAGTTTGAGGGACCAGATCTTCTGTAAAGAGTTACGTTGATGCCATCACAACATTTTAAAAGATGCTGATAAGCAGAGAGGTCTACTTTGAATATAACACTCACACAGACAGACATCCCACTGGTTTACTGGGTATTTATTGACTGGCTGAGCTCTCCCTTCACACACAGTGAGATGACTTTATGAGTCTGTTGTCTAACCTCGTGGGTCCATCTGGGTCAGGTAGTAGAGGGTGGAGCAGCTGGCTCCATTGGACTGGATCAGGTATCCGGTCAACAGGGACACTGCTCGGACGTAGTCCTTCTTGGGAGGATGTTGCTGAGGAGACACCAGGAAGAGAACTTTAAAGGACCAGCTCACTGGTTCATTCAGAGACTTCTAATTTGCAGGATCTTCAAACATCAGGAAACATCTGTTGAACATGAACTTCATGCTGCAGACGGACACATATCTGATTACAACCCGGTTCTTGTCTTTGGACCAAGTTTCAGGTCTGAACATTTATAAAGTAGAACCTGGACCAGTACTCTAAATCCAGTGATCTCCAGACTCAACAGTCTTTCATGCAACCGTCTAATTTTTCTGCTCAGACGTTCACATATGGAGCACAGAGCTGGACTTTATTTTAGAAACCAGAAGCAGCAGAAACTTTACTGTCCAGCAGACAAACAGAAGAGACTTTAAGGAAAAGTTTTGTTCAATAATATTGATTCTAAAAAAACCTTTAATCTCTGAGAAGGAGACGATGTAAAAGCTCACCGGATGTTTGACGGAGTAGTTGATGATCAGGTAGTCGTTGCCGAGAGGAAGCCAAGATCTCATGGTCACAAAGTCTCTGTTCTTGAGAGGACTCGGACATTTCCCTTCAAACAACACACGCACATTAAAAGACAGAAGAAACATCTAGAAACGATGAACCCAACAGTCATAAAGAACTGACAGGAGTAATATCCCACGTCTGCGTTGGCCGTCAGCCTCCCGATGTCGTATGTGTCGATCATGTTGGTGTCCCACTTCTTGCGGTAGCTGGTGTCGTGGAGGACGTCGTACAGCATCTCTGCCGTCACGTCTTTACACACTATGCTCATCTGAGAGACAGAGACAGAGACACTTCACTACAATGTCCTCTCACTAGTTCCAGGTCTGTCACCTGCCTCATCCTCATCAGATAAACTGTAGATGATGGTTTAAAGCTCCAGCCAGCAGGTTGATCTCACGAATCACATGATACAAGCAGATCATCATCATCATAATGTTTCTTTGATCACAGCAGCATCTGGTGGATGTCAGAGGAACTGCAGGGAGACACACTGCAGGTCTGAAGCTGCTTATTGGATCAGACAAGCAAGCATCATAGTTTCCTTGAGGTTTAGACAACAAAACTATGTAGGTTTAGACAACAAAACTACTTAGTTAGGTTTAGACAACAAAACTACTTAGATTTAGACAACAAAACTACTTAGTTAGGTTTAGACAACAAAACTACTTAGATTTAGACAAATAAACTACTTAGTTAGGTTGAGACAACTGAACTACTTAGTTAGGTTTAGACAGAAACACTACTTAGTTAGGTTGAGACAGCTAAACTACTTAGTCAGGTTTAGACAATAAAACTACTTAGTTAGGTTTAGACAACAAAAACACTTTGTTAGGTTTAGACAACAAAACTATTTAGTTAGGTTTAGACAACTAAACTACTAAGTTAGGTTTAGACAACAACACTACATAGTCAGGTTTAGACAACAAAACTATTTCGTTAGGTTTAGACAACAAAACCACTTAGTTAAGTTTAGACAACAAAACTACTTAGTTAGGTTTAGACAACAACACTATTTAGTTAGGTTTAGACAACAACACTACTTAGTTAGGTTTAGACAACTAAACTACTAAGTTAGGTTTAGACAACAACACTACATAGTCAGGTTTAGACAACAAAACTACTTAGTTAAGTTTAGACAACAAAACCACTTAGTTAGGTTTAGACAACAAAACTATTTCGTTAGGTTTAGACAACAAAACCACTTAGTTAAGTTTAGACAACAAAACTACTTAGTTAGGTTTAGACAACAACACTATTTAGTTAGGTTTAGACAACAACACTACTTAGTTAGGTTTAGACAACTAAACTACTTAGTTAGGTTTAGACAACTAAACTACATGCATGGATGAACATATATTTGGCAATAATACAAAAGACAAAAGGCAAAAGAACTGATCCCAAACCACCCATTAAGGTAATTCAATGGGGCGGACATTTACTGGTTCCTGGTTCATGATTACATACAAAATAACTATATGAATTATGGCACATTTTTAAAATAGGTATAGCTAAAAACGCTTCGGTCAGTCCTCTCAAGCTGGTGTTGTGAAGTCTGAACCCGACGTTATGTGGATCAAAAGGTGAAGATCATAACAGGACTTCTTGCTGTTCTACTGCTAACAATGACCACATGCAGGACATTATAATGTAAAGAACCACCATCAACATGTTCTGTCCCGTTTTACTGACTGAATCCTAACGTATTTTATAGAATGGACAGCTTTTAAATGAAAGAAAACTCTTATTCGTATTAATCATTCATAATTATACATCATGTTAATTAGTGAGATTAGTTACTGCACCAAGCTAGATCTTTGAGCAGGAGAACATCTGATTTTATACATGACTATGATCTATATATCTATATATTTCTGGTAGGCGTCGCCATGTGAGATAAGAACTGTCCTTGAGAGGATTTAATGTCTGAGCTGTTGTCTTTATTGAGCCTTAAATCAGCTGGAGCTCTGTCAGTGTGGGACCTTTGAGTGTTTGAAATGTGAAGCTCAAGGTCCTTCATCCTTCAGTCTGAGACATGAAGACAAACCTTCTGCTTCATGGATCTGTCACTTTAATTACTAGATGATAGTAATATTAATATTGATGATGATAATAGTGATAAAGGCTTCATTGTTATTTCATGTTTTGTTCTGGAACATAATAACTGAGCCGGTCTCCCGACACACCTGCTGCTCATCCAGTCTGCAGCTTTTCAAACGTTTTGTCTCTCAGTCGTTGTTTTCAGCAGAAACTCTGATTTGTTTGAAGCTGAACGGACGGAGACGACGTCAGGAATTCACTTCTGGTTCATGTTTGACTTTTCAACAGTTGCTTTGAACTGGATGAACTATTTGGTAAATATTAATGACATGCATGGATTGGTTGTCTCCCTGTTAGGGTTTGGTAGAAGAGACATTGATCATACGATGCCTTGCTCAGAGGAACCTTATCAGCAGAGATTCACTTTCCTGCTCAGATCTTATCAGGCTGAGACTTGTCCACAACACGTTTTTGTTTTAGAGGTCTCGCTACGAGACAGACAGACAGATAAATGGACAGACAGACAGACAGACAGACAGATAAATAGACAGACAGACAGACAGACATATAAATGGACAGATAAATGGACAGACAGACAGACAGACAGACAGACATATAAATGGACAGACAGACAGACAGACAGACAGATAGATAGATAGATAGATAGATAGATAGACAGATAATTGGACGGACGGATTGAAAACAGAGCTGTAGCACGTCACTGTTTTCCGCTGCTGTCATCTCACAGCAGCGTCGCTCCACTGAGCGTTCAGTCATCAGATATCATGAAGCTCTCCGTGTAACTCAATCAGCTGCAGAGTGAATCTTTCATGAAGTCGTTGTGTGTCACTCAGACTTCAGTTATCTCTGAGGTCAAGAAGTCACGCCTTTATGACACTTCATTTAGTATTTAATGAAAACAATAAAGAATATGACGCTGATGATATGAAACTACAACATCTTGTTTTCCATCTTCGGTCAGATGAGAAGCTCAAAGGGACACTTCTAGCCTAGCTTAGCACAAATACTGGAAGCAGGGGGAAACTGCTAGCCTAGCTTCTTTAAAAGATAAAGTACATAACTACATGACTACAGAACTACATGACTACATAACTACAGAACTACATAACTACATGACTACATAACTACATGACTACAGAACTACATGACTACATAACTACAGAACTACATAACTACATGACTACAGAACTGCATGAGTACAGAACTACATGAGTACATAACTACATGACTACAGAACTACATGACTACAGAACTACATGACTACATAACTGCAAGACTACAGGCCATCCGGCTACAAGGCTACAAGACTACAGGCCACCAGGCTACAAGGCTACAAGACTACAGGCCATCCAGCTACAAGGCTACAAGACTACAGGCCACCAGGCTACAAGGCTACAGGCCACCAGGCTACAAGGCTACAAGACTACAGGCCATCAGGCTACAAGGCTACAGGCCACCAGGCTACAAGGCTACAAGACTACAGGCCATCAGGCTACAAGGCTACAGGCCACCAGGCTACAAGGCGACAAGACTACAGGCCATCAGGCCATCCGGCTACAAGGCTACAGGCCACCAGGCTACAAGGCTACAGGCCACCAGGCTACAAGGCTACAGGCCACCAGGCTACAAGGCTACAAGGCTACAAGACTACAGGCCATCAGGCTACAGGGCTACAGGCCAACAGGCTACAAGGCTACAGGCCACCAGGCTACAAGGCTACAAGACTACAGGCCATCAGGCTACAAGGCTACAAGACTACAGGCCACCAGGCTACAAGGCTACAGGCCACCAGGCTACAAGGCTACAAGACTACAGGCCAACAGGCTACAAGGCTACAAGACTACAGGCCATCAGGCTACAAGGCTACAAGACTACAGGCCACCAGGCTACAAGGCTACAGGCCACCAGGCTACAAGGCTACAAGACTACAGGCCAACAGGCTACAAGGCTACAAGACTACAGGCCAACAGGCTACAAGGCTACAGGGAACTGGCACCTCTCCAGCTAACAGTCCGCTCTACTTTGTCCACATCGGGACTTGAACTAGCGATCCAGTAGGTCCACTGGCCGCTGCCTCAGGTTTTTATAAAACATAAGACATGTCTTCAAATGTCTATCCGACCATTATCAGCACGCGATCATCAAAAGAGTTTCTATTGATTATCTGATTGGTGACTCCTCGTTGATCAGCTGTTTACTCACATCATCACATCTAAAGTGGTCGAACCAATCAGACGAGTTCCTACAGAGACTCTGATCTTTAATCAATACCACATTGATTGCTAATGTTTTCATATTTATTAATGTTTATATTTAAAATCACTAGTTTGACCCGTTTTTGCTGCATGAAGGATTTTAATCTATAACATTTTCATAATAATTATTTCATAGAAGTTTATTTATTATAGTATGATTAATATCTTAAGCTGAATCCTTCAATATAGATTTTCTTCTTGTTCAGGCTGCATCTGATCATTATGGTCATTATTGATTAATCTGATCATTATGGTCATTATTGATTAATCTGGTCATTATTGATTCATCTGGTCATTATTGATTAATCTGATCATTATGGTCATTATTGATTAATCTGGTCATTATTGATTCATCTGGTCATTATTGATTCATCTGATCATTATGGTCATTATTGATTAATCTGGTCATTATTGATTCATCTGGTCATTATTGATTCATCTGATCAATATTTTCTCAATTCATATCATATTTCATAAAAAAATAGTAAAATAAAATTCCAAGGAGAGGTTTGTTTTACTCGACCAACAATCTAAAACTCCAGAACTTTAACTTTATTATCTCATTATCTTATGAAACTGAGAATGTTGGGCTTTTCTGCGCTTTAAAATGAATAAAACTCAAATATTCTGTCAGTCTATTAATCAACGAATCGACCTGCAGCTCGACTTCTTTTCGCCTGAAAGCTTCAGATCAAAGTTTGACATCAAGAGTAACATGATAAGACCTGGTCTGAGAGCAGCCGGTCCAGGTCTGTCCAGGTCTGTCCAGGTCTGACCAGGTCCAGGTGTGAGCGCTCACCTTGACTTTCTGGACGGTCCGGCTCTCCTCCTCGCGACACCACACCGTCACTCCTCCTTTATTGTAGCGGCTGACCCATCCGTCACAGCTCAGACACTGGTCTTTGAACGAGGAGAAGTCTGAGTCGTCCGGGATCTGCACCGGCATCTCCGCGACCCCGACAGCTTATTAAATATAATAATGATAATAATAATAATGGTACAGAGAGGCGTTCAGCTGCTCCTGTAAAGTGAGGTGATGACAGCAGCAGCTTCTCTTCTGTCTGTCAGGTGAACGTCTTCCTCCTCCTCATCACTGCACAGATGGGTTAGAGCGCACAGAGCTCCCCCTCTGACCACACTTTAAACCGTGTGTTTATATTTACAGACATCTTCTCATAGATTTTATATTTTATATTTTATATTTTATATTTTATATTTTATATTTTATATTTTATATTTTAGATTATAGATTTTAGATTTTAGATTTTAGATGATATATTATATATTATAGATGATAGATTATAGATTTTAGATGATATATTATAGATTTTAGATTATATTTTAGATTATATTTTAGATTATAGATTATAGATTTTAGATTATATTTCAGATTATAGATTTGAGATTTTAGATTATATTATAGATTTTAGATTTTAGATGATATATTATATATTATATATTTTAGATTTTAGATTATATATTATAGATTTTAGATGATATATTATAGATTTAGATGATATATTATAGATTTTAGATTATAGATTATATATTTTAGATTATATATTGTAGATTTTAGATTATAGATTTTAGATTATAGATTATAGATTTTAAATACAGAACCAATAGGATTTATATTATAGATTATAGATTTAGATGATATATTATAGATATTAGATTATAGGTTATATATTGTAGATTATAGATTTTAGATTATAGATTATAGATTTTAGATGATATATTATATATTTTAGATGATATATTATATATTTTAGATTATAGATTATACATTTTAGATTGTAGATTATAGATTTTAGATGATAGATTATAGATTTTAGATTATAGATTATAGATTTTAAATACAGAACCAAGAGGATTTATTCATTTTTTTGGTGTTTTCAGATTATATATTATAGATATTAGATGATATATTATAGATTATAGATTATAGATTTTAGATTATAGATTATAGATTTTAGATGATATATTATAGATTATAGATTTTAGATGATATATTATATATTTTAGATTATAGGTTATATATTTTAGATTATAGATTATAGATTTTAGATGATATATTATATATTTTAAATTATAGATTATGTATTTTAGATTATATATTTTAGATTATAGATAATATCTTTTAGATGATAGATTATATATTTTAGATTATAGATTATAGATTTTAAATACAGAACCAAGAGGATTTATTAAATTTTTTGGTGTTTTCAGATTATATATTATAGATATTAGATGATATATTATAGATTATAGATTATATATTTTAGATTATAGATTATAGATTTTAGATGATATATTATAGATTATAGATTTTAGATGATATATTATATATTTTAGATTATAGGTTATATATTTTAGATTATAGATTATAGATTTTAGATGATATATTATATATTTTAAATTATAGATTATGTATTTTAGATTATATATTTTAGATTATAGATAATATCTTTTAGATGATAGATTATATATTTTAGATTATAGATTATAGATTTTAAATACAGAACCAAGAGGATTTATTAAATTTTTTGGTGTTTTCACTTCCCAAAAGCCTTCATCAACCCAAACACAGTAAACTAGAATATTTCAAATATATTTGTATTGTTATTAAATCATATTTATATTAAATATATATGTATAATAATATTATGAATTATATTATTATATAGACATTTCGATTTCTGTAATATTGTTCCTACCTTTCAATATTTCCTTTCACTTTTAGAGGACAAGACACTCATACGTTTACTAATACTCTTGTAAGTGACTGGAGATAAATGAGTAGAGTGACTCATCCTCTCAATAGAACATCTCTGGTAACAGGTTGTATGTAAAGAATACTGCCTTCAGGGGCTCCTGTAAATATGAACATCCCCATGCTAGACAAGAGAGGAAAGATGATGTATTTTCACATCAGTCGGTCCTTCTGCATGAAACGTGAGGTTTTCATTTAATAATTTGCTTTTGATTGATTTCATTAAAACACAGACTCAGCTGATTCAGAGTTTATTTTATGTTCTGGGAAAATATGTGAAATACGTCTGAAGAGCTAAACAGTTTGGATGAAAACCTCCTTTATGTTCAGACTTCCAGACCACAGAGAAATGTGAATCACAACCTGTGAGCTGAGCGTTGTGATTTCAGACGGCCACTGAATGCACCAGTAACAGTAACTGATACCTGTTGTTCAGGTGGAACGGTGGGCGGAGTGAAAAGTGTGAGTCACACTGATGGTCAACAGATCAGGTATCAGCAGAGGAAGAAGAAGAAGAAGAAGAAGAAGAGGTTTAATATATCTTTATTTGTTTGTGTTAACCTCCATTTACAGAGCTTCACTGCTACTCAAAACAAACCCAGTTCTTTTCTGAACAACACGATACTTCATCATGCAAGACGGTTACACACATAAGGTCCAACAACATGAACGTGTCTTTAATTGTCTTCAGACTGAGATCTGAGTCTCACTTTAGCGCCACCTTTGCCCAGTTCTTTGTTCACTTTGTGAACTATTTTCTGGAGCCTGAAGCCTTCCTGCTTCGTCAGACCTCCTCTGTCCTTACTCCTCAAGTGAGATCTGGCAGAGCTGGAGAGCTTCTCCTTGTCAGAGAGGTAGTCCTCCACTCTGGCTTTTCTCACGCTCTTAGTCCTCCTGAGGAACTCCTTGATCTCCTCCACGCTGTAGCCTCCAGAGCCCCCGCAGCTGCCAGCACCGTGTTCAGAGGGCTCACTGTTAACAGCAGAGTCCTCCTGACTGGACTCAGAGTCCTCCCACCCGGACTCAGGATCCTCTTCCAGCCTGGACTCGCACTCGGCTGCTCCACCACTTTCGGTAGTTGCCGCCTTCTTCGCCTGTGAGCGTCCTCTGTCTCCTTTCTGTTTCCTCTTCCGCTGAGGGGCCTTGAGCTGCTCCTCGTCCGCTTCCATGTCCACCTCCCCACCTGCCTCCACCTGTCCTCCAGCACTCTCCCTCACCTGCTGGACCTCACTTGCCCCGTCCTTCCTCACCTCCTGCACCCCACCCGCCACCTCCACTCTCGTCTCCTGGGTCACCCCCGTCTCCTCCACTCTCACCCCCTGTACCCCACCCGTCTCCTCCACCCTCACCTCCTGAGCCCCACCCGTCTCCTCCACCCTCACCTCCTGTGCTCCACTTGTTCCCTCTTGTCCGTCCTGCTTGTCCCCTCTGTCCCCCTCGGTGCGTCTCCGGTTCTGGTCTCTGTTTGAGCCGTGTTCCCCAGGACAAGCTCTGCTCACATGTCCTTCTCTCCCACAGCTGTAACACTTGAAATCGTTTGTCTTTGCAAAGATGACGTAGTCAAAGTCGTCCACAGTGAGCGTGAAGCTGAGGTCGACTACTCTGCTCCTATTGCTGGGGATCAAGTAGACATGTCTCCTGTGAGACACCACGTACTGCAACAGCGGAGACTGAAATCCCGAGGACACTCTCCGAACCGGAGACACCACCTTCCCATGTTTGGACAGCTCTTTGATGATGGCTTCTCCCTTTATGAACGGCGGCACGTTGGACACGGTGACTTTCACCTCCCGTGAGGCGAGAGGATACGTGTGCAGGAAGTGTTCACCCACGGAGATCCCGTGCATCTGCACCACGTCCGCAGCTTCTAAACTGTCCAGAAAGACGACCACAGCGCTGTTCATCCGCGCTGCGGACTTCACGTGGCTGTAGCCGACCATCTCCCCCACTGCCAGGCTGATCTCCTCCACCGAACACCCGAACAGCGGGGGGGGGACCTTCACGCCGTGTTCCCTCGTTAGCTCCGTCAGCCGCATGGTAGCGTTTAGCACGCCGACAGCACCTGCTGCCCGGCTGCAATCCGCTCAAAAACACCCAAAAAAACGATAAAAGTCCACAAAAAAACCCGTAAACCCTGCACACCCCACTACACTATCACACCCAACATCACCCCGTGAAGAAAAAGATCGGAAAATCACTATTTTAACGCTCCGTCAACTCCCAGCTACGAAGAAGAAGAAGAAGAAGAAGAAGAAGAAGAAGAAGAAGAAGAAGAAGAAGCTTCCAGAAACTGTTTGTATTGTTGTATTGTATTGTAGACCTTTGTTCTGAAATTAGTTTTGTTTCAACTCTATGATACAGAGACTTTTACACTGAAACTAGTTTAGATTTAACTCTATGACATAAAGACTTTTACTCTGAAACTAGTTTAGATTTAACTCTATGACAAACAGACTTTTACTCTGAAACTAGTTTAGATTTAACTCTATGACAAACAGACTTTTACTCTGAAACTAGTTTAGATTTAACTGTATGACATAAAGATTTTTACTCTGAAACTAGTTTAGTTTAAAGTCTATGACACACAGGCTTTTACTCTGAAACTAGTTTAGATTTAACGCTATGACACAGACTTTTACTCTGAAACTAGTTTAGTTTAAAGTCTATGACACACAGACTTTTACTCTGAAACTAGTTTAGTTTTAACTCTATGACACACAGACTTTTACTCTGAAACTAGTTTAGTTTTAACTATGACACAGAGATTTTTACTCTGAAACTAGTTTAGTTTTAACTCTATGACACAGACCTTTACTCTGAAACTTGTTTAGTTTTAACTATGACACACAGACTTTTACTCTGAAACTAGCTTAGATTTAACTCTATGACATAAAGACTTTTACTCTGAAACTAGTTTAGTTTTAACTCTATGACACACAGACTTTTACTCTGAAAATCTTACTTTGCAGATTCAGATTTGACATTTAAAAACAATGATAAGCTGATGATACTTTTGTGTAGTTTTTGTCATATAGGGGTTTGAATGCAGGACATGTATGTACTAGTATACTTAAGTAAAGGATCTGAGTACTTCTGGGAACCACCTCTGTTCCCAGCAGAGGGAGCTATGCACCCTGAAACCAGTTTGTGTGTGTGTGTGTGTGTGTGTGTGTGTGTGTGTGTGAGTGTGTGTGTGTGTGTGTGTGTGTGTGTGTGTGTGTGTGTGTGTGTGTGTGTGTGTGCGTGTCCTCTTCACATCAGTGGGTGAAAGCTGCTCATGACCTGTGACCTGTGAGAACATCTGCTGGAAACCTGAACTTTTCCTGAACACAAAGCAGCTCTGTGTGTTACAGACCATCTGCTGCACACACACACACGCACACACACACACACACACACTCAGACACACACACTCACACACACACTCTCACACACACACACACTCTCACACACACACACACACTCACACTCACGCACACACACACACACACACTCACACCCACACACACACACACACACACGCACACACTCACACACACACGCTCACACACACACACACACGCTCACACACACACACACACGCACACACACACACTCACACTCACGCACACACTCACACACACACTCACACACACACTCACACACACACACGCACGCGCACACGCACGCACACACACTCACACACACATGAATAGAGAATATGTCTATTATATATATGTTATATGTCTAGTATGCCTTCAGAATACTTGGTCTTAATAGAGGTGCAGCATCAGTATATATATACTTCTGCATCTAAAGCAACTCCAGAGAAAGTGTCTCTGACTCGTACTACGCTGCTGCTGCGTCTTCATTCTTTATTATTATTGCAACACTTTACATGCATGATGTCTCAACTTGTGTTTTGTTTTTAAAAACGTCTTTGAGACACACTTCCTGTTGTGTGGGTGTGCAGGATGAATATGTTGTTCCATGTTTCAAATGTTTTTATCTGGTGTTTGATATGATGTAACCAACTGACCAGGATCCAGGATTACTACTTTTACTCTGAAAACCAGTTATGTCACAAATGCTTTTACTTTGAAACTTGTTTAGCTTCAACTTCATGACACAAAGACTTTTACTCTGAAAATGAGATAAATTTCAGCTTCAAATTGTACACATTTGAGGTAGTTTTCTACTGAAAGATGATTTAGTGTACAAAGGATGATACATTGTTCTAGATTAGACTAGAGTGCAGCTCAGAAGTCTATGAGGTGTCCAAAGAATGAGTCAATGCATCAGTGATAATCATATTATGATCATACATTACAGGCTACAGGCTTTCGACAGCACCACAGTACTGAAACTGCTCTTGTTAAGGTTTTCAACGTCATCCACTTAAACATAGACAATGGCAGAAGTTCAGTCTTCAGTGTTACTGGATCTCAGTGCTGCATTCGACACGGTCGACCATGCCATACTCCTAGAAAGACTAAAGATCTGGGTGGGACTCTCTGGCACAGCACTTAACTGGTTTGAATCCTACTTGAAGGGCCGAGAATACTTTGTGTCTGTAGCTGATTACACATCAGAGCTGACAAAAATGACATGTGGTGTTCCCCAAGGTTCAATACTGGGGCCTCTTCTGTTCAACATCTACACGCTTCCACTAGCTCAGATTATGGAAAACAACAAAGTGTGTTATCATAATTATGCAGACGACACACAAATCTACATAACTATGTCACCAGGGGACTATAATCCCATAAAGAGCTGGGTAACTGCATTGAACAAATCAACAACTGGATGTAGCAGAATGTTCTTCAATTAAACAAAGATAAAACAGAAGTCATTGTTTTTGGTACCAAGGACGAACGATTGAAAATCACCGCTCAGCTTCAATCACTGATGTTAAAACCCACAAACCAAGCCAGAAATCTAGGTGTAGTTATGGATTCAGACCTCAACCTGAACAGCCTCATCAAGACAATTACAAAATCAGCCTACTATCACCTGAAGAATATATCAAGGATTAGAGGATTTATGTCTCAACAGGATGTGTAAAACTTGTCCACGCATTTATCTTCAGCAGACTGGACTACTGTAACGGTGTGTTTACAGGTCTCTGTAAAAAGTCTGTCAGAAAGCTGCAGCGTTCTGAATCAGCTGTCCTCACTAAGACCAGGAGGGTGGATCACATCACCCCAGTTCTAATGTCTTTGCACTGGCTTCCTGTCCAACAAAGAATTGACTTTAAAATCCTGCTGTTGGTTTACAAAGCACTGAATGGTTTAGGGCCAAAATACATCTCTGATCTGCTGCTACCTTATGAACCATCCCGACCCCTCAGGTCGTCTGGGACCGGTCTACTTCCTGTTCCCAGAGTCAGAACTAAACATGGAGAAGCAGCGTTCAGTTTTTCTGCTCCACATATCTGGAACAAAGTCCAGAAAGCTGCAGGTCTGCTGAGACCCTCAGCTCATTTAAATCAAGATTGAAGACTTTTCTGTTTGCTGCTGCCTTTAATTGAACCACATTCAATTAATATATTAATCAATTTCCTGCATTTCTGCATTTTACTGTGAAACTGTCTTACACTGTGTTTTAATGAATGTTCTTAATTGTTTTTAAATCTCCTTTTCGTTTGTCTTATGTTTTGATGCTTTTAATGGTTTTATGTGAAGCACTTTGAATTACCTTGTTGTTGAAATGTGCTATACAAATAAACTTGCCTTGCCTTGCCTATAAAGATGTAACTCTGCTCAACAAGTACATTCTCTTTCTCATTTTCATGAACTTCATTTAGAAGATTCTTCACGGCGACATGATGATGTACTGAACACGTCTATAAACAAGGAGACACACACACACACCCACAGACACACACTCTCACACACACACCTACACACACT
The DNA here is from genome assembly GCA_028022725.1 of Lycodopsis pacificus. NCBI lineage: Eukaryota > Metazoa > Chordata > Actinopteri > Perciformes > Zoarcidae > Lycodopsis > Lycodopsis pacificus. The sequence goes on along the minus strand of CM051689.1, from coordinate 464,963 downwards.
CTCACACACACACCTACACACACTCTCACACACACACCTACACACACTCTCACACACACGTACACACACTCTCACACACACACCTACACACACTCTCACACACACACCTACACACACTCTCACACACACACCTACACACACTCTCACACACACCTACACACACACGGACACAAACACGTACACACACTCTCTCACACACACCTACACACACTCTCACACACACACACACACACACTCTCACACACACCTACACACACTCTCACACACACACACCCACAGACACACACACCTACACACACTCTCACACACACTCAGCTTCCTGTTGACCTGCTGTGTGTTTTACGGGCTCTCTGGATAATTGCTGAACATGAACAGTCTGTTTTGTTTTATATCGTCTTCCTGCCGTCCGCCTGAAGCAAATCTGCGTCATCGTCTCTAAATATTTTTGTGGGACATTCAGTGTCTTCACAGGGAGGACCGACTGGCTGTACAGTTGGACCCGCAACAATATGCCAACCCGGTTCCCCCTCGGACCAGGACCTTCCTCTTGGCCCACCTGTCCACTGCAGTTCTGTCCATTGTCTGTCTGTCCACTGTCTGTCTACCCACTGACTGTCTGCTCTAAACGCTCTAAAGACAGTGGAGATGGTTGTGGATTTCCGGAAGAACGCAGCCCCACCAGCCCCCATCACCCTGTGTGACTCCCCCCATCACCCTGTGTGACTCCCCCTATCACCCTGTGTGACTCCCCCCATCACTCTGTGTGACTCCCCCTATCACTCTGTGTGACTCCCCCTATCACCCTGTGTGACTCCCCCTATCACTCTGTGTGTCTCCCCCTATCACTCTGTGTGACTCCCCCTATCACCCTGTGTGACTCCCCCTATCACCCTGTGTGACTCCCCCTATCACTCTGTGTGTCTCCCCCTATCACTCTGTGTGACTCCCCCTATCACCCTGTGTGACTCCCCCTATCACCCTGTGTGACTCCCCCTATCACTCTGTGTGTCTCCCCCTATCACTCTGTGTGACTCCCCCTATCACCCTGTGTGACTCCCCCTATCACCCTGTGTGACTCCCCCTATCACTCTGTGTGTCTCCCCCTATCACCCTGTGTGACTCCCCCTATCAGTCTGTGTGACTCCCCCTGTCACCCTGTGTGACTCCCCCTATCACTCTGTGTGTCTCCCCCTATCACTCTGTGTGACTCCCTCTATCACTCTGTGTGACTCCCCCTATCACTCTGTGTGACTCCCCCTATCACTCTGTGTGACTCCCTCTATCACTCTGTGTGTCTCCCCCTATCACTCTGTGTGTCTCCCCCTATCACTCTGTGTGACTCCCTCTATCACTCTGTGTGTCTCCCCCTATCACTCTGTGTGACTCCCTCTATCACTCTGTGTGACTCCCTCTATCACCCTGTGTGTCTCCCCCTATCACTCTGTGTGTCTCCCCCTATCACTCTGTGTGTCTCCCCCTATCACCCTGTGTGTCTCCCCCTATCACTCTGTGTGACTCCCCCTATCACCCTGTGTGTCTCCCCCTATCACTCTGTGTGACTCCCTCTATCACCCTGTGTGTCTCCCCCTATCACTCTGTGTGACTCCCTCTATCACTCTGTGTGTCTCCCCCTATCACTCTGTGTGACTCCCTCTATCACTCTGTGTGACTCCCTCTATCACCCTGTGTGTCTCCCCCTATCACTCTGTGTGTCTCCCCCTATCACTCTGTGTGTCTCCCCCTATCACCCTGTGTGTCTCCCCCTATCACTCTGTGTGACTCCCTCTATCACCCTGTGTGTCTCCCCCTATCACTCTGTGTGACTCCCTCTATCACCCTGTGTATCTCCCCCTATCACTCTGTGTGTCTCCCCCTATCACTCTGTGTGACTCCCCCTATCACTCTGTGTGTCTCCCCCTATCACCCTGTGTGACTCCCTCTATCACCCTGTGTGTCTCCCCCTATCACTCTGTGTGACTCCCTCTATCACTCTGTGTGTCTCCCCCTATCACTCTGTGTGACTCCCTCTATCACCCTGTGTGTCTCCCCCTATCACCCTGTGTGTCTCCCCCTATCACTCTGTGTGTCTCCCCCTATCACTCTGTGTGACTCCCTCTATCACCCTGTGTGTCTCCCCCTATCACCCTGTGTGTCTCCCCCTATCACTCTGTGTGTCTCCCCCTATCACTCTGTGTGTCTCCCTCTATCACCCTGTGTGTCTCCCCCTATCACTCTGTGTGTCTCCCCCTATCACTCTGTGTGACTCCCTCTATCACTCTGTGTGTCTCCCCCTATCACTCTGTGTGTCTCCCCCTATCACTCTGTGTGACTCCCCCTATCACTCTGTGTGTCTCCCCCTATCACTCTGTGTGTCTCCCCCTATCACTCTGTGTGTCTCCCCCTATCACTCTGTGTGTCTCCCTCTATCACCCTGTGTGTCTCCCCCTATCACTCTGTGTGTCTCCCCCTATCACCCTGTGTGTCTCCCCCTATCACTCTGTGTGACTCCCCCTATCACTCTGTGTGTCTCCCCCTATCACTCTGTGTGTCTCCCTCTATCACCCTGTGTGTCTCCCCCTATCACTCTGTGTGTCTCCCCCTATCACCCTGTGTGACTCCCTCTATCACCCTGTGTGACTCCCTCTATCAATACCTCCATCAGGACCAAGACCTCCATCAGGACCAAGACCTCCATCAGGACCAAGGCCTCACACCACATCAACAGTTTCTTCCCGTCGGCGGTCGGGCTCATTGGAGCCCCGGTCCCCCACTGACTGTCCTCCCCAGGACAAACTCCCACCGGTCACTCCCCCGCACATCCCTTCTTAGGTTCTTATTTAAATACACTCGACACTTTGACACTACACTTCATCTCACTGTATCGTCCTGTTATCTGTTCGTTTGTGCACTTTATCTTATATTTCCTGTACATTTGAATTTGTTTCTACTTTGCATTGTTGATCGTTGTTGATTGTTGTTAAATGTTTGCACCTCCTGTCATGTCAAATTCCTTGTGTGTTCAACATACCACGGCAATAAACGGTTCTGATTCTGATTCTGATAAAAGAGGAGTGAAGTGAGTCTGAGGATTCATCCTCATCCTCAGTGTGAAATGATGAAGGTGGTTTCAGGTGGAGATGACGTCACGTGCACATGGATTAAACAAAGGTCTGCTTAGTTTAAGATCCAGCATAATGTTTAGTCTCCGTGTGAAGTGAAACCTTCAACCTCAGACTGACTTCCTATCTTCGTCCTCAGAGAGATGACTTCTCCTCTTCGTCCTCTGACCGGCGGCCCACGTGTCCTCTCTGCGGTCGGGCAGGGCTGAATATTTCCATCATTATTCATTTCTATGCTGATGACGCCCACGAATATCTAACAGTGAAACAAAGATTTTAATAAAGAAACCATATGTCCATGTTTCCTGTCACTGTGAAATGTCTGTAAATCAAAATATTAAATATTATTGTTTGAGGTTCTTTTATTCTAAGTTTCGTCTTCACTTCTGAAGAACTTCGAAGAGAAACTAAACTTTGAAAATGTTTTTACTTTCACTTCATTGCTGTCGTTTTGGTCCAGTAATCTGGTTTCTGTGGACCTGGTCCAGTAATCTGGTTTCTGTGGACCTGGTCCAGTAATCTGGTTTCCTTTAGCATCATGTAAACAACAGACTGGGTCTCTGATGTGTTTCAATGAAACCAGGTTTCTGTCTTGAACGGAATCAAACAAAGATGATACAGTGACTGCAGAGACAGACCAGGTCTAAGTGAGTCCCTGTGTGTCCTCTATACAGAGACAGACCAGGTCTAAGTGAGTCCCTGTGTGTCCTCTATACAGAGACAGACCAGGTCTGAGTGAGTCCCTGTGTGTCCTCTATACAGAGACAGACCAGGTCTAAGTGAGTCCCTGTGTGTCCTCTATACAGAGACAGACCAGTTCTGAGTGAGTCCCTGTGTGTCCTCTATACAGAGACAGACCAGGTCTGAGTGAGTCCCTGTGTGTTCTCTATACAGAGACAGACCAGGTCTGAGTGAGTCCCTGTGTGTCCTCTATACAGAGACAGACCAGGTCTAAGTGAGTCCCTGTGTGTCCTCTATACAGAGACAGACCAGTTCTGAGTGAGTCCCTGTGTGTCCTCTATACAGAGACAGACCAGGTCTGAGTGAGTCCCTGTGTGTCCTCTATACAGAGACAGACCAGGTCTAAGTGAGTCCCTGTGTGTCCTCTATACAGAGACAGACCAGGTCTGAGTGAGTCCCTGTGTGTCCTCTATACGGGAAATCTGTTAAAAACATCAAGTCTCAGCTGGAGTCTGGTTCTCAGTGGACCAGGACCAGGACCAGGACCTTTCAGACGGATCGGTCCGTCCCACATCTGAAGATGATCGTTGTCTTCAGAGTCTCAGGAGACGAGCTGAGGGACAGAATCAAAGACAGAAACAACACTGATGTCAACAATGAAGGAGATTATTTATTGTTAAAATCATATTTAAACTGTGTTATGAGGAAAGATTCATATTTTAATGAGCCTTTCAAACTACAGCAGCTTAAGTCTGTTTCTTCAGTACGGTGGCCTGTTGAGGACAAGTCACACTGACTCACCGCTCTCTCCTTCTTTCTTTCTTTCTTTTCTTATTTTTCTGTTTCATTGTTTATTTTTTCTTTACTCTTCTTTGTTAATAACTTTCTTTTCTTTCTTTCATTGTTTATTTATTTATTTTGCGTCTTTGTTTTCTTATTGTCGTTTCTTTCTTTGTTTTTCTTTCAGCTTCTTAAACTTTATTTCATTTAAACAGAATTTAACTTGATGATGTTTTTGAAATGTATTTTACTGAACTGAAGGAGTTCGTTTCTCCTCCTCCTCCTCCTCCTCCTCTTCCTCCTCTTCCTCCTCCTTCGTCTCTCCCCTCGCGGATCCCAGAGGCACTACTGCCAGCTGCGGAGAAGGAAGCAGAAGAAGAAGAAGAAGAAGAAGAAGCAGAAGAGAGAAGAAGTAGAAGAAGAAGAAGAAGAAGAAGAAGAAGAAGCAGCAGAAGAAGCAGAAGAGAGAAGAAGTAGAAGAAGAGTATTCCCGCCTCGTTGAAGATGAGGGTCTCCGTGCTGGTCCTGGGTCTGTCTCTGGTTCTCGCGGTCTGCGTGGCCCGGTCTCCATACCAGGCGGTCCTGCAGCACAGCCGCATCAGAGGCCGGCAGCAGGGGTGAGTTCATCCAGAGTCTGTAGCTATGAAACATACTTCATATGTATTAACATGGTGACGGCATCAACCTCATGTTTCTTCATGTCATTCATAACAATGACGTCACGACGAGTTAACGTTCATTCAGCACATTATATATAATAATAATAAAGAATACCACCTTTCGTTTTCTGTTCATAATAAGTTGTTCTAATATTGTGTATCGATAATATGATCAGCTGCTGACTCTCTGTGATGTTATTGATATTATATAAATGTTGTATACATCTTACCTGTCCACCTTAACACTCGATTTTAGCTCAGATTAAGGTGGAATGTGATCAATGCAGAAATCAGCTGAAGTTAAGATCTATGTATTAATAACTTCACTGATTTATTATAAAACGATGTTTCATGTGATTCTGAGTTATTATAGCAACATATTCAATGATCAGTCCACCTTAAGTATTTCAAAGAAAGTATTTCTGTTTGTCTGAAGACAAATACTACTTCATGAAATAAAGACATGAAAGATGTGAATGATTTATTTTAGTGTGTTTAATGTTCTTTAGACATTTAATGAATGAAGAGGTTTAAGGTGGTCTGACTTTAAACTTGATGTTTGCGTTTCTTCTCCTTCAGACCAAATGTTTGTGCCATGCAGCAGCTCAAAGGAACCAACAAGAAGTACTTCACCAACTGTAAGCAGTGGTACCATCGCAAGATCTGTGGGAAACCCACGTAAGTCTGACGAGAGCGTCTGTAGTTTAAACTCTCTGTGGTTTCAACTTTAAACCACAGAGTTTGAACTACAATCATCTTAAAAGTGTATCTAGTTCAAACTGTCTGTGATTCAAACTGTATGTAGTTCAAACTGTCAGTAGTTTAACCGTTCCGTAGTAGTTTAACCGTTCCGTAGTAGTTTGACCGTTCCGTAGTAGTTTGACCGTTCTTTAGTTTAACCGTTCCGTAGTTCAAACTGTCAGTAGTTTAAACGTTCTTTAGTTTAACCGTTCCGTAGTAGTTTAACCGTTCCGTAGTTTAACCGTTCCGTAGTTCAAACTGTTCTTTAGTTTAACCGTTCCGTAGTAGTTTAACCGTTCCGTAGTTTAACCGTTCAGTAGTTTAACCGTTCTTTAGTTTAACCATTCTTTAGTTTAACCGTTCCGTAGTAGTTTAACCGTTCCGTAGTAGTTTAACCGTTCCGTAGTTTAACCGTTCCGTAGTTCAAACTGTTCTTTAGTTTAACCGTTCTTTCGTTTAACTGTTCTTTAGTTTAACCGTTCTTTAGTTTAACCGTTCTTTAGTTTAACCGTTCTTTAGTTTAACCGTTCTTTAGTTTAACTGTTCCATAGTTCAAACTGTCAGTAGTTTAACCGTTCTTTAGTTTAACCGTTCTTTAGTTTAACCGTTCTTTAGTTTAACCGTTCTTTAGTTTAACTGTTCTTTAGTTTAACTGTTCTTCAGTTTAACCGTTCTTTAGTTTAACCGTTCCGTAGTTCAAACTGTCAGTAGTTTAAACGTTCTTTCGTTTCACTGTTCTTTCGTTTAACGTTCTTTAGTTTAACCGTTCTTTCGTTTAACCGTTCCGTCGTTTAACCGTTCTTTAGTTTAACCGTTCTTTAGTTTAACCGTTCTTTAGTTTAACTGTTCTTTAGTTTAACTGTTCTTCAGTTTAACCGTTCTTTAGTTTAACCGTTCCGTAGTTCAAACTGTCAGTAGTTTAAACGTTCTTTCGTTTAACTGTTCTTTCGTTTAACGTTCTTTAGTTTAACCTTTCTTTCGTTTACCCGTTCCGTCGTTTAACCGTTCTTTAGTTTAACCGTTCTTTAGTTTAACCGTTCTTTAGTTTAACCGTTCAGTAGTTTAACCGTTCTTTAGTTTAACCGTTCCGTAGTTCAAACTGTCAGTAGTTTAAACGCTCTTTCGTTTAACTGTTCTTTAGTTTAACCGTTCTTTAGTTTAACCGTTCCGTAGTAGTTTAACCGTTCCGTAGTAGTTTAACCGTTCCGTAGTAGTTTAACCGTTCCGTAGTAGTTTAACCGTTCCGTAGTTCAAACTGTTCTTTAGTTTAACCGTTCTTTAGTTTAACTGTTCTTTCGTTTAACCGTTCTTTCGTTTAACTATTCTTTAGTTTAACCGTTCTTTAGTTTAACCGTTCTTTAGTTTAACCGTTCTTTAGTTTAACTGTTCTTCAGTTTAACCGTTCTTTAGTTTAACCGTTCCGTAGTTCAAACTGTCAGTAGTTTAAACGTTCTTTCGTTTAACTGTTCTTTCGTTTAACTGT
>CM051689.1:387500-452500 GCA_028022725.1 Lycodopsis pacificus | reverse complement strand
CCTGCTGAACTACCACATCCTGAAGCACATGCAGTGTGCCGAGTCCATCGTGTCGGGGACCCCGATGGAGACTCTGCAGGGCACCGTGCTGGAAGTCGGCTGTGATGGAGACCAGATGACTCTGAACGGGAGGGCCATCATCACCTTGAAAGACCAGCTGGGAACCAACGGAGTCATCCACTACATCAACGAGCTGCTCATCCCCGACTCAGGTACTAATCCTACCGCTGCTACTGCTAATACCACCACTACTGCAGCACACACTCGAGCTAATACTGCATTCAACACATACTGCAGAGTTCTACTGTCAAACTGCAGCACATTCACCATGTCACTGTGCTGCACAAGCTACTCGCACTACTAATACTGCTAATACTACTAATACTGCTAATACTGCTAATACTACTAATACTGCTCATACTACTAATACAATAATACAATAATACTGCTAATACTGCTAATACTGCTAATACTGCTAATACTACTAATACTGCTAATACTACTAATACTGCTAATACTACTAATACTACTAATACTAATACTGCTACTACTACTAATACTGCTAATACTGCTAATACTACTAATACTACTAATACTGCTAATACTACTCACACTACTAATACTGCTAATACTACTAATACTGCTAATACTACTCGCACTGCTAATACTGCTAATACTACTAATACTGCTAATACTGCTAATACTGCTAATACTACTAATACTACTAATACTACTAATACTGCTAATACTGCTCATACTACTAATACTGCTAATACTGCTAATACTACTAATACTACTAATACTACTAATACTGCTAATACTACTAATACTACTAATACTGCTAATACTGCTAATACTACTAATACTGCTCATACTACTAATACAATAATACTGCTAATACTGCTAATACTGCTAATACTGCTAATACTACTAATACTGCTAATACTACTAATACTACTAATACTAATACTGCTACTACTACTAATACTACTAATACTGCTAATACTGCTAATACTACTAATACTACTAATACTGCTAATACTACTCACACTACTAATACTGCTAATACTACTAATACTGCTAATACTACTCGCACTGCTAATACTACTAATACTACTAATACTGCTAATACTGCTAATACTGCTCGCACTGCTCATACTGCTAATACTACTAATACTGCTAATACTGCTAATACTGCTAATACTACTCATACTGCTAATACTGCTAATACTACTAATACTACTCACACTACTAATACTGCTAATACTGCTAATACTACTACTACTAATACTGCATCTAACGCTGAGAGTACCTCAAACTACAGAAGTACTGCAGTACAAAACAATACATCCACTGTCAGTAATAGTTGTGGTAGCAGTAGAAGTACTCGCAGTACTGTTCCACTTCTTTTTCAGCCAAAGTTCTGCTGGAGCTGGCTGAGGGCTCGTCTGTTGCCACGGCCACCACGCTGTTGGTTGGGGCTGGCCTGTCCTCCCACCTGACGGGCTCCGAGGCTCTGACCCTGCTGGCTCCTCTGGACGCCGCCTTCAAAGGTAACGCTCCTGACCGGTCAGGTCCGTCTCACAAAAAGCTTTTGTTCTTTGTCAGCTGTACGTCCCTCAGTCGTCGTCCTCGTCTTATTTACCCGTCTGTGTCTCTGTAACAGGAAGTGACACGACGATGACGCCTGACTTGAAGAAGCTGATGACGAATCACATCCTGAAGGAGCAGCTGTCCTCTAAGTCTCTGTATCACGGTCAGGAGCTGGAGACGCTGGGAGGCCTCAAACTGCGAGTGTTCGTCTACAGAAACGTAAGAACTCTGACGAGCTTCCTCACCCTGAAGCGTATTTCCACGTCTCTGTTTCCTCCTGTTTCATGAACAATGTTAGCGTTAGCTTCAGTTGGGTTGGATGGAGATCAGATCATCTGCTCCACGAGTCTCGATGCCCACTTCAAGACCACGTTAAAAACACAAAACCAAACAATCTCTTGCACTTCAACAAACGAGACGCTTTATAACTGTTTGCACACTGCAGGTTTATTATTAACTCCTGATGAAAACCTCAATTTAACAGGATTACATTTGAACACGTCTTCATAATGTCATGATTTGCCTTCACGCAATGCTAGAAGTTGAACGCACCATGATGTAACTCAATTCTACGTTAGCTGTTAGCTCCGTTATTTATCCAAGCAGGACTGTGCTGCCCACCTGTTGCTAACAGCTAGCAGCTAACGTTGTTCACAATGTAGCATAATCAGAGACATCTTGGTTGGTCTCGAGTCCTGATCCAGGTACCTGTGGTACTCTTGGTCATGTATAGACTTGTTACCAGAGTTTCAGTTGTCCTGACGAACCGGACCGGAGTTCGTCTGTAACCAGAACGAGACCAGCTCTTCAACAAGGTCTTGGTCCGGTTGTTTTGGTCCGCACCAAAGTAGGATTGCTGTTTAAACATCCGTCGAAACAAACCTACCAACAGGGGTCGCTTCAACCAGACAGGTGTGAAAACGTCGGTCGTCTTGTTGGACAGCAGGTTTGTTGACTTGAACTCGTATTACAGCACCTGGATCCTGGAGGTTCAGACAAACTGGATCTGTGACCGGATTATGTTTGAGTCCTGGTCCTGGTTTAATGTTTGATGTCAGAACCAGAAGCAGCTTGTTCATCTGTTGCTGAGAACTGTAACCACTTTTATCTTTGTAATGAGACTCAGTGATTTTCGTTTTCCTGGAAAACACATTGACACACATTCAGAAAGACATCAGACTTTTCCCACATGATGAAACGCTGACGTTTCTATTCTCCCAGTCAGAGGATCAGATATTTAGTCTGACGTGTTGCCTGTTGCTGGGCGGATTGGGCGGCTCGTCTGTCCTCCTTGGTAATAAATATTGTCTCTTGATCTCCAGCGATGATGTCATGAGGTCTCTGAGGTTGTGGCTGCTTTTCTCGAATGACTTTAATAAACCCCGTGTCTCTGTTGGTGTGCTGATCAGGATCTGTAGTTTGACTTGTGAGCTTTTATATTGTCAGCTAATGATCAGTCTGAGAAGTAAATTTTGAAATCAATGAAACAATTTTTCAAAAGCAGGACGACAGCAGTAAATGTGGTGAGTTGACTGAGAGCATGTTGAAGACTCATCACTGCGCCCACATGTGGTGATGAAGTCATCCAAAGTCAGTGCTGGGCCTTCACTGCTGTCCTGTACAGCTCCACCTCCTAATGACCTCATCATGACGGACAGATACGGTCGGTGTTCGTTTTGTGTAAAAATGAAGGTCAACACCTATAAACACACTAATGCAGATAACGTTACATGAATACGAGCATGACGGGATGCTGCGGCATTAATGGACATGCATTCAAAAAAACTGCGGAGCTAAAACACGCATTCCACCGCACACTGAAGAGCACGGACCATCCAGATGTTCCTCACATCAGAGGGAAGAACATACACCAGAGACTCATGAACACAGTAACGCTACCATCACTCCTCCAGGAAACACACCACTCATAGTTACTGACGCATTTATTCATCCGTCAACACCGAGAGGAGAATGAGTCCACTGGAAAACACACGAAGCTTCAAAGATGATCACTTAAACACTTTAGCTCAAACTTAACTTAAACACTAACTCAAACTTAACTTTAACTCAAACTTAACTTTAACACTTTAACTCAAACTTAACTTTAACACTTTAACTCAAACTTAACTTAAACACTTTAACTCAAACTTAACTTAAACACTTTAACTCAAACTTTACTTCAACACTTTAACTCAAACTTAACTTTAACACTTTGCGCGGTGTATATAGACTTCTGCTGCTTCACGTGTCTTCTTGTTGCTGTGCACCGACTAAATATGTCCCCAGAGCAACATAGGACGCAACAATAGTTCCTATCACATATAAAACCAAACAAAAATCCATCTTCAGAAAAACAAGTTGTACAAATAATAATATATAAATAAGCATATTAAAGCTACTGCAGATGTACAAACAAACGCATTTAACTTACCAGAGCTGCTGTTCACTATTTAAAGAGTCGCTCTACACAACATCTCTGGGTTCTGTTATTCGCTCGCATGACTTCTCTTGCCGTTGTTATGCCGATGACACCAGCTGGTCTTGTCATTTCCTCCGGGGACACTCAAGTGGAGGCATCGCTGTGTGCTTGGCTGACATCTCGACGTGGATGACGACTCACCACCTCAAGCTCAACCTCGACAAAACCGAGCTACTGTTCCTCCCGGGGAAGGGTTGCCCTCACAGAGACCTGTCTATCACCATGACGATACCGTGGTGACACCAACTCGGACTGCGAGGAACCTGGGTGTGACTCTGGATGACCAACTGTCTTCTCAGCAGACATTGCATCGGTTACACGCTGCTGCAGGTTCCTGCTCTGCAGCATCAGGAGGATTCACTTCCTCACTGAGGAGACGGTGCAGGTGCTCATCCAGGCTCTGGTCATCTCCCGCTGGACTACTGCAGCTCACTACTTGCCGGAGCTCCGGCGTCAGTCATCAGACCTTTGGAGCTTGTCCAGAAAGCTACAGCTCGTCTGGTGTTCAATCGCCCCAAGTTCTTGCCTTCTCCGTTATCTACACTGGCTCCTGTAAGAGCATCCAGTGTGAGACTCTGGTGCCTACAGGGCAGTGAAAGGAACAGCTCCTTCCTATCTCCAGGCCACGGTCAAGCCCTACACCCCCGCCCGACCTCTTGGCTCTGCTGCCTCGGGGCGATCGGCCGCCCCGTCGCTCAGAGGTCCCTGCGGACGATCGACCCAGTCACGTCTGTTTCCTGTCCTGACCCCTCAGTGGTGGAATGAACTCCCCACTGACCTCAGGACAGCAGAGTCGCTGCCCATCTTTCATCAGGCTGAAGACTCACCTCTTCAAGAAGCACTACCCTGAAGACTCACCTCTTCAAGAAGCACTACCCTGAAGACTCACCTCTTCAAGAAGCACTACCCTGAAGACTCCCCTCTTCAAGAAGCACTACCCTGAAGACTCGCCTCTTCAAGAAGCACTACCCTGAAGACTCGCCTCTTCAAGAAGCACTACCCTGAAGACTCGCCTCTTCAAGAAGCACTACCCTGAAGACTCGCCTCTTCAAGAAGCACTACCCTGAAGACTCGCCTCTTCAAGAAGCACTACCCTGAAGACTCGCCTCTTCAAGAAGCACTACCCTGAAGACTCGCCTCTTCAAGAAGCACTACCTGAACCTTCACTTAGCATCTATTGTATTCATACTAGCTTATTGCACTTATCGTTTTCATATTAGTTTGTGGCACTTATTGCATTTGTTTGTTTCTGCACTGTACGCTGGCTCTGGTTATGCTCTTAGATGCTTGTTTGAGGAAAGGAGATGCACTTATGACTTCTGGTGATTAGCAGTTCTCTCAAACCGATGTTGAACACACTTATTGTAAGTCTCTTTGGATAAAAGCGTCTGCTAAATGACTGTAATGTAATGACAAATTCCATCCTCCTTTCTTTGTTAATAAAGAGTTTAATCTCACGGTTGTTCAGTACATCCGTGTGTTTTAGTTCCAGTAAGAAGTCCTTCTGGATTCATGGACTCCAGTGAAGACAGTGGAGTCTCGCCAGTTGTATTCCTTGAATACGTTTTAATGGTTTGAGGCTGAAGATGTCCACTCCACAGAGGCAGCAGATTTTGGGATTGTTACCGCCCAACACGTCAGGCTAGCCCACTGACCAATCACGTACTTGTAGGCCAGCTAGAAGGCGCTGACACGTCAAAGAATACGCCCAACACGTCAAACTAAAGATCTGATTGGTTGAACACTATGACAATCAACAATATCGTCTCCATTCACTTAAAGTGCACATGATGCACTTGAGAGTCTGCAGGCCTCTGGCTCTGTTCTACCTAGAGACACAGAGGTGAGATCTGATTGGATAACGGCTCTCTCTCTCTCTCTCTGTCTCTGTCTCTGTCTCTGTCTCTCTTTCCTCTTTTATAACTGATAGCTTCAGATGTCCCACCCGACAGTTTCCCCGATTTTCAGCCAGTTTATCATATTTGCATGAATGTTGCTGAATGAATGAAGTTAGCTGTTAGCTGACGTTAGCTGCACAAGCTAGGCTAGCTAGCTACGTAAAAGACTGGCGGCAGGAGCTGAAGTGCATTTATTTATTACATCTAAATCTTACAAGGGGAATTTGTATAATGCATGTAACCGAGCGTCTTGGGTTCGTGTATAAGGCCACTTATCATCCAGTAAGAACTGGAGTCGGGAGATCAGACATCTTGTGTCAGCCCACGGCTTCTCTCTTTATTATTGTTTCCTCCTTTGGCCAGAGGGTTGCGCCTTCGCTACGGCAACCCTCAAGGGACAAATCATCGTCAACACCAGAACGACAAACACGAGACAGTTTGTTACATTCATGTTTTTATTTTGTGAAAATTATATTATTATTACACCATTAGACCACCATTACATTTTTCCTCTCGCACCCCCTAGTGGCAGCTCTACGGCAACCCTGAAGGGACATATCATCTCCAATACAAAACGATAAACATGTCTGTTACAATAATAATAAATAAAAACAATGCGTTAACGCCCAGCACTAATATGTGTGTGTGTATATATATATATATATATATACACGTGTGTGTATATGTGTGTATATATATGTGTATATATGTGTGTGTGTATATATATATGTATGTACATTCATGCAGCGTTATCACACAGTCACCTTTTCTTCCTCATGTCGGGTCCATCGTCTTCTCAGGTGTTCTGTGTTCCTGTCTGTTGTAGAACCTCTGCATTGAGAACGCCTGCATCGCTGCTCACGATAAGACGGGACGCTACGCCGCCATGTTCACGGTGGACAAAGTGCTCACGCCGCCGATGGGAACCATCATGGACGTCCTGAAGGCAGACGACCGCTTCAGGTGAGTCGCTGGTGTTCACTCAGAGGTGAAGCTCGATGGAGCAGAGTTCATGTAACAGCAGCACCTTCAGCTGGAGCTCATTATGAAATAACATCGACTGATTATTAACCGATTCAGTGTTTGGATAAATCAATCAATAAATGTCGTCACAATTATCTGGAGCCCAAAGTCACATTTTCACAATGTTTGTTTGGTCCAAATATCAACATTATTACTAATACATTCATATTATTAACACAGCAGTGCACGGTAGTTTTAGTGGTAGTGCACGGTAGTTTTAGTAGTAGTGGTAGTACACAGCGGTGCACGGTAGTTTTAGTAGTAGTGGTAGTACATAGCGGTGCACGGTAGTTTTAGTAGTAGTGGTAGTACACGGCAGTACACAGCAGTGCACAGCGGTGCACTGCCGTGCACGTTTCCCAGCAGACCTCTGTGGTTTGTGAGAATATTTAAACAGACTCCCGCTATGGTTCATTTTAAGGTGACGTCATAGATCAGCGAGTCTGTGAAGTTGATGTGAAGGCGCTCATTAATCTGAACACGTTGACATGTGGAGTGTAAAGTGTTGATACTGGAGAGACTCACAGACCGGCTCGTACAGGACTAACAGTTCTGGGATCACTGCTCTCACTCAGCTCTCAGAGACCTCATGTGACCCGGGTATCAGGTCTCAGACCTGATACCCGGGTCATGGGTCATGGGTCATGGGTATCATGTCTTGGATTAGATCAGAGGAAGTGATGTCATGTTGTAGACGTGGTGAGACCTCCTTCCTGTTTCAGCCTCCTGGTCGGAGCCGTCCAGACCGCCGGTATGACGGAGCTGCTGAACCAGCAGGGGGCGCTGACCTTCTTCGCTCCCACCAACGACGCCTTCAACGCTCTCCCTCGGCCCGACCTCAACAGGCTGATGCGTGAGTGATGATGACTGATGAATACGGAGGTTCCATGAAGGGGTCGTGTTTATGAAAGTGTTCGGCTCCTTCTTTGGTTCGAGCATTCAGAAGCGTTTTTGTTTATGTGACTCAGAGTGGAGTCATGTCTCTGATCGGGTTCATATAAATATAACCCGTCTGTGCAGCTTCACTCTATAAATATTAAAGACACAGGAATGAACTTCATCACCGGTCTGCTGTTGACAACGTCGAAAGAAAAGTTCCTTTATAACCTGACGGGCTTGTTAACGACCTTCTAATTAAAAGCTGAAATGTGATCACAGCTGGTTTTTTATTCCTGCACAAAACTGTGCAGCTCTTCGTTTAAAAAAATATATATAAATATTGTTTTAATTCTTATATTGTTCAGATTTTTTATTGTTATGATCAAAACACCAAATAATAATTCTGATTATAAATCATGTTGACATTTAAATATATGTAAATAATATATAATTATATAAGTAATATAATACTGAAATATCTAAATTCTTCCTTTTTCACAAAAAATCTGTTTGAAAGTTTTATTGACGAATATTGAAAATGTTTTTAAAATGTAATGAGTTCATTTCCATGTTGCTTAGATGTCAAAGTTCAGGATGAAAAACAAGAGATCAATGAACAGACCTCCAGTCCGTTTCATTGTTACCTGTGTGTCTGTATCCAGGTAACCCTCAGGAGCTGGCGGCTGTGCTCCGGTATCACCTGGGGGAGGGCATGCTGGTCAGTGGAGGAGTGGAAGGATCTCACACCAGAGTCAAACCTCTGCAGGGAGAGAAACTGGAGCTGGGCGTGGTCAGTCATCTCTCCTCACTCCTCACTCCCCGCTCACTCAGATTATTGATTGCCGATCGGAGCCGATAACAGATGCTCTCTCCTCTGTGTGTTACAGCGTAACTACACCGTGTACGTCAACAAGGTCCCGGTCGCTGACGCAGACCTGATGGCGACTAACGGAATCGTCCACGCCGTCAACAGTATCATCAAACCTCTGCGTGAGTCCAGCTGGATCCTTTACATCGTCTGCATAGAGTCTCACATCGTCTGCATAGAGTCTCACATCGTCTGCATAGAGTCCCACATCGTCTGCATAGAGTCTCAAATTGTCTGCATAGAGTCTCACATCGTCTGCATAGAGTCCCACATCGTCTGCATAGAGTCTCACATCGTCTGCATAGAGTCTCACGTCGTCTACATAGAGTCTCACGTAGACGGTATGGAAAGTCTGGGTCACCTTTACATTGCGTAATGAAGCCTGCATGCCGGCCCGTCATGTCACCGACACCAGCTTTTCCAATGGTACCTTTTTCTGGCACGCATCCGGCGCCAACGGGAAGCGCCCGCCATTCGGAACCTGAAAACCTAGTGCGGTACGGTGGCCTTGATTCAAAATGAACAGCAACTAACATTTTTAGACGGAGCTCCATGGTGACTAGTGCTATTTTTAGAACATGCATTGCGGGCGACTCACGTGGTCCCTGAGGGTGACCAGCTGCCCGCGGGCACCGTGTTGGCTACCTCTCGCGTAGAGTCTCACATCATCTGCTCCGGTTCTGTCGACTCTCTGTAAGACGTTTGTCTTTGTGTCTCTGCAGCTCCGAAGGTGGACAGAGAACAGGCCGATGGACCTGCAGCTGCCTTCAGACCGGCGGCTTCCTCCACGGTGAGAACACGCTGACGAAGAAGGTTGTTTCTGCTGATCAGAGACGCTTACTGGTTTAAACTCTAACTCTGTCTACTTCAGCTGAGTCACATGACCCGTGTCACTCTTTCAACATGAAAATGCATTTTATTATGAAAAAACTTTTTAATATAATAAGATCTGCATCGTTTGATTTTGACGTGTAATTCTAGTACATTAATAAAAACAACAACAACGATGATGATGACACTAATATTTCTGCTGCCCTTCTCTCTGTCTCACAGGTGGACTCCAAGAGCTTCAGGAACGGTGAGTTTCTTCTTCTTCTTCTTCTTCTTTGAGTCTGAGCTTCATCGGAACCTGTCGCGTCTCTAACTGTCGGTTTATGTTTCTGTCCTCAGACGAAATGTTCCAGAAGGTCGTCCGCAGTCGCTCCAGCAGGACGATGACCCAGTAGAACCCAGAAGAACATCTGAGGAACCAAAGAACACAACTGGTTCTGGTCTTGAAGAAATAATCCCCCTGAAGTCTTTTAACATCTGAAACAGAAACGACTTCAAACCGCTTTTATAATAACAGTTATTAACGTCCAGCTGAGCGCTTCATGTTTCAGTGTTTCCTGAAGTCTGAATGTTCCACAACTTTCAAACAAACAGAAACCTGGTGATGAACGAGCCTCATTCAATAATCTCATGCACAAAGATCAGCGCTGGTATGGTAGCTATTGATTGTTTTGTCCCATTATTAGTTTTATTATGATTGTCTTCAGTAATGAGACAGAGAACCAGCAGTTCTTCTGATGTGAACGTGTGTCAGTGATCAACACGTGTTTGAGGATCTCGGGGGATTTTTATTCACTTTGTGGAGAAGGAAGAAGAAATGTTTTTTTTATCATAATTTTATAATTATAGTTTTGTTTTCTTTTACTGTAAAAATGTCACTTCTGAAATCCAAAGTTTGAACTTGTAAAACTTTTGTAAAGTGTGTTTTTGTAGTTGTGTACTCTGCGTGTTGTCGTCCTGCAGCATGTCAGCAGGTCTGAGCTCAAACTAACCGGTGGAGCTTTTCGGATGTTTTTTGTAAAATAAAACTGAAAAATGAGCTCTAAAAAAGGTGTGTGTGTCTCTCACCTGTAGTGTGTGTGTGTCTCTCACCTGTAGTGTGTGTGTGTGTCTCACCTGTAGTGTGTGTGTGTGTGTGTGTGTGTGTCTCTCACCTGTAGTGTGTGTGTGTGTGTGTGTGTCTCACCTGTAGTGTGTGTGTGTCTCTCACCTGTAGTGTGTGTGTGTCTCTCACCTGTAGTGTGTGTGTGTCTCTCACCTGTAGTGTGTGTGTGTCTCACCTGTAGTGTGTGTGTGTGTCTCTCACCTGTAGTGTGTGTGTGTGTGTGTGTCTCACCTGTAGTGTGTGTGTGTCTCTCACCTGTAGTGTGTGTGTGTGTGTGTGTCTCACCTGTAGTGTGTGTGTGTGTGTCTCACCTGTAGTGTGTGTGTGTGTCTCACCTGTAGTGTGTGTGTGTGTGTGTCTCACCTGTAGTGTGTGTGTGTGCGCGCTCTCTCACTGCCCCTGAAGGCCGATCAGAGTTCTGAAACATTAACGTGGTCCAGGTGAGATCAAGAGAACTTAGAGAATATACACGTGTGTATATATATACATATATATGTGTGTGTGTATGTATGTATGTGTATATATATATATATATATATATATATATATATATATATATATATATATATATATATATATATATATATATATATATATATATATATATATATATATATATATATATATATATATATATACACACATATATACATACACATATATACATACACATATATATACACACACACACACACGCATATATGAAATTAACTCCTGCAAAGTTACACCAATAAAAAAATCTGGTTACATTTACGTTACAATATATAAATCATATGCAGATTTGTTTTGAAAATTAAAAATTACTAGTTGTTATTTAACATTCAAAATGAAGCACAACAAATACAACAAATATGAAAAAAGGAAAAGACAAAAGATGTTTTTCTTTATTTTAAATATGTTTGTATTTTATAACAACTATTTATTTCATTACTCTTTTAGTGAACTGATATTTGTGAAGTTGACATGTTGCTCTGATCTGAATTGAATTAGTAAAGTAAAGACATTATGGTCTTAATCATGAGAAACATGGAAACATGTTTTCCCGCCTTCTGTCCCGCAGAGGGCGCTGGCGGCTGAGCTTCCTGCTTCCGGTGAGTCACATTCAAATCAGTCCGTCAGACAGCAACAACAACACATGTGAAGAGACGCGATGTTGTCCACTTTAAAAGAGAGAACCGGGGAGGTTCTGTTACCGGGAGACGAGTTCTCCTTTGACACCGACGACAGCATCTCTCTCACGGGCCCCGTTAGACCGGAGAAGGTGGTGTGTGGACCGGGTCTGAGGCGGAGCGGAGACCGGCTGCTGGTGTGTAAAAGCGGCGTCCTGCGACACAAACAGCCCCACATGTTCTGGATGGACTCCCAGCAGAGGAGGGTGAGACTTTAGAGAGGCCGTTCATACACCGGCACGAGGCTCCGTATCTGTGGAGCGACTCGTCTGCACGCAGCAGCAGCGTCTACAACATCCGGGACTCCGTCTGGAAATCTCGCAATTTAAGGTTTTTCCTCGTCAGCACACGTGAACGCGTCATATGACCGGATGTTGGGACTGAATTTAAATCAGTACGGATCGCTCGTGATTTCGGATCAAAGATATTTGTTGTGAAGCTGCGCGTTGGTCGTTAAAGTTCATCTCTATGAACCGGGCCGCTGTTATGACGTCTCTCCGTCCGCCGGAGCGCGCCGTGCGTCACAGCAGCGAGCAGCGGGAACCGGTTCTAAAGAGTTCTGTTTCATAATAATGACGTTCTGCTCGAGGAACCAGTTCTACGCCGAACTTCTCAGGAGACCAAACCCATCAATGAGAGCTGTTAAAGTTTGTTCTCAACGTTCAGTGCGGTCAAATAAAATGTGTCCGGTTTACAATAGTTGCATCTTTAAATGGATAGAAGTCTGTAGTAAAGTGTGACACTGGTACTGGAGCAGTGCATCATGGGAGCTGAGTCTGTCCCTCTGCGTCCTCAGTATGTCCCCGCTAAAGGTGAGACCATCATCGGCATCGTGACGGTCAAATCAGGAGACGTCTTCAAGGTGGACTTTGGAGGAAGTGAGCAGGCGTCTCTGTCCTACCTGGCTTTTGAGGGATCCACCAAGAGGAACCGACCCAATGTCCAGGTGAGACCCGAGAGGTCCAGCCGAGACCCCGAGAGGTCCAGCCGAGACCCCGAGAGGTCCAGCCGAGACCCCGAGAGGTGAACTGGTGTTAGCCCCTCCCTCCCTACGTGTTTAACTCCTCCCCCTTGTGTTACCTGTACAGGTGGGTGACCTGGTGTTCTCCCAGTTCCTCATAGCCAATAAGGACATGGAGCCGGAGTTGGTGTGTGTGGACAGCTCAGGACGGGCCAATGGGATGGGAGTGTTTGGAGGAGGAGGTCTGGTCTTCACGGTCTCTCTGGGACTCGTCAGAAGGTAAACGTCCTCAGATGTTTGTGTAGAAATGGTGTCCTGAGACTCCAGCATCACCTGGTCTACTGCTTACCCCCCACAGTAAGACCCTGTCTCACCTGGTCTACTCCCCCCCCCCCCCCCCCCCCAGACTGCTGACCCCCCACAGTGAGGTCCTGGCTGACCTGCAGCAGCTGTTTCCCTGTGAGCTGGTGGTCGGGATGAACGGTCGTCTGTGGGTGAAGTCCTCCAGCGTTCAGCAGACGCTCGTCATCTCCAACCTGCTCCAGAGCTGCGACGCCATGACGGCCCAGCAGAGACGCCAGCTGTTCAGGAGGGTGGCACAGGGGGCACTGTAGACCGCATCGGACCACCTGCTACCCCTGTAGATAAACCTGAACCAGCTGTAGACCGCATCGGACCACCTGCTACCCCTGTAGATAAACCTGAACCAGCTGTAGACCGCATCGGAACTCAGGTACACCTGGTTCCACTGAGGAAAACCTGTGTTCAGGTTCTGGTCTCGTAGACTTTGACTTTTCTCAGTAAATTCAACTTCAAAACTGTCAGCTGGTTCACCTTCATCAGAGGAGATAACGATGATGACGATGAAGATGACGACGATGATGACTGATGATGACGGTGATGATTACGGTAATGACGACGGTAATGACGACGACGATGATGACGATGACGACGGTGATGATGACGATGACGACGGTGATGACGGTGATGATGACTGATGACGGTGATGATGACGACGATGACTGTGATGATGAAGATGACGACGATGATGACGGTGATGACTGTAATGATGACGGTGATGACGACGATGATGACTGATGATGACGGTGATGACGGTGATGATGACGACTGTGATGATGACGGTGATGATGACGACGATGACTGATGATGACGACGGTGATGATGACGACGGTGATAACGACGATGACGACGGTGATGACGGTGATGATGACTGTGATGATGACGGTGATGATGATGACTGATGATGACGGTGATGACTGATGATGACGGTAATGATGACGGTGATGACTGATGATGACGGTGATGACTGATGATGACGGCGATGATGACGGTAATGATGACGATGATGACTGATGATGACGGTGATGACGGTGATGACTGGTGATGACTGTGATGATGACGGTGATGATGACAACGGTGATGATGACGGTGGTGACGGTGATGACGGTGATGACGATGATGACGATGACGGTGATGATGGCGATGATGACGGTGATGATGATGATGATGACGGTGATGATGACGGTGTGATGACGGTGTGATGACGGTGATGATGACGACGACGATGACGGTGATGATGACGATGAATGTTCTTTCTTCATATTAAAGGAA
Source organism: Lycodopsis pacificus (assembly GCA_028022725.1). Lineage (NCBI taxonomy): Eukaryota > Metazoa > Chordata > Actinopteri > Perciformes > Zoarcidae > Lycodopsis > Lycodopsis pacificus. The sequence goes on along the minus strand of CM051689.1, from coordinate 438,062 downwards.
CGTTCCTCAGGATGTTGTTCTGGTCTCTGTTGGTGGGAATGTTCCTGTTTGAAGATGCTCCACTGCGCCATTGGTTATTATTGATTATTGATCAATAACTGATGTCAGTCGATCGATTGTTGAAACAGAATTCATTTCATAATCAAAATGTTTTATATTTTTCAGTAAACTGAGTTTGTTTTTTTCAACTTTAAATCTTCAGACCGAACGATGAAAAATTGTTTTTTTCCATAAACATTTATTACAAATAGATTAAGAAAAAATAGATATATTTTTTACAACCTTTTATATTACTTTGATACTTTATGTGCATTTAGAAAAAAGAAAAAAAAACTCAAAGGATGCTGGGAAAAAACACTCAAAACAACCGGACCGGATCAGACCGGACCGGACCAGACCTCTACATGTGAAGTGTTTTTAAGGTTTTATCAAATAGAAGTGCAAATAAAAAAATCTGACTTGAAACCAGTTTGTTCTGAAGACAAAAAAATAAAAACACTCCGCTGATTACATTCAGACAGACAGACAGACAGACGGGAGGACAGACAGACTGGAGGACAGACAGACAGAGGACTTTCGTAACTAACACGTCTCGTCTTGAACACATCGCAGTGACATCAGAACTTTGGCAACACTTCAGGCTGAAAATACGTCAGACATCTTGTTGATGATGTCACAGAGGAGGGGGCGGAGCCAGGAAGGGTCACATGACGTGTTTCTGGATACCTGGGGTGAACTCTTTGGCGTTTGGGTTCAGACTGCTGTTCATCTGGAGGAGGAGAAGTATTATTAATATTACTACTCCAGGTGAGGAGTGTTTCCAGGTGAGTCAGTGAATGTCACACTGTGTCCTCCTTAGTTTCCTCGGACCCTGAACTCACCACGAGGTCTCTGACCTGCAGCTGAGGGAGGTCTCTGGATGGGATGAACCACTCCCACTGCTCCTCCTCCTCCAGCATCTCCTGGAAGCAACGCTCCATGAACTCCTCCTCCCACAGCTCCTCCTCCACCTGACACAACATGTAAACATCACGTCAGCATGTTAGTCATGTAAACATGTTAGTCATGTAAACAACATGTTAGTCATGTAAACATGTTAGTCATGTAAACATGTTAGTCATGTAAACATCACGTCAGCATGTTAGTCATGTAAACAACATGTTAGTCATGTAAACATGTTGGTCACGTAAACAACATGTAAACATGTTAGTCATGTAAACAACATGTTAGTCATGTAAACAACATGTAAACATGTTAGTCATGTAAACATAACGTAAGCATGTTAGTCATGTAAACAACATGTTAGTCATGTAAACAACATGTAAACATGTTAGTCATGTAAACAACATGTAAACATGTTAGTCATGTAAACAACATGTAAACATGTTAGTCATGTAAACATAACGTAAGCATGTTAGTCATGTAAACAACATGTTAGTCATGTAAACAACATGTAAACATGTTAGTCATGTAAACAACATGTAAACATGTTAGTCATGTAAACATAACGTAAGCATGTTAGTCATGTAAACAACATGTTAGTCATGTAAACATGTTAGCCATGTAAACAACATGTAAACATGTTAGTCATGTAAACATAACGTAAGCATGTTAGTCATGTAAACAACATGTTAGTCATGTAAACAACATGTAAACATGTTAGTCATGTAAACAACATGTAAACATGTTAGTCATGTAAACATAACGTAAGCATGTTAGTCATGTAAACAACATGTTAGTCATGTAAACATGTTAGCCATGTAAACAACATGTAAACATGTTAGTCATGTAAACAACATGTTAGTCATGTAAACAACATGTAAACATGTTAGTCATGTAAACATAACGTAAGCATGTTAGTCATGTAAACAACATGTTAGTCATGTAAACAACATGTAAACATGTTAGTCATGTAAACAACATGTAAACATGTTAGTCATGTAAACATAACGTAAGCATGTTAGTCATGTAAACAACATGTTAGTCATGTAAACAACATGTAAACATGTTAGTCATGTAAACAACATGTTAGTCATGTAAACATGTTAGCCATGTAAACATGTTAGTCATGTAAACATGTAAACCACATGTAAACATCATGTTAGTCCTCTGAGGACACACAGATACACGCGAGTCCTGACACAGAGACACCAGGTCGGTCTCACCTGCTGGTTGAACTCCTCCTCGTTCTCCATCCACATGTACTCAGCGAACGGGTCCTGGTCGGAGATGAACTGTCCGCTCAAAACCACCTCGGTGTTGATCGTCATGCTGAGTCTCGGGTCTCTCATGTCCCCGTTCTGACGGTCCGACCTGAGACACAAGGACACGGTGAACCCCGAGCAGCAGCTGGTCCGGTCTGTCAGGCTCTCTGTGATGGCCGCTGACAGACGGACGACCGTGAACGCACCACAACAAGAGGGTTACGAGGACAGAAGACACCAAGACAAACATGCAGAACCTTCATATTAATGTTATTATATCAATATATTGATATATATATATGTATATATATTACACTAACTGGAGCTGGTCTAACCTCACAAACCCGGTTCCTCCTCACAACAACTCTTCTCTGTAATGGCCGCGCTGCTTCTTGTTTGTTTACATAGGTGACGTCACGCCTTTTTCGCTCTGTGATTGGACGAACCGCTCTGCTGCCTTCACGTGCTCACACGCAGTGGAGAATCGGAATGTAGACCTCTTTAACCATTCATATATTCATATATATACATAAAGTATATACATATATATGGAGTTACGTTATGTAACACACATTCTGTGACGTAAATGTTTGTCAAAATATTAATTTAATATAACTTCTATGTAGAGTCGAGGTGTAAACACACATCCGGTCCAGTAGGTGGCAACACACGGATCATATCGGCGAGTTTTTACAGTGCATCATACAAACCAAAGAAGAAGAAGAAGAAGAAAACATCGCGATACTTCAGTCTTCTCGTCCTGCGCTGTGTGGTTAGCTCAGCTAGCTCTCATCTACGCATGAGGATAAGGTAACGTCGGAGTTTAAATTCAATAATATATAAACTATATTAGATATAGATTATAAACTGCACTAGCTAACGGATAGCATTAGCTAATGACGTTAGTTTTCGATGTATGCTAAAGAAAGCTAGCACCGTTAGCTTAGCTGCTAGCACACAGAAGCTCTCGTTTCCTCCTCTAAATATTAGTACACATGTTAACTTATATATAAATATATATGTAGTATAAGTTAACATATATTTATATATGTTAACTTATACTACATATATATTTACTTATAAGTTACTAAGTACATTTACTTAAGTGTTGTACTTCAGTTCACACTCGAGGTACTTGTACATTACTTGAGTACTTCCATATTCTACTACTCTTACATGTTATTAATAGTTAATTTCTGTTCATGTCCAGTGAGAACCACGTGTCTCCAGATGTTTCCTCTGACTGATGAAGTGTTTCTTCTTCACTTGTTATTAAACTAATGAAGTTGTGTTCTCAGCAAACCTGAAGACAGTTTTGTCCTCCAGTTCAGACACGAGCTGATGATATATCGTGACGAGGATCCGTTTGTGTCTTTTATCCTCCGGTTTGTCCTCTATAGACCTGCTGCCAGCTCTGGTGCACACAGTACTACAGCACAACAGTAATACAGCACACTACTACAACACACAGTACTACAGTAATACAGCACACAGTACTACAACACACAGTACTACAGTACTACAGTAATACAGCACACTACTACAACACACAGTACTACAGTAATACAGCACACAGTACTACAGTAATACAGCACACAGTAATACAACACACAGTACTACAGTAATACAGTACTACAGTAATACAGCACACTACTACAACACACAGTACTACAGTAATACAGCACACAGTACTACAGCACAACAGTAATACAGCACACTACTACAACACACAGTAATACAGCACACAGTACTACAACACACAGTAATACAGCACACAGTACTACAACACAGTACTACAGTAATACAGCACACTACTACAACACACAGTACTACAGTAATACAGTACTACAACACACAGTACTACAGTAATACAGCACACTACTACAACACACAGTACTACAGTAATACAGCACACAGTACTACAACACACAGTACTACAGCACAACAGTAATACAGCACACTACTACAACACACAGTACTACAGTAATACAGCACACAGTACTACAACACACAGTACTACAGTAATACAGCACACAGTACTACAACACACAGTACTACAACCTACAGTACTACAGTAATACAGCACACTACTACAACACACAGTACTACAGTAATACAGCACACAGTACTACAACACACAGTAATACAGCACACAGTACTACAACACACAGTACTACAACCTACAGTACTACAGTAATACAGCACACTACTACAACACACAGTACTACAGCACACAGTACTACAGCACACTACTACAACACACAGTACTACAGTACACAGTACTACAACACACAGTACTACAGCACACAGTACTAAAGCACTACAGCACACAGTACTACAGCAATACAGTAATACAGTACTACAGCACACGACTACAACACACAGTACTACAACACACAGTACTACAGCACACAGTACTACAGTACCACAGCACACAGTACTACAGCACACGACTACAACACACAGTACTACAACACACAGTAATACAGCACACAGTACTACAGCACAACAGTAATACAGCACACTACTACAACACACAGTAATACAGCACACAGTACTACAACACACAGTAATACAGCACACAGTACTACAACACAGTACTACAGTAATACAGCACACTACTACAACACACAGTACTACAGTAATACAGTACTACAACACACAGTACTACAGTAATACAGCACACTACTACAACACACAGTACTACAGTAATACAGCACACAGTACTACAACACACAGTACTACAGCACAACAGTAATACAGCACACTACTACAACACACAGTACTACAGTAATACAGCACACAGTACTACAACACACAGTACTACAGTAATACAGCACACAGTACTACAACACACAGTACTACAACCTACAGTACTACAGTAATACAGCACACTACTACAACACACAGTACTACAGTAATACAGCACACAGTACTACAACACACAGTAATACAGCACACAGTACTACAACACACAGTACTACAACCTACAGTACTACAGTAATACAGCACACTACTACAACACACAGTACTACAGCACACAGTACTACAGCACACTACTACAACACACAGTACTACAGTACACAGTACTACAACACACAGTACTACAGCACACAGTACTAAAGCACTACAGCACACAGTACTACAGCAATACAGTAATACAGTACTACAGCACACGACTACAACACACAGTACTACAACACACAGTACTACAGCACACAGTACTACAGTACCACAGCACACAGTACTACAGCACACTACTACAACACACAGTACCACAGCACACAGTACTACAGCACACTACTACAACACACAGTACTACAGCACACAGTACTACAGCGTACTATAATCTTCTGTGACACAGATTTCTCATTTGAGTAGAAATATATTACGAATCATCTATTTGTGTGTTAGCTCTGTGATAGCTTTGTGTTAGCTCTGTGATAGCTTTGTGTTAGCTCTGTGATAGCTTTGTGTTAGCTCTGTGATAGCTTTGTGTTAGCTCTGTGATAGCTTTGTGTTAGCTCTGTGATAGCTTTGTGTTAGCTCTGTGATAGCTTTGTGTTAGCTCTGTGATGGCTCTATGTTGGCTCTGTGATAGCTTTGTGTTAGCTCTGTGATGGCCCTATGTTAGCTTTGTGTTAGCTCTGTGATGGCTCTATGTTAGCTCTGTGTTAGCTCTTTATTAGCTGTGAACACAACATTAAAGTAAAGTCTTTAAAAGCTTCGTCACAAAGCTGTTCTTGTCTAGAGATACAAGGTTCTCACTGGACGGAGACGCTACAGACACATGATGATCTCAGAGAGGTTTGATGTACTTTTACTTCAGTGAAGGATCTACTTCTTCCACCAGTGTAAAATACTGAGTGTATCTGGTTTGGTGCATTCATCCCCTTCTGTCATTGTAATTGGACTTTTTATGAATTCTTTAACATTTAAACCTTAAGAGAAATGATTTAATCTCTCTGACCCGCCGGCTCTCAGAGTTTCTCCTCTTTCAATGAGGATGTTTCCTCCGGTCTAAAGGTGGACTCTTACTCTTCACAGCCTCTTCTGTCTCCTTTCCTAGCCTCCTTATAAGTGTCTTCTTATGTCCCAGTGATCCCAGCTCACTGCTGCTCAGCCGACTGAATGAATCCAAAGTCTGCTTTTTCGTCAGCGGTCCTCACAGCTTCTGGTCTGGTGGTCAGTGTTTCTTAGTGGAGGCCACGTTTCAGAGCGTCTCTACCTCCTTGTGTTTCAGCAGAAGATCCAGAGAAGAGGCCGTTCAGGGACGCTAACGTTCAGACCCTTTTGAGCTTCTTTATCTTGACTCTTGTACTGAAAACGAGCCGGACGGCGGCGTCATGTCTCAGAAGTCGCAGTCAGACGGGGGTCAGAAGCACTTCGCCGTGGGCCGGGGGCTCCTGGCCGCCGCAGAGACCTTGAACTTCAGCATGAACGAGCAGCGATCCAGCCGGCTGATGGGGGGCGTGGCCTCAGGTGTGGGGGTGGGCGGCGGCATGGACAACCAGGACCCCCAAATGTCCCGGCGTGGTGGTGGTAGCCACATTGGCAACACCATGAAGCTGTTTGCCAGCTTGGGGTTGTCGCCCTCCGACCTGGACGCTCTGGCCGAGATCCCAGAAGAGGACATCAGCGTGGAGACGCTGCCGCGCATCCTCATGCAGCTCAAGAGCCGCAAGGGAGATGCAGGAGAGCGGCGGGGGGGGGGCACGTCCTCCATGTCCTCCGGCGGCGGGTACCGAGGAGGACGGGAAGACTGGGACCACGGGGGGAGGATGGGCGGTCCTTCTTCTCTGGGTCCTGGTTCAGCCCGGGTCCAGACCTCTGCAGACTTTGGGTACAGTTCACTGCAGGACGGCGCTCCCAGCCGGGGCTACGGCTTGAACTACGGTGGCGGTGGTGGTGGGGGGGGCAGCAGAGACAGGCCGTACTCGGAGCTTTCCCACCATGACTCCTACGGGGGGCTCAGCATGGGGCCACCGACCTCCGACCCCGGCTTTAGTAGGAACAGGAGGATGGGCCCCCCGTCCAACGGGAAGATCCAAGACTTCTTGGGGGTCACGCCCCCCATGTTGCCCCACGTGTGCTCTCTTTGTGACTTTGACGTTCACTCCATCATGGTGAGTACCCACCAGCCTCCTCTCTTCTGGGACTAACTCTAGAAGGTTCAGTCTTCTGGTGGGAGTCCTCTGCCGTGTTTCCTACGAGCTCACAGCATGTCTTCACATTCTCTCACACTGATTCTACTGATATTCTAAAGTGACCCTGAACGTCACTTGTGCTCGTTAGCTACTCGTCCTCCACCTAGATAAAGTATTCACGTTTGTTTAGGACGTATTTCTACACATGTGGAGTTCAGAGACATAGAAGTAATCCTGACCAATCAGCAGCTCATTGGATGTGGATCATTGAATCCCTTATTGAATCTTTTTAGGTAGTTTAGACCTCTTCCTTAACGAGTCGGACCTGTTCTCTAATTATCAAACCTGAACCACAGACTCTCATCTCACTGATCTCAGTAAAGCTGTGATGGCTGTGTGTCAATAACAACACGAGCTCTTTACATTATGAAATATCTGAACTTGCTGTTAACGACAGTCGGACACATTCAGCCAGCAGTTTATTTTCTGTGGAGCCACAAAGAGTTTAAAGATGTTTGAAGATGGATTCAATGAGGGATTCGTCGGCCGTGGTGCTTCATGAATGTGATGATAATAATAATCCGGGTCACATTTCAGGCGTTAAAAGCAGCAGATTTCTATTCAATGTTTGAGTTTGAGGAAAGAGTTTGATGTTTGAGAGGACTGTTCCTTTAACAGGCGGACCGGTTCTGGTCAAGGTTCTGGTTAACTATGTGTTTGAACCCGTAGGAGTGGAACCAGCACACTAACGGACTACGACACGATGAGAACAGACGGCTGCTGCTCAACATGTGAGTCAGCGACACGGTTTGATGTCTCAGAGAAGCTTCTGGTGGACCTGTAGTGATGCTCTGTGTGGTCCTTTCAGGTATCCAGACTGGGACCCTGGAAGGTCTTCAGGTAGAAGGTAAGAGCCAGGAAACCCCCTCCGGGTCTTTAGAGATCAGTGTATGTAGATAACACTGTATAAATGTAAATGTATTGAAACATTGAAGAACTCATTTGTAGAACGTAGAGCTCACAGGTTCTTAGAGGAACTTCCTGTTTCTAACTGTGTCTCTGTTCTAGTGGGAGTCTTCTGGACCCCCCCAACATGTCTGCAGGGCTGCTGGGACCGGCCCCCATGTCTTCAGCTCAGACAGGAGGAGCGATGTCCTCCAGCTGGGGCAAGTCAGATTTATTAGTGTTAATTATAATTATTATGATCACACTCATTATTATTATTCGTGTTAAATGTGTATCAGTAATGTGTCCACAGGTTCTTTAGACTAACGGTGTGTGTGTGTGTGTGTGTGTGTGTGTGTGTGTGTGTGTGTGTGTGTGTGTGTGTGTGTGTGTGTGTGTGTGTGTGTGTGTGTGTGTGTGTGTGTGTGTCAGGAGGAGGTGGAGGAGGTCCTGGTCTGTCAGGAAAGAACCAGTCTGGACAGAATAAGGTCAGCTGGTCCTCCTGTGTGTCTTTAACTGGTCTGATGGATTTGTTATGTTTCTTCAGAGCTCAGTATTGATGAGTGATGAAGCTATTGTGTTAGATCATGTTCATGATGTATTACATCGCGTACGAGGCGCGTTACATCGCGTACGTGGCGCGTTACATCGCGTACGAGGCGCGTTACATCGCGTACGAGGCGCGTTACATCGCGTACGAGGCGCGTTACATCGCGTACTTGGCGCGTTACATCGCGTCCGTGCCGCGTTACATCGCGTACGTGGCGCGTTACATCGCGTACGTGGCGCGTTACATCGCGTTCTTGGCGCGTTACATCGCGTACTTGGCGCGTTACATCGCGTACTTGGCGCGTTACATCGCGTACGTGGCGCGTTACATCGCGTACGTGGCGCGTTACATCGCGTACGAGGCGCGTTACATCGCGTACGAGGCGCGTTACATCGCGTACGAGGCGCGTTACATCGCGTACTTGGCGCGTTACATCGCGTACGTGGCGCGTTACATCGCGTACGTGGCGCGTTACATCGCGTCCGTGGCGCGTTACATCGCGTACGTGGCGCGTTACATCGCGTACGTGGCGCGTTACATCGCGTACGTGGCGCGTTACATCGCGTACGTGGCGCGTTACATCGCGTTCTTGGCGCGTTACATCGCGTACTTGGCGCGTTACATCGCGTACGTGGCGCGTTACATCGCGTACGAGGCGCGTTACATCGCGTACGTGGCGCGCTACATCGCGTACGAGGCGCGTTACATCGCGTACGTGGCGCGCTACATCGCGTACGTGGCGCGTTACATCGCGTACGTGGCGCGTTACATCGCGTACGTGGCGCGTTACATCGCGTACGTGGCGCGTTACATCGCGTACGTGGCGCGTTACATCGCGTACGTGGCGCGTTACATCGCGTACGTGGCGCTTTACATCGCGTACGTGGCGCTTTACATCGCGTACTTGGCGCGTTACATCGCGTACTTGGCGCGTTACATCGCGTACGTGGTGCGTCACGTCACACAATGTCCCCTCTGTCCTCAGCTGAGGAGCAGAGTGGTGGTGGTGAAGTACGACAGGAAGCCTTTGAGCAACAAGACTTTGTTCTCCTTCACCGAGCCGTTCGGCCTCCTGACAGAACACCTGGTCCTGAAGAACCAGGTGAGTTAAACCCCCTCTCTGGTCTAGTCTGGCTCCATCCCGGTGTCCAGTGTGTTCTCACCCCCCCTCCCACACGATGTGTCTCCACCAGGCCTTCCTGGAGATGAGCAGCCACGAGGAGGCTGTGGACATGGTGACCTACTACGAGCAGCACCAGGCGGCTCTGTACGGGAAACCGGTCACTTTCTACCTGTCCAGGAGGCTGCTGGTCATCGAGGTACTGGAGCCTACAGGTGTGTCCTCAGGTTCACACCGTCCATCCTTACCTGAGACTCACCTGTCTGTGTGTCTGTCTCACCCTCAGAAGGACGAGCGGGCCGCCGACAGGTCCGTGGACAGACCCGTCAGGGAGGTCAAAGGTCAAGGCAGCCAGGTGGTGTTCTTCTCCAACCTGCCCAGAGAGGAGGAGAAGAAAAAGGAGCTGCTGACCGTCGCTGGACGCTTCGGAGTCGTAGAGAAACACCTGTTCCTAACCGACCAGGTAGACCTGATCTTCATCACAGTCTTCATCAGTTCTAGACTCAACCACAGTCGATCTATCGCATCTATTGATCCAGTGTTTCCTCTACCATTGTATTAGCCCCGCCCCCCCTTGAAGGTCGAGTTCACTTTGTTTAATTGTATTTGCTATTTAGCTTCAGATCACAACAGAAGTCCTGTAGAACAGTCTGATGCTGTTTCTGATCTACACGCTCGCCTTTACAATCCTCCTCTGCTCTCTGTATCGTGCACGGCGGAGTTCCGCCCCGATACGCACACGCACGCACGCACGCATGCACGCGCACACACACACACACACACACACACACACACACACACACACACACACACACACACACACCAGCGGACAGAGAGCACGCGTCAGAAAATAAGTGGCGTCGACCAGCGTAACATCAGAAACTACATCTGGGTTTGAAACGCTCCCATGTCCAAGTTCAGACAAGAGCCCGAGTGCTATCCATCTCATCTATTGATCCATCTCATCTATTGATCTGTTGATCCATCTCATCTATTGATCCATCTCATCTATTGATCTATTGATCCATCTCATCTATTGATCTATTGATCCATCTCATCTATTGATCCATCTCATCTATTGATCCATCTCATCTATTGATCCATCTCATCTATTGATCCATCTCATCTATTGATCCATCTCATCTATTGATCTATTGATCCATCTCATCTATTGATCCATCTCATCTATTGATCTATTGATCCATCTCATCTATTGATCCATCTCATCTATTGATCTATTGATCCATCTCATCTATTGATCCATCTCATCTATTGATCCATCTCATCTATTGATCCATCTCATCTATTGATCTATTGATCCATCTCATCTATTGATCTATTGATCCATCTCATCTATTGATCCATCTCATCTATTGATCCATCTCATCTATTGATCCATCTCATCTATTGATCCATCTCATCTATTCATCTATTCATCTATTGATCCATCTCATCTATTGATCTATTGATCCATCTCATCTATTGATCCATCTCATCTATTGATCCATCTCATCTATTGATCCATCTCATCTGTTGATCCATCTCATCTGTTGATCTATTGATCCATCTCATCTATTGATCCATCTCATCTATTGATCCATCTCATCTATTGATCTATTGATCCATCTCATCTATTGATCCATCTCATCTATTGATCCATCTCATCTATTGATCCATCTCATCTATTGATCCATCTGATCTATTGATCCATCTCATCTATTGATCCATCTCATCTATTGATCTATTGATCCATCTCATCTATTGATCCATCTCATCTATTGATCTATTGATCCATCTCATCTATTGATCCATCTCATCTATTGATCTATTGATCCATCTCATCTATTGATCCATCTCATCTATTGATCCATCTCATCTATTGATCCATCTCATCTATTGATCCATCTCATCTATTGATCCATCTCATCTATTGATCTATTGATCCATCTCATCTATTGATCCATCTCATCTATTGATCCATCTCATCTATTGATCCATCTCATCTATTGATCCATCTCATCTATTGATCCATCTCATCTATTGATCCATCTCATCTATTGATCCATCTCATCTATTGATCTATTGATCCATCTCATCTATTGATCCATCTCATCTATTGATCCATCTCATCTGTTGATCCATCTCATCTGTTGATCTATTGATCCATCTCATCTATTGATCCATCTCATCTATTGATCCATCTCATCTATTGATCTATTGATCCATCTCATCTATTGATCCATCTCATCTATTGATCTATTGATCCATTTCATCTATTGATCCTCCAGGCATTTGTCCAGCTGGGTTCGCCTGAGGATGCTGAGATGTTGGTGAAGTATTACAGTGTGAACCCGCTCACCATCAAAGGGAGACCGATCCGCCTCAACGTCTGCACCAAGTACAAGACCCTGACGTGAGTCTTCTTCGTGACCATCGTCACCATCTTCTTCATCATCTTCATCATCACTGAACCTCTCTTCTGTGTTACAGGGTGAACCGGAGACAAGGAGGAGACGGTCGAAGCCAGAGGAGCAGCAGCTCCGGAACCAGGACCTCCACCAACAACCCCCCCAGGACCTCCTCGTCCAAATCCTCATCCAGGACCAGAGAGGAGAAGAAGGAGGAAGAGGAAGAGGCGCTGAAGCCTGAGGAGCAGCAACCTGCAGCAGAGGAGGAGGAGGAGGTGTCAGGAGTGATGGATGGGGAGGAGGAGGAGGAGCAGGTGACTGATGGAGATGCAGAGGGGGAGGAGCCACAAGGAGCAGCAGAGGAGCAGGAGGAGGTCAAACAGGAGGAGGTGAGAACACACTGAAAACTTTGAGGTCAACAAATGACAAGTAATTAGAAAAATGAAACGTGATAATAATGATTGTTTAGAAAAATAAATACATTTTTAAAAAATTGCATGTAGGTGATATTAAAAAATGAAAATGATATATATCTATTAAATTAGAAAGAATAATAAATCAAACGAGTTTGAAAGAAGAAAGAAATTATGAACTTCATAAAGTATATTTAGTTTAATTTTGACTCAAAGTTACTCTTTAAGTATTTAAATCATTTCCTAACAAAATAAAATGCAGCTCATCTTCATGTCAGATTTCAAAATAAAACTGTTTTATTTTGAAAAACATCTCATCCAATGATCAATGCCGGCTCTCCCTGAACACGTTCATGTACACACAGGTTCCTGGCGGTGATGATGTCACCGAAGACCGACCTGGAGATGTGGGCGGGGCTGAAGTTGAGGTCAGGCAGGAGGCGGAGCCAGAGGGACGGACAGAAACCGACGTCTCTGCTGAGGAACCCGAGAACAAAGAAGAAGAACCGGACGCAGAACCAGGAGACGGTTCAGACACGCTGGAGGGAGACCTACCTGCTGACCAGGTACGTTAATGTTCTCCTCTAATAAATATATATTTATATATGAATATGAAACGTGATGCTTCTGTTCAGTTCGATCGAGACTTCCTGGAGAACATGGAGGACTTTGTGACGCTGGACGAACTGGACGAGGACGAGGACGAAGCAGACGGAGAGTCCGACTCCACCGGTACCTGAATGTTTACACGAGTATTATTACTCTTCTTCTTCATGTGTTCAGATGAAAGCTGAAGCTCATCCTGTGTTTGTATCTCCTCTTGTCTGCAGACAACACCAGGAGAGGAGTGAGTATCTGTGTCCGTCCAGAGAGACAGCTGAGGATGATTTCTGTGGTTCTGTCTGCAACTATTTTTACCTCTGACATGCTGCTGCTTCTTCTTCTTCTTCTTCTTCTTCTTCTTCTTCTTCTTCTTCTTCTTCTTCTTCTTCTCCTTCTCCTCCTCCTCCTCCTCCTCCTCCTTCTTCTTCTTCTTCTTCTTCTTCTTCTTCAGGGTATGAGAGTTGTGAACATCGTGGGTTTCAGACGAGGTTACAACTTCATGAACGAGCTTCAGGGACTCGCCAAACCTTTTGGGAAGGTGGTGAAACACCTGGTTCTGGACCTGAGACCAGAGGTAGACCACCTTACAGTTCAATGCCCAATGTCACCTGCAGAGAGGAACGTGCAGAAATGTTCCATACTTTGTTCTTCAGGCGTACCTTCAGTTCAGCACGGAAGAAGAAGCTCGAGCGATGGCCAGCTTCTACAACAGTAACATCACAGCGTCGGTGTGCGGTCGGCCGGTGAGAGTCAGTCACTCTCTGAGCTACCCGACCATCCAGGTGAGCCTCTCACCTGTCCTCAGTACTGGTTGATGGTTCAGAGGGAACCCTGTGAGACCAGGTCTGATCCTAAATCTACAGACCTCCATTCTGTCTGAGCTGCTTCCTTGTTTTAAACCCGTCATGTGACGTCTTCACGTGATTCTGAGGGTTTAACTTTGTGTTCATGAGACAAAAGGTGTTGAAACAAATGCATTCAGCTGTTAGTTTGATGAGTTCTGTCTTTGACTCCTTTTAAATTCCTTCTGTGTGTCGACGTCTCTCACAAGCTCTTTGTTAGTAGTTTATGTAGTTTGTCATTTAAGTGAAGAGGCAGCTTGTTAAAAGGATTTAAAGGGTTCAACTGTCCAATCAGAAGGCTCGAAGTGAGACAAAAGTTTATTCCATGAAAACAAAAAATTAACAAAAAATATATTTACATGCAAACATTGACCTGCTTAAAATAACTGAAATACAGTCAAACAAAATAAAGGGTTCAATGAGAATCCAATACAGAAAGCTGTAAACAATATAACTTATATAATATATTAATCTGATACTTTAATGTCGTTAAAGGTTCGTTTATCGTCTCAAAGGATGAAATGATGAGACGTTCAGTGAGAAGGCGAGCTGGTGTTTGTCGTCGTATTCATCAGGATCATAACTTTAATATTCTCTAAAGCTTAAAGTCACATATTTTCGAGGAAATATGCTGTTAGCTGAACGAATTATTTATTATGTCTGCTATTGATGATCTGATAACCTTACTAGGCTCAGATTGATCAATAACCCAGAAACACTTTATCAACATCTGGACTTCAGAGACACTCAAGTCCTGAATTGGGCTCATGAAACAAAAAACAAACAGATTTTACTTGTTAACCATCTGATTTATTTATTTATTTAATTTCATCTGTGGTCTGGAGGTGTTTTTATTGTGTCTCAGTCTCGATGTCTCCTCTGTGTCTCTCCTGTCTCCTCAGTGCGGATCCAGCAGGGTGGTCTACGTGGGTCAGATCCCCAACACTAAATACTCCGACGACGCCATCTTGAAACTGACGGAGCCGTTCGGGAGAGTCAAGAAGTATTTCCTCAACAGGCTGAAGAGAGAGGTACGGAACCAGGATGAGGACTGTAAACCTGAGCCAGCCCTAACTATAGACCTGAACCAGCCCTAACTATAGACCTGAACCAGCCCTAACTATAGACCTGAACCAGCCCCAACTATAGACCTGAACCAGCCCCAACTATAGACCTGAACCAGCCCTAACTATAGACCTGAACCAGCCCCAACTATAGACCTGAACCAGCCCCAACTATAGACCTGAACCAGCCCTAACTATAGACCTGAACCAGCCCCAACTATAGACCTGAACCAGCCCCAACTATAGACCTGAACCAGCCCCAACTATAGACCTGAACCAGCCCTAACTATAGACCTGAACCAGCCCCAACTATAGACCTGAACCAGCCCCAACTATAGACCTGAGCCAGCCCTAACTATAGACCTGAACCAGCCCCAACTATAGACCTGAACCAGCCCCAACTATAGACCTGAACCAGCCCTAACTATAGACCTGAACCAGCCCCAACTATAGACCTGAACCAGCCCCAACTATAGACCTGAACCAGCCCTAACTATAGACCTGAACCAGCCCCAACTATAGACCTGAACCAGCCCCAACTATAGACCTGAGCCAGCCCTAACTATAGACCTGAACCAGCCCCAACTATAGACCTGAACCAGCCCCAACTATAGACCTGAACCAGCCCCAACTATAGACCTGAACCAGCCCTAACTATAGACCTGAACCAGCCCCAACTATAGACCTGAACCAGCCCCAACTATAGACCTGAACCAGCCCCAACTATAGACCTGAACCAGCCCCAACTATAGACCTGAACCAGCTCTAACTATAAACCTGAACCAGCTCTAACTATAAACCTGAACCAGCCCTAACTATAAACCTGAACCAGCTCTAACTATAAACCTGAACCAGCCCTAACTATAAACCTGAACCAGCCCTAACTATAGACCTGAACCAGTCCTAACTATAAACCTGAACCAGCCCTAACTATAGACCTGAACCAGTCCTAACTATAAACCTGAACCAGCCCTAACTATAAACCTGAACCAGCTCTAACTATAAACCTGAACCAGCCCTAACTATAGACCTGAACCAGCCCCAACTATAGACCTGAACCAGCCCTAACTATAGACCTGAACCAGCCCCAACTATAGACCTGAACCAGCCCCAACTATAGACCTGAACCAGCCCTAACTATAGACCTGAACCAGCCCCAACTATAGACCTGAACCAGCCCCAACTATAGACCTGAGCCAGCCCTAACTATAGACCTGAACCAGCCCCAACTATAGACCTGAACCAGCCCCAACTATAGACCTGAACCAGCCCTAACTATAAACCTGAACCAGCCCCAACTATAGACCTGAACCAGCCCCAACTATAGACCTGAACCAGCCCCAACTATAGACCTGAACCAGCCCCAACTATAGACCTGAACCAGCTCTAACTATAAACCTGAACCAGCCCTAACTATAAACCTGAACCAGCTCTAACTATAAACCTGAACCAGCCCTAACTATAGACCTGAACCAGTCCTAACTATAAACCTGAACCAGCCCTAACTATAGACCTGAACCAGTCCTAACTATAAACCTGAACCAGCCCTAACTATAGACCTGAACCAGTCCTAACTATAAACCTGAACCAGCCCTAACTATAAACCTGAACCAGCTCTAACTATAAACCTGAACCAGCCCTAACTATAGACCTGAGCCAGCCCTAACTATAGACCTGAACCAGCCCTAACTATAGACCTGAACCAGCCCTAACTATAGACCTGAACCAGCCCTAACTATAAACCTGAACTAGCCCTTCAGTGTCTCAGAGGTCTAAACTGTCTCATGTGTCCTCAGTGTTTCATAGAGATGGAGAAAGCTGAAGAGGCAGAGAAAATGGCAGAAGATTGCAAAGCGAATCCTCCGAGGTTCAACGGGAAACGTCTGACGGTCTACGTCAGCAGGAAGTACAGACGGCTGAAACACGGGTGAGTTTCTTCTTCTGGGTGAATAACGTCTGTCTCAATGCTGAAGATTCAGCTAACACACAGAGTCCTGGCTGACAAGTTGATTTGTTGTAACATCTGAAGATATGTTAAACAAACTTCTGTGTAAAGTTCAATGTCTATATCCGGAAGTTCAATGTCCTCATGACCCTCATGGTCCCAATGACCCTCATGGTCCCAATGACCCTCATGGTCCTAATGACCCTCATGGTCCTCATGACCCTCATTGTCCTAATGACTCTCATGGTCCTCATCAGAATCAGAATCAGCTTTATTGGTCATGACCCTCATGGTCCTAATGACTCTCATGGCCCTCATGACTCTCAAGGTCCTCATGACTCTCATGGTCCTCATGAACCTCATGGTCCTCATGACTTTCATGGTCCTCATGGCCCTCATGACTCTCAAGGTCCTCATGACTCTCATGGTCCTCATGAACCTCATGGTCCTCATGACTCTCAGGGTCCTCATGACCCTCATGACTCTCAGGGTCCTCATGACTCTCATGGTCCTCATGAACCTCATGGTCCTCATGACTCTCATGGTCCTCATGAACCTCATGGTCCTCATGACCCTCATGACTCTCAGGGTCCTCATGACTCTCATGGTCCTCATGAACCTCATGACTCTCAGGGTCCTCATGACTCTCATGGTCCTCATGACCCTCGTGGTCCTCGTGGTCCTCATAGCCGCCCTGAATAGACGGATAATGTTGTTTCATGTAGTTTTTAAAAACAAAGATCATCAATGAATCCTCTCATGACTTCAGTGTGAGAACATTAACTGTGTCTGTTGTTTTTAGACATCAGTGTCCAGACAGAACCAAGAGAGAGAACAGCACCATGTCTCCTAAATCCTCCAAACATCCTGAAGAACCTCCTGCTAAGAAATCGAAGGAGGAGACACCGGAGGAGGAGAAGGAGGAGGAGGAGAACAAACCAGAGGAGGAGGAGAGACCAGAGGAGGAGCAGAAGGAGGAAGAAGAGGAGTATAAGGAGGAAGAGGAGAACAAAGAAGAAAAGTCTTCAGAGAAGATTCCGGAAGTGTCTGATCAGGAAGTGAGTTTTTTCTTTTATTGATCTGATTGATTTGAGTCTGTGATGATGCGTTCAATGACTCGTCTGTCTGCTGCAGGAGGCAGAGCTGAAGGAGGCGGAGCAGATGGAGACGTCGTCCAATCACAACGGAGAGACTGATGCCCCCCCGCCGGCTGACAACAAACCCAGTGTGGCG
The DNA here is from genome assembly GCA_028022725.1 of Lycodopsis pacificus. Lineage (NCBI taxonomy): Eukaryota > Metazoa > Chordata > Actinopteri > Perciformes > Zoarcidae > Lycodopsis > Lycodopsis pacificus. The sequence continues at coordinate 419,588 of CM051689.1, read as the reverse complement.
TCTCTACCGCTGCCCCCCCACGAGCCCAACACGCCCGTCGGTGAGGAGGCGCATTCCTCTTATTCAGGCCCGAGGGCTGCACACTTGTCAGGCCTGGTGAATATAGCCATCTGATATAGTTGCATATTTGTGTGTAACAAATGGCTCTCTAGCGCCCCCTAGAAGTTGGACCGGCGATGCCCCTCGGCCAGTATGCCCAACTTACTTTAAATTCGACACACATGTCCAGCTCCGCTAGATCTACAAAAAAGCCTCTCAGACCCCGAAGCTCCGCCGACTTAGATTTTCCGCCATTTAGAATTTTGTGAAAAACACATTTTTGCCAACTCCTCCTGCACACTGAGTCCGATTGCTACCAAATTTGCTGTGGATCATTATTGAATCTACATCACACGTTATCGAAAGCTTTTTGATGTCTCTTTGTGTTCACAAGATATGGACCAATAAACGTATTAGGGGCGTGGCTTACATACAATACACATAACTTTTCAAGTTTGAAGTCGTTTGTCCTAAAATTACCGAATTTGCAGCATATGTGCACATCACATCCTGTAACATATCCTGACGTTTTCATTTCATTCAACCACTAGGGGGCGCTACAGTAAACCCGCAAAGTTGTCACTTTTCGCAGTTTTCAGCCTTTGTACTTTAACGAACTCCTACAGAATTAATGGAATCAACCTCAAATTTGGTCAGAATGCTCTTCAGACCTTTGTGATGAAAAGTTATCCAATTCGTGAGTTTTCATGGAAGAACCTTGACGTGGCGTGGCGGCCATTTTGCCTCATTCAACATGAACAATAAAATTATCCAATCCGCAAACGTTGACATACGCATGATGCTACTTCAAGCCTGCGCAAACATCAATGCCAACATGTTCAATAACTCATAGCGCCGCCTACTGGCTGAAGGAAATGTCACATTTTATACTTTAATTTACTCCTCCAGACAGTTGACCAGATCAGTCTCAAATTTAGTAAGAAAAGCCTGAAGACATTGAAGATGCTTCAACATGAATATTACTGAGTTTTTGTTGAACGCTGTTGCCGTGGCAACGCATCATTCGCCATGAAAAGGGAAGCTGATGGTTTAGTGCAGTGGTTCTCAAACTAGTGGGGCGCAGCGGTATTGCAGGTGGGGCGCAGGGGGAAATGCAGAATTTTTTTATTTCAAGAACTTTATTCATATCTGCAAACTTGTCGCTTTTCGGTGAAATTCGCCATTTTGAATCAAAATATATCATCCACGTGAATCGTGTAATCCATAGAGTTTTTTTTTTTTTGGCGGATCAACTGGCCAGCTGGCGTTTCTCAGATTGGAGTGAGACGAGGAGGAAAGGTGATGTCGTGATCTTCTCAATAGAAATCTTTGATGTGTGGAGTCTCGGCCAATCAGCGTTCAGATGTGTACAGCGTCTTCATTTCCCTCCGTTACAGTTTAAATTCCGTTATGTTCCGTTACCGGTCAGAATTGCTGGGTTAAGTTAACGTCCACTGCATGTGGAACTTTATCGACTGTTAACGTTCGTCATAATCACGGTTTAGGAGGAAAAAACATAACGTGATGAAACATGCAGCAGAAGTTAACATGAAGATGTACAGTAACAGTAGAAGTTAATATGAAGATGTACAATAACAGTAGAAGTTAATATGAAGCCGTACAGTAACAGTAGAAGTTAATATGAAGATGTACAGTAACAGTAGAAGTTAACATGAAGATGTACAGTAACAGTAGAAGTTAACATGAAGCCGTACAGTAACAGTAGAAGTTAACATGAAGATGTACAGTAACAGTAGAAGTTAATATGAAGCCGTACAGTAACAGTAGAAGTTAATATGAAGATGTACAGTAACAGTAGAAGTTAACATGAAGCCGTACAGTAACAGTAGAAGTTAATATGAAGCCGTACAGTAACAGTAGAAGTTAACATGAAGCCGTACAGTAACAGTAGAAGTTAATATGAAGATGTACAGTAACAGTAGAAGTTAATATGAAGCCGTACAGTAACAGTAGAAGTTAATATGAAGCCGTACAGTAACAGTAGAAGTTAACATGAAGATGTACATTAACAGTAGAAGTTAATATGAAGCCGTACAGTAACAGTAGAAGTTAATATGAAGATGTACAGTAACAGTAGAAGTTAATATGAAGCCGTACAGTAACAGGCTTCAATGAAAACAAATCACTGTATTTGTACAGGCGATGGTTCTCGCTACTCTTGCTGTCTTTGTTTTTATATGACTAAAACTTTTAAAGGTTAATAATAATAATAGAGCTGAAATAGTGATGAATAACTGAATAATAAATTTGTTTTTTGCTTAAAGTAAATGTCTTATCACTTCATTATATTCTCAGAGTACAGCAGAATGCTACATTTTAAAGCTCATATTTAAACTAAATGCTCCAGATGTGTGCATATGGCTCACACACATCTGGAGCATTTAGTTTTGCACAGGTTGCACATTATTGTTGTTTTGAAAAGATACACAGTGTAAAACTCAGTAAAACTCTTTATTGACAAATATTTGAACTTGTTTTGTTTAGTTCTTCAGAGGTTGCACTTTATTGTTATTATCTTGAAAAGATATTCAGTGCAAAACAGGTGAATTACAAACACAATCAGCTATTTTTTGCCAAATATGAGTTATTTTCTGCACAGATGGAACTTTATTTGCATCATTCTAACAAAGCGATTGCACATTGTGTTTGTTTTTGTCTGATGGAGCAATCTGGTTTACTTGAAAGTGATTTTCTTTATTCTATTATTTGAAAAAGCACAGATGGAGGAGTCACAAAATGTTATTTCAATAAAAGTTCAACATGGAGCATTTTGTTACAATTCGGTGGGTTGTGAACATTGTTCTTCCTCCACAGTGGGGCGTGACAGAAGAGGTTTGAGAACCGCTGCTGGAGAGCAACATGATGCATGTGTTCATGTGTTCATGTGTTCATGTGTTGTCAGACGGTCCCGCCAGCGTGCGGGAGGATGCGAGGGCCCGTTCATCGCTGCTATTATTATTATTCATAAACAACATCACATGTTTCATACGTTATTATTATTAATATGTATTATTAATATTATGAATAATATGTATTATATGTATTACTATTAATAAGAACAATATATTATATCTAATATTATGGTTCATAAACTGTTTCATACATTATTAGAATAATTATTATTATTAATAAATGTCACATGATTCCTACATTCATATTAATAATAGGCTCAAACAGCTGTTAGTCAATAATAAGTTCAATATAAATGTTTCCTCTTCTGAACTTTTGTTGCTTTTCTTCGTCTCATCAAACTTATTTTAGATTCAATTAACGTTTATTATTGATTCATTGTTTGATCCATAAAATATCAGAAAATCTTCAAAAGTATTTTCAGAAATGAATGAATTAAAAACAACAGATTTATTGACTAATATCTTTATTATTAGATATAATAAAATAAAAATAGTGATATTTAACTTGACTGGATGTAAACTCTTGTCATGTTGGTGATGTCATGATTTGTGATATTAAACACGATCAGAGATCTTTAGTGTTTTTAATCATATTTCATGTTTTCAGGTGTTGAACACGTGAAGACAGGTTTTTACTGCCGAGTCTGTTTCCTGTTTTACTCCAACGAGGAGACGGCCAAGAAGACTCACTGTAGCAGCAGGACGCACTACGACAAGCTGCAGGTTAGTTAGCAGTGTTAGTTACCCTAACCTGCACTACGACAAGCTGCAGGTTAGTTAGCAGTGTTAGTTACCCTAACCTGCACTACGACAAGCTGCAGGTTAGTTAGCAGTGTTAGTTACCCTAACCTGCACTACGACAAGCTGCAGGTTAGTTAGCAGTGTTAGTTACCCTAACCTGCACTACGACAAGCTGCAGGTTAGTTAGCAGTGTTAGTTACCCTAACCTGCACTACGACAAGCTGCAGGTTAGTTAGTAGTGTTAGTTACCCTAACCTGCACTACGACAAGCTGCAGGTTAGTTAGTGTTAGTTACCCTAACCTGCACCACGACAAGCTGCAGGTTAGTTCGTGTTAGTTACCCTAACCTGCACCACGACAAGCTGCAGGTTAGTTAGTGTTAGTTACCCTAACCTGCACCACGACAAGCTGCAGGTTAGTTAGTGTTAGTTACCCTAACCTGCACCACGACAAGCTGCAGGTTAGTTAGTGGTAGTTACCCTAACCTGCACTACGACAAGCTGCAGGTTAGTTAGCAGTGTTAGTTACCCTAACCTGCACCACGACAAGCTGCAGGTTAGTTAGTAGTGTTAGTTACCCTAACCTGCACCACAACAAGCTGCAGGTTAGTTAGTAGTGTTAGTTACCCTAACCTGCACCACGACAAGCTGCAGGTTAGTTAGTTAGTGTTAGTTACCCTAACCTGCACCACGACAAGCTGCAGGTTAGTTAGTGTTAGTTACCCTAACCTGCACCACGACAAGCTGCAGGTTAGTTAGTGGTAGTTACCCTAACCTGCACTACGACAAGCTGCAGGTTAGTTAGCAGTGTTAGTTACCCTAACCTGCACCACGACAAGCTGCAGGTTAGTTAGTAGTGTTAGTTACCCTAACCTGCACCACAACAAGCTGCAGGTTAGTTAGTAGTGTTAGTTACCCTAACCTGCACCACGACAAGCTGCAGGTTAGTTAGTTAGTGTTAGTTACCCTAACCTGCACCACAACAAGCTGCAGGTTAGTTAGTGTTGGTTACCCTAACCTGCACCATGACAAGCTGCAGGTTAGTTGGTAGTGTTAGTTACCCTAACCTGCACCACAACAAGCTGCAGGTTAGTTAGTGTTGGTTACCCTAACCTGCACCATGACAAGCTGCAGGTTAGTTAGTAGTGTTAGTTACCCTAACCTGCACCACGACAAGCTGCAGGTTAGTGTTAGTTACCCTAACCTGCACCACGACAAGCTGCAGGTTAGTTAGTGTTAGTTACCCTAACCTGCACCACGACAAGCTGCAGGTTAGTGTTAGTTACCCTAACCTGCACCACGACAAGCTGCAGGTTAGTTGGTGTTAGTTACCCTAACCTGCACCACGACAAGCTGCAGGTTAGTTAGTGGTAGTTACCCTAACCTGCACTATGACAAGCTGCAGGTTAGTTAGCAGTGTTAGTTACCCTAACCTGCACCACGACAAGCTGCAGGTTAGTTAGTAGTGTTAGTTACCCTAACCTGCACCACAACAAGCTGCAGGTTAGTTAGTGTTAGTTACCCTAACCTGCACCACGACAAGCTGCAGGTTAGTTAGTGGTAGTTACCCTAACCTGCACTACGACAAGCTGCAGGTTAGTTAGCAGTGTTAGTTACCCTAACCTGCACCACGACAAGCTGCAGGTTAGTTCGTGTTAGTTACCCTAACCTGCACCACGACAAGCTGCAGGTTAGTTAGCAGTGTTAGTTACCCTAACCTGCACCACGACAAGCTGCAGGTTAGTTAGTGGTAGTTACCCTAACCTGCACTACGACAAGCTGCAGGTTAGTTAGCAGTGTTAGTTACCCTAACCTGCACCACAACAAGCTGCAGGTTAGTTAGTAGTGTTAGTTACCCTAACCTGCACCACGACAAGCTGCAGGTTAGTTAGTTAGTGTTAGTTACCCTAACCTGCACCACAACAAGCTGCAGGTTAGTTAGTAGTGTTAGTTACCCTAACCTGCACCACGACAAGCTGCAGGTTAGTTAGTTAGTGTTAGTTACCCTAACCTCCACCACAACAAGCTGCAGGTTAGTTAGTAGTGTTAGTTACCCTAACCTGCACCACGACGAGCTGCAGGTTAGTTAGTTAGTGTTAGTTACCCTAACCTGCACCACAACAAGCTGCAGGTTAGTTAGTGTTGGTTACCCTAACCTGCACCATGACAAGCTGCAGGTTAGTTAGTGGTAGTTACCCTAACCCGCACCATGACAAGCTGCAGGTTAGTGAGTGTTAGTTACCCTAACCTGCACCACGACAAGCTGCAGGTTAGTTAGTGTTAGTTACCCTAACCTGCACCACGACAAGCTGCAGGTTAGTTAGTGGTAGTTACCCTAACCCGCACCACGACAAGCTGCAGGTTAGTTAGTGTTAGTTACCCTAACCCGCACCACGACAAGCTGCAGGTTAGTTAGTGTTAGTTACCCTAACCCGCACCATGACAAGCTGCAGGTTAGTTAGTGTTAGTTACCCTAACCTGCACCACGACAAACTGCAGGTTAGTTAGTAGTGTTAGTTACCCTAACCCGCACCACGACAAACTGCAGGTTAGTTCGTAGTGTTAGTTACCCTAACCTGCACTACGACAAACTGCAGGTTAGTTAGCAGTGTTAGTTACCCTAAACCAGCAGGACGCACTACAACAAGCTGCAGGTTAGGGTTAGTGACCTCTAACGTTGGACAGAGTGCCTCAGAGAGACAGATGTTGGGCCTTTCTCAATACCAAAGTTCATTTGATGCTTAAACAACTAACTTCTCGCCTCAAAACATCCTAAAATGACTTTCTGTGACTTAACAACAGTCGTATTAGAAAGTTTCAACTTCCAGTTGTGTGATTTCTCCTCCGCCATTGTTTCCTGTTGCTGGTGCAAAATGCATTCTGGGATATTTGTCTGTCCCAAGTACAGACAAGTCACCTCCAATGCATCCCCGGTAAATGGGCCGAGCCACATCCGGGCATTAGGACCGTGCTTGGCTCGATGTGAACTTTGAATTGGAACAGTACTTGGGCTGAGACTGATGACGTTTCACAAGTCCAAGAGTTCACAAGTCCACGAGTTCACAAGTGCAGAGAAGTACGCATGTTGAGAAAGACCCTTTGTTTGTGGTTTCAGAAACATCTGGAGAAGGAACAGACCAAAGCAGAGAAGAAGAAAGGGAAGAAGATGAGCGCCTAGAAGAACTGAAGACTTTTCATTCTACTTTTTATTTTAGTCACATGTTCAGACTTGTAAGACGAGTTAAATGAACTCACGTCACAGTAAAAGAGAAGACGAGTTCAGTTCCAACTCAAACTGGTTCCTACGTTCAGTTTCTGTATGTGAACGAGTGACATTTTAAACTTTCAATGTCACGAAATGGAAAAAGTGAATTTCCTAAAATGTCAAACTATTCCTTCATGTTTCTTCTCATCCTCATAGAGAAGAATGTGTTAAACTTATGTTGATTGTTTGGATGATTTATGAAATAAACCAGTTTCCTCAAATGTGAGTTTTATGTTTTACAAAATGTTTTCTGCCACGAAGAGTCTCAATCGAAACATGAACAGTTTGTAGCTTCATGTTAGAAATCTGTGTTTCATAGTGTAGTATGTTGTATAAGGTCAGAGTGTAGCACTAACTATAAACCTGAGCCAGCTCTACATTTATATACACACCTCGAGACACACGTGGACAGAAGTGTTGGTACCCTTCTGTTAAAGAAAGGAAAACTGACAATGGTCACTGAAATTGAAAGTGATAGAAGTAATAATTAGTGCTGGTCAACGATTACAATGTTTAATCGTGATTAATCTCATTGTTATGGCAAAATTCAACAATGAATTCATAAGTAGTGTATTGTGCACTTTTATTCTGAAGTGCTGCTCTATGAACTACAGGTGAGTAACATTGTGTGTGAACACGTTGAACACATCAGGTTGTTGTGAGCAGCAGCAGCAGCAGCAGTTCTATCTCTTCTATCTCTGTGCTCAGTGTGTGACTGTGAAACGTTCCACTGCTGTGAACAGAACAACACGTTTCACACGTTCATCTACATGTGTGTTGAGTCTTCATCACAGTCAGAGCATGTGATGCTGCACTACTCTTCATCACTATGACGCTGCTCTACTCTTCATCACTGTGATGCAGCTCTACTCTTCATCACTATGATGCAGCTCTACTCTTCATCACTATGATGCTGTGACTCAGAGGTGATGAAGGTGACCCAGCTCTACTCTTCATCACTATGACGCTGCTCTACTCTTCATCACTGTGATGCAGCTCTACTCTTCATCACTGTGACGCTGCTCTACTCTTCATCACTGACGCAGCTCTACTCTTCATCACTGTGACGCAGCTCTACTCTTCATCACTGTGACGCAGCTCTACTCTTCATCACTGTGACGCAGCTCTACTCTTCATCACTGTGACGCAGCTCTACTCTTCATCACTGTGACGCAGCTCTACTCTTCATCACTATGATGCTGTGACTCAGAGGTGATGAAGGTGACCCAGCTCTACTCTTCATCACTATGATGCTGTGACTCAGAGGTGATGAAGGTGAGCCAGCTCTACTCTTCATCACTATGATGCTGTGACTCAGAGGTGATGAAGGTGATCCAGCTCTACTCTTCATCACTATGATGCTGTGACTCAGAGGTGATGAAGGTGATCCAGCTCTACTCTTCATCACTATGATGCTGTGACTCAGAGGTGATGAAGGTGATCCAGCTCTACTCTTCATCACTATGATGCTGTGACTCAGAGGTGATGAAGGTGATCCAGCTCTACTCTTCATCACTATGATGCTGTGACTCAGAGGTGATGAAGGTGAGCCAGTGATGTCCAGTAGTCTCCAGTGAGAGCAGCAGCTGCTGCTCGTTGTAGCGCGTGGCTTTAGTCGTCCTCTCCTTTAACACAACTCGTGTGTTCTTCTGCTGACGGTGCGTCTTGAGGCTCATACGTGACGTCATTCGTTGAGATGCTAAAGCTGCGTTCACAACAAACACGACGTGAACGTTCCTCAGACCGACATCTTCCACAACACTCACCTGCAGTTTGTCTTCACTTCTCTGTAGCATCTGTTAGCTTGTGTTGCTTTAGTTTATCGAAACTTCTCTGTAGCGTCTGTTAGCTTGTGTTGCTTTAGTTTATCTAAACTTCTCTGTAGCATCTGTTAGCTTGTGTTGCTTTAGTTTATCTAAACTTCTCTGTAGCATCTGTTAGCTTGTGTTGCTTTAGTTTATCTAAACTTCTCTGTAGCATCTGTTAGCTTGTGTTGCTTTAGTTTATCTAAACTTCTCTGTAGCATCTGTTAGCTTGTGTTGCTTTAGTTTATCTCTACTTCTCTGCAGTATCTGTTAGCTTGTGTTGCTTTAGTTTATCTAAACTTCTCTGTGGCATCTGTTAGCTTGTGTTGCTTTAGTTTATCTAAACTTCTCTGTAGCATCTGTTAGCTTGTGTTGCTTTAGTTTATCTAAACTCCTCTGTAGCGTCTGTTAGCTTGTGTTGCTTTAGTTTATCTAAACTCCTCTGTAGCGTCTGTTAGCTTGTGTTGCTTTAGTTTATCTAAACTCCTCTGTAGCGTCTGTTAGCTTGTGTTGCTTTAGTTTATCTAAACTCCTCTGTAGCGTCTGTTAGCTTGTGTTGCTTTAGTTTATCTAAACTCCTCTGTAGCGTCTGTTAGCTTGTGTTGCTTTAGTTTATCTAAACTCCTCTGTAGCGTCTGTTAGCTTGTGTTGCTTTAGTTTATCTAAACTTCTCTGTAGCGTCTGTTAGCTTGTGTTGCTTTAGTTTATCTAAACTCCTCTGTAGCGTCTGTTAGCTTGTGTTGCTTTAGTTTATCGAAACTTCTCTGTAGCGTCTGTTAGCTTGTGTTGCTTTAGTTTATCTAAACTTCTCTGTAGCGTCTGTTAGCTTGTGTTGCTTTAGTTTATCTAAACTTCTCTGTAGCGTCTGTTAGCTTGTGTTGCTTTAGTTTATCTAAACTTCTCTGTAGCGTCTGTTAGCTTGTGTTGCTTTAGTTTATCTAAACTCCTCTGTAGCGTCTGTTAGCTTGTGTTGCTTTAGTTTATCTAAACTCCTCTGTAGCGTCTGTTAGCTTGTGTTGCTTTAGTTTATCTAAACTCCTCTGTAGCGTCTGTTAGCTTGTGTTGCTTTAGTTTATCTAAACTTCTCTGTAGCGTCTGTTAGCTTGTGTTGCTTTAGTTTATCTAAACTCCTCTGTAGCGTCTGTTAGCTTGTGTTGCTTTAGTTTATCTAAACTCCTCTGCAGCGTCTGTTAGCTTGTGTTGCTTTAGTTTATCTAAACTCCTCTGTAGCGTCTGTTAGCTTGTGTTGCTTTAGTTTATCTAAACTCCTCTGTAGCGTCTGTTAGCTTGTGTTGCTTTAGTTTATCTAAACTCCTCTGTAGCGTCTGTTAGCTTGTGTTGCTTTAGTTTATCTAAACTTCTCTGTAGCGTCTGTTAGCTTGTGTTGCTTTAGTTTATCTAAACTTCTCTGTAGCGTCTGTTAGCTTGTGTTGCTTTAGTTTATCTAAACTTCTCCCACACGCTGCACCAACGTAGTCTGAAGACTTCCTCCACCGCTGCCAGTGAGCAACGCACTTTACTAATAATACATTTAAAATAAATACGTTAAAGTGCAATAAAATAATTGTCGCCGTCAATTAATGAATGCGTTAATACGTTAACTTGCCCAGCACTAGTAATAATAAATACAAATGTACTGAAAATTAGCTAATGAAAATCAGACATTGCTTTTGAATTGTGGTTCAACAATCATTTAAAAAAACAAAAACTAATGAAAATGGACATTTGGACTCCAGGCCAAATTTTTCATTTTCATTAGTTTGTTTTGTCATTAGCTCATTTTCAGTACATTTGTGTTCATTACTTTTGTCAGTTTCAAGTTATTTCAGGGGCCGTCGTGGGTTTTTCTTTCTTTCTTCAACAGAAATACCAACAAGTGTGAACATCGTTTAAATGTTCACACGTGGAAAACGTGAGTTAAAAGACAAATCCTGATCAAGACCATAAACAGATGACACACAGACTCCAGTTTGGTTCTTCACTTCTATTTTTCACATTTTCATAAATGTACAGACTGGTTCCCTCCAACAGTAACACCAGTTACACTGCATTCACTTTAAGGCACATTTACAGTGATTCATTCACTTATCAACTGAATAATGAAGATGAACTGGTCAACAGCAACCAATCCGTTCAGCACACATTCATTCAATGTTCATCGATATGCTGATCAAATCTGCTGCATTCTTTGGTCCAAACTGGATCCATAATGAGACGTTCAAGGACACTTGAGACACATTCAATCAAATCATGATTTTATGATTTACGATTCTATTTTGGCTGAAAGCTGATCAGCAAACAGATAATAATCAATAACACACACACACACACACACACACAGTTCTGAAGAAGACCATGAGATGTGGTTTAAAGCTAGTAAGTGGTCCATATCTACAGATTATGTTCTGAACTTTCTCAGGTTCTCATAAAGGTCATAAACAGAATCAATAATAATCGGTCTGACTTTAATCAAATCATTTTGTTCTTATGAAAGCTTGTTTTGTGTTACGTCGACGGAAATATTTGTTTCACAATTAAATCCTTTGTTCTAAATGATGATGTCATCAGGTATGAAAAGCAGGTGAGCTAAAGGAGGACGAGTGTTCTCGTGAGGACGCTTAGTCGTCTCCTTTACTCTGTAAGATCCACCAGAGGGGCGTTCACTGACCTGTTTTATCATCAGAGAAATGAACGCTGGTGTTAAACACACTGACCCCAGACGAGGGAACAGGAAGTGAAATAACGCCGAGTCATCCTGATCAGTGATCAGGACTCTGACTGGTGATACGGTTGTGTGAGGGCTGTCATTGGCTGGAGGAGGAAGAAGATGATGACGATGATGATGGAGAGTCAGTGGTGATGATGAACAGACTTTGGTTTGAGTGCTGATGATGAGGTGGATCAATAAGTCTTGTTGCGATATTAAACGTGTTTTATGTGAAACAAAAGGTTCTAAGTGAGACCCCGTATCTAAACCCTCTCCGTTTATTACCCATAATCCCCCACCAGTAAAGTCGCACAGCTCTGATTGTCTCCGACTGATTTTCGTATAAAGGTTCATTTTGAATGAGTCGCAGCCTGACGGAGGCAGCGGATTGGCTACGGTCAGCTTCCAATCAAAGACGAGTTTCAGAGGCCGGTCTGTCTGTGTGTTTGTGCAAACTCAAGCTGGTGTTTGAGTCCAGCTCGTACCAGACCAGACCGGACCCTGAACCAGTCAGCTGACCTCTGATGCTCGTCGTCATGGTTTCCCCACGTCCACCGTGACCTTAGTGAAGAGATCTAACCTCTCCGTCTTCACCACCTGGTAGGAAAGAGAGTTGATCCCGTCTTTGTGCATCGTGTCTCTGGTGTGAGCGATCCGGTCAAACCTGAGACACAGGAGATCAATTATTAAAGTGATCATTAATAACCCCGATCAGTGATCATCAATAACCCCGATCAGTGATCATCAATAACCCCGATCAGTGATCATCAATAACCCCGATCAGTGATCATCAATAACCCCGATCAGTGATCATCAATAACCCCGATCAGTGATCAATAATAACCCCGATCAGTGATCATCAATAACCCCGATCAGTGATCAATAATAACCCCGATCAGTGATCATCAATAACCTCGATCAGTGATCAATCATAACCCCGATCAGTGATCATCAATAACCCCGATCAGTGATCAATAATAACCCCGATTAGTGATCATCAATAACCCCGATCAGTGATCAATAACCTACCTCTGAGGGTTGGGGTCGTTCTTCTTGTCTCTGTCGTGATGGATCATTCTACACTTCCCAACGTCTCCACTGGGTCTGGAGATGGACATGCCTTTAGAGGACAACCTGGGGTCAACACAACACGATCAATACCTGAAAGTCATATTTAAGAAGTATGTGCGTGTGTGTATATATTAATACTTAGTGGAGCGCCTTTAGTACTTGGCGGAGCGCCTTTAGTACTTGGCGGAGCGCCTTTAGGACTTGGCGGAGCGCCTTTAGGACTTGGCGGAGCGCCTTTAGGACTTGGCGGAGCGCCTTTAGGACTTGGCGGAGCGCCTTTAGTACTTGGGGGAGCGCCTTTAGGACTTGGGGGAGCGCCTTTAGGACTTGGCGGAGCGCCTTTAGGACTTGGCGGAGCGCCTTTAGTCAGACACCAGGCTCTGACAGCGTTCCTGAGGAATCTTAGCTCATTCCTTACTAAGTACTAAAGATGCTCATGAAGCGGTTTAATAATGTTGAGACTGCACTAGTCATTTAAAGCAGTGATTCTTAACCATGGAGCGCCACCTAGAGGGCCGCAAAAAACTTTCAGTTTTGCAGCTGTGGGCCGCGGGACCGCATAGGTTATCAATTGAAGACAGCAGAGACATCACTGTTATCCACGAGACGCTGTTACGATACAGCTTCCCACCACCTGGTGGCGGTAATGCGTCAGTCAGTTGTTTAACAAGCTGCAATAAGCAGAAGAAGACACTCAGCTAGCCGCTAGCCTGTAGCGAAGTTATTGAAAAGAAAAAATGAAGACGACAGTGGTGCCATACCCCCCCCAAAGTCTAAATGTGAGCGCCAGTACAACCCTGACTTTCTTAAGTCCGGCTTTGTGAGGCAGAGCGAGGGCTCAGTGTGTGGAATGTGAGCTAATGCTGTCAAACGAAGCTCTGAAGCCTTCAAAATAAAGCGACACGTAGCGACCAAACATCCAGCGCTGGTGGGAAAGCCTGCTGGGCTTCTTGTTGTGCAGGTTTACATACACGTGATAATAAATGTCTTTGTGATCATCACATTCTATCATCTCATTTATTGAACAAGGGTTTTGCCGGTTCAACTCCGCGATGACGCCGGCGTCCTCGATCCCTCCCCTTCCCTTCCATCAGCTTGTTTGCGCAAATACGTCACAAAACATGTGCGTGCTTGGTTTCCCAGCATGCCCAAAATCCTCATCTTTGCAAAGAAATCATCGATTTTCTTTCATTTCTTATGGATTCTCCACAAAAGGAGCCCAAACACACACACACAATGTCCAAAGTCGCCATAACCGCTGCAAGTCGTCTCTTGCAGCATTTAGACGGAAAAGACACATTACAGACCCGACAGCGTGCTAGCGGATGTTAGCATGGAGCTACTGGCTTCAGAAAACGCTCGTACTTAAAGTACAAACCGTATCTTCTTCTTCTATAAGCCGTCAATCAACGTATAACCTCTGCGTAACTGAGCTGCTCTCATACTCGATCGCTCGGTGGCAGCTATTACACACAGCAAGTCCGCTACTCACACACCACGTCTTCAACCATATATATATATATATATATATATATATATATATAAATAAATAAATAAATGTGTGTGTATATATATATGTATATAGATGTGTGTGTGTGTGTGTGTGTGTATGGTACCTGTTGAAGATGTCGTCGTCCTCCCCCCCCCAGCCCCAGTAGTTGTTTGGGAAGCCATTGATCTTCAGGTATTGTTCTTTACTCATCGAGGACACGCCTCCAAAATACTGGTTATAAGGTAACCTGGAGAACAGACATGAGGACATGAGGACACAAGGACATGAGGACACAAGGACATGAGGACACAAGGACATGAGGACACGCCTCCAAAATACTGAGTATACGGTAACCTGGAGAATAGACATGAGGACTACAACATACAAAGTACTACCACAGTATACAGAGTACTACCTCAGGAGACAAAGTATTACCATAGTACACAGAGTGCTACCACAATATACAGAGAACTATCACACAACACAGAGTACTACCACAACACAGAGTACTACCACAGTATACAGAGTACTACCAGGTTTAGGATGGTAGCGGTGATGGTGAAGTCTCCAGGAAATGGATGTAAGTCAATGTAATGTCCCCAGTAGTCACGAAAACACAACTGTGTGTGTGTGTGTGTGTACAGGAAACAGGAAGTGAGGACCGTGGCAGATGGTGTTGTTTTCAGATCTCTTCCTCTGTGGTGTCTCTGTCAGCACTTCCTGATGACACACGTTTACCCTGAACCCAGTCAAAGAGGACACGTCCCGCCTGCTGTCAGACCCGGTCCCATGACCCGGTCCCGGGACCAGGTCCCAGGATCCGGTCCTAGTATCTGGTCCCGCCTGCTGGCAGACCCGGTCACATGACCCGGTCCCAGGACCAGGTCCCAGGATCCGGTCCTAGTATCTGGTCCTAGTGTCTGTAGCTAACAGAGGATGAGGAGGAGGACTCAACCGATCAATAATAAGCTGCAGTGTTCTCACCTGAAGCCGAACTTGTCCATGGACACGGACAGGTGTCGGGGCTGACTGAAGCACTTGTAGGTGTTGCGGTCGTCCATGGGGATCAGGTCCACGTCGCTGAAGACGAAGCACTCGTAGTCGTAGTCCTTCAGGGCCTCCAGGTAGCCCACGTTCAGCAGCTTGGCCCGGTTAAAGATCTGGTCTCCGTCCTGATCCAAAACACACAAGTGTGTTAATTGATGAATACATGAGTAGATTTGAGGTTCTACATCTAAAGACACAACTGAGAGGTTCATAACAACAACAATAACTCCTCCTCAGGGTTCTATGATGCAGTAAACAGACCGCAGGTTGCTAGGCAACAAACACCTGTAATGAATGAGCTGTCAGGTGAGAAGCGTTGTCTTCCTGTGAGCATCACACCTGACCCCAGGTGTGATGCTCACAGCTTCTATAGATCAGAGATCTATAGTCTAATCCAACAAATCTATAACTCTTGTATGTTTAATACAGTATCATGTGTATATATATATATATACAAGTATACGGTATAATACTGTGTGTATATACGGTATGATACTGTGTGTATATACGGTATGATACTGTGTGTATATGAAGTGTAATACTGTGTGTATATAAAGTATGATACTGTGTGTATATAAAGTGTAATACTGTGTGTATATAAAGTATGATACTGTGTGTATATGAAGTGTAATACTGTGTGTATATAAAGTGTAATACTGTGTGTATATAAAGTATGATACTGTGTGTATATAAAGTGTAATACTGTGTGTATATAAAGTATGATACTGTGTGTATATAAAGTGTAATACTGTGTGTATATGAAGTGTAATACTGTGTGTATATAAAGTATGATACTGTGTGTATATAAAGTGTAATACTGTGTGTATATAAAGTGTAATACTGTGTGTATATAAAGTATGATACTGTGTGTATATAAAGTGTAATACTGTGTGTATATGAAGTGTAATACTGTGTGTATATGAAGTGTAATACTGTGTGTATATAAAGTGTAATACTGTGTGTATATGAAGTGTAATACTGTGTGTATATGAAGTGTAATACTGTGTGTATATAAAGTATGATACTGTGTGTATATAAAGTGTAATACTGTGTGTATATAAAGTATGATACTGTGTGTATATAAAGTGTAATACTGTGTGTATATGAAGTGTAATACTGTGTGTATATGAAGTGTAATACTGTGTGTATATGAAGTGTAATACTGTGTGTATATAAAGTGTAATACTGTGTGTTTGTATGTTCACTATACATCGGATCAGTTTTGTAAACAAAGAGAAAGCAGAAGCAGGTGGAGAAGAGAGAAGCCCGTATTACCAGAGCAGAACAGTCTGCCAACACCAGCTGCTATTGGCCGAGACCAAGCAGGGGCGGGTCTCAACGGCTCCAGCGACCACAACCATTGGTCAGAAGCGTCTGACATGCAGAGGGGGGGAGAGGGGGGGGTGAGGGAGGGGGAGGCGGTGTGAGCGAGGGAGCCAGAGTGGGGAGAAAAGTAGAAAAGTGGAGGAGGAGAAGGAAGGACACACAGACAGGAGAGAAGAAGAAGAACAACTGTGAGTCACAATCAAAGAAGAAAAAGACTTTAAAGAAACAGTGAGCTGATGTTGGGCTCTTAGAAGAGCTCGAGTCCTCACTAAGACCAGGAGGGTGGATCACATCCCTCCAGTTCTGAGGTCTGTGCACTGGCTTCCTGTCCAACAAAGACTTGACTTTAAAGTCCTGCTGTTGGTTTACAAAGCACTGAATGGTTCAGGACCAAAACACATCTCTGATCTGCTGCCACCTTATGAACCATCCCGACCCCTCAGGCCGTCTGGGACCGGTCTACTTCCTGTTCCCTTATGAACCATCCCGACCCCTCAGGCCGTCTGGGACCGGTCTACTTCCTGTTCCCTGATGAACCATCCCGACCCCTCAGGCCGTCTGGGACCGGTCTACTTCCTGTTCCCTGATGAACCATCCCGACCCCTCAGCTCGTCTGGGACCGGTCTACTTCCTGTTCCCTCATGAACCATCCCGACCCCTCAGCTCGTCTGGGACCGGTCTACTTCCTGTTCCCTCATGAACCATCCCGACCCCTCAGCTCGTCTGGGACCGGTCTACTTCCTGTTCCCTCATGAACCATCCCGACCCCTCAGCTCGTCTGGGACCGGTCTACTTCCTGTTCCCTCATGAACCATCCCGACCCCTCAGCTCGTCTGGGACCGGTCTACTTCCTGTTCCCTTATGAACCATCCCGACCCCTCAGCTCGTCTGGGACCGGTCTACTTCCTGTTCCCAGAGTCAGAACTAAACATGGAGAAGCAGCGTTCAGTTGTTCTGCTCCACAAATCTGGAACAAAGTCCAGAAAGCTGCAGGTCTGCTGAGACCCTCAGCAGTTTCTGGTTGCTGCCTTTAAGTAAACCAGGTTCAAGGACATTAATACATTTCTGCATTTCACTACTGTATTACATTTCTTACACTGTTTTTAATGTTTCAATGAATGTTCTTATTTGTTTTAAAATCTCCTTTTCTTTTTCCTTGTGTTTTGATGTTTTTACTGGTTTTATGTGAAGCACATTGAATTACCTTGTTGTTGAAATGTGCTAGAACAAAGTGTTTCATCATCTGTTAGAAATCACAGAGCTCCATGCAGTCAAACTAAGTCCACATTCAACAGGGTAATGGGGGGTCCTCGATACGAGGGTCTCTGTATGAGGGGTACTGGGGTCTCTGTATGAGGGGTACGAGGGTTCTCGGTACTGGGGGTCTCGGTACGGGGGGGGTCTCGGTACGGGGGTCTTGGTTCTCGGTACGGGGGTTCTCGGTACGGGGGGGGGTCTCGGTACGGGGGGTACGGGGGTCTCGGTACGGGGGTACTATGGAGGATAGGATATGACTTAAGTATAAATTAATAAATGTTTGAATACAGAAATAAATAAATAAATAAAAGAATAAATAAATGCTGACTAGATTAATGTATAGATGAATAAATAAAAGTTGATAATCAAACAGGACATAAAGAAATACATATATTTATTTCTACATTTCTGTTCACCTACATTTATTGATTTATGTGTCTGTATGCTCATGAGGTGGGAGGTCCTAACCTCTGTCTAAAGCAGGATTGGTCACAGGAGCGTGATGGCTTCTGGTCTACTGCTGCCTTGCACAGTAACATTGAAGTTGGCTCGCCCAGTGTTGCCAAGTTGACGGCTTTCTCGCTAAATCTGGCGACTTTTCAAATCTTGGCGACGTTTTTGTCAAAAGTGACTAGCGACAAATCTGGAGACTTTTCTGGTGTATTGGAGACTTTTCTGGTGTCTTTGGAGACTTTTCTGGTGTCATTGGAGACTTTTCTGGTGTCATTGGAGACTTTTCTGGTGTCATTGGAGACTTTTCTGGTGTCATTGGAGACTTTTCTGGCGTTTTGGAGACTTTTCTGGTGTCTTTGGAGACTTTTCTGGTGTCATTGGAGACTTTTCTGGTGTCATTGGAGACTTTTCTGGTGTATTGGAGACTTTTCTGGTGTATTGGAGACTTTTCTGGTGTCATTGGAGACTTTTCTGGTGTATTGCAGACTTTTCTGGTGTCTTTGGAGACGTTTCTGGTGTTTTGGAGACTTTTCTGGTGTTTTGGAGACTTTTCTGGTGTCTTTGGAGACTTTTCTGGTGTCATTGGAGACTTTTCTGGTGTTTTGGAGACTTTTCTGGTGTCTTTGGAGACTTTTCTGGTGTCATTGGAGACTTTTCTGGTGTCATTGGAGACTTTTCTGGTGTCTTTGGAGACTTTTCTGGTGTCTTTGGAGACTTTTCCGGTGTCTTTGGAGACTTTTCTGGTGTCATTGGAGACTTTTCTGGTGTATTGGAGACTTTTCTGGTGTTTTGGAGACTTTTCTGGTGTATTGGAGACTTTTCTGGTGTCATTGGAGACTTTTCTGGTGTATTGCAGACTTTTCTGGTGTCTTTGGAGACTTTTCTGGTGTATTGGAGACTTTTCTGGTGTTTTGGAGACTTTTCTGGTGTATTGGAGACTTTTCTGGTGTCATTGGAGACTTTTCTGGTGTTTTGGAGACTTTTCTGGTGTATTGGAGACTTTTCTGGTGTCATTGGAGACTTTTCTGGTGTATTGGAGACTTTTCTGGTGTTTTGGAGACTTTTCTGGTGTATTGGAGACTTTTCTGGTGTATTGGAGACTTTTCTGGTGTTTAGGGGACTTTTCTGGTGTTTTGGAGACTTTTCTGGTGTATTGGAGACTTTTCTGGTGTATTGGAGACTTTTCTGGTGTCATTGGAGACTTTTCTGGTGTTTTGGAGACTTTTCTGGTGTATTGGAGACTTCTGGTGTATTGGAGACTTGTCTGGTGTTTTGGAGACTTTTCTGGTGTATTGGAGACTTCTGGTGTTTTGGAGACTTTTCTGGTGTTTTGGAGACACTTCTGGTGTATTGGAGACTTCTGGTGTCATTGGAGACTTTTGGTGTTTTGGAGACTGACGTGAAAGCACATATCGTTCTACAGTCACTGTCCTCAACGAGCAGCACTCACAGGCAGTCAGTCTCACAGCAGCCTCTCGCAGCAGTCCCAGCTGCAGACTGAGGAAGCCGTTCGTGCTGCTAGATAGTTTTCTGACATCGTCTACAGGGATGGTTTGCTAGGAATCGATTGCTTCCGTCTTGGTCCCCTACTTGACCAATCCTGTTTAAGAATAAGGTTCGGACCGCCTACCTCATTAACATACGGACACAGAAATACAGAAATAAATAAATGAAGGTGAACAGAAATAGATTTATTTATTTATGTCCTGTTTAGGTATCAACTTTTATTTATTAATTTCTGTATTTATACATTTATTTATTCCTGTATTCATTTAGACATTTCTTAATGCATTTATTTATTTATACTTAAGACATTTTTCGTCCTCCATAGGGTACGGGGGTCTCGTGCGAGGGGGTCTCGTGCGAGGGGTACGGGGGTCTCGGTGCGAGGGGTACGGGGTCTCGGTGCGAGGGGTACGGGGGTCTCTGGGTACGGGGGTCTCGTGCGAGGGGTACGGGGGGCTTGGTGCGAGGGGTACGGGGGTCTCGGTGTACGGGGGTCTCGGTGTACGGGGGTCTCGTGCGAGGGGTACGGGGGCTCGTGCGAGGGGTACGGGGGGCTCGGTGCGAGGGGTACGGGGGTCTCGGTGTACGGGGGGCTCGGTGCGAGGGGTACGGGGGTCTCTGTGTACGGGGGTCTCGTGCGAGGGGTACGGGGGTCTCGGTGTACGGGGGTCTCGTGCGAGGGGTACGGGGGTCTCGGTGTACGGGGGTCTCGGTGTACGGGGGTCTCGGTGCGAGGGGTACGGGGGTCTCGGGGTACGGGGGTCTCGGTGCGAGGGGTACGGGGGTCTCGGTGCGAGGGGTACGGGGGTCTCGGTGCGAGGGGTACGGGGGTCTCGGTGCGAGGGGTACGGGGGTCTCGTGCGAGGGGTACGGGGGTCTCGTGCGAGGGGTACGGGGGTCTCGTGCGAGGGGTACGGGGGTCTCGGTGCGAGGGGTACGGGGTCTCCTCTCGTGGGACCTGACTTTCATTACTTGAAACAGAGCAGCAGGACGAAGCTTCAACAGCAACAGAGTAATGTGAAGAAGACGAGGATGAAGAGAAACACATCCAATATGCTAACACACATTCAGCAGCAGGTTTGATAAGAGATGCTGTTCAGTTCTACAGTCTGGTGACTAAATGTTCTGATGCTCATCATGTGTACATTCACACATATATAAAGAGATGCGTCTGTCCTTCGTTTAGAGAGCACAGCCTCGTTCGTCTCTCTGGTTCCAACGTCTTCAGGGACTTCAGGTGACTTCCTGTCCAGCTTCTTTACATTCAGGCTGTTTGTTTTAGGACTCGGTTCATATTCAAATCTGCTTCACACCGACCTCAGCTGATCTGTGACACTCTGAAGCTCTTCGTAAAAACAAACTGCTTTCATGATGCTGGAGGAGCTAACGGCTAACAAGCTCCTTTAGGAACTGATTTACAGGAAGAAAAGTTGAGATTATTATGTCATAAAGTCTGTTCTACCCAAGGAAACAAACTGATGTTCTTTAATCAACAGAAATAACTGCGTTTAACGCCGTCTGTTTAGATTAAGTATAATATTGTGTGTACATAAAGTACAATATTGTGTGTATATAAAGTACAATATTGTGTGTATATACAGTACAATATTGTGTGTATATATATCGTACAATATTGTGCATATATATAGTACAATATTGTGCGTACATAAAGTACAATATTGTGTGTATATAAAGTACAATATTGTGTGTATATATAGTACAATATTGTGTGTATATATATAGTACAATATTGTGCATATATATAGTACAATATTGTGCGTACATAAAGTACAATATTGTGTATATAAAGTACAATATTGTGCATATATAAAGTACAATATTGTGCATATATAAAGTACAATATTGTGCGTACATAAAGTACAATATTGTGTGTATATATATAGTACAATATTGTGTGTATATAAAGTACAATATTGTGCGTAAATAAGGTACAATATTGTGCATATATATAGTACAATATTGTGCGTACATAAAGTACAATATTGTGTGTATATATAGTACAATATTGTGTGTATATAAAGTACAATATTTTGCGTAAATAAAGTACAATATTGTGTGTATATATATAGTACAATATTGTGTGTATATATATATATATATAGTACAATATTGTGCATATATATATAGTACAATATTGTGCGTACATAAAGTACAATATTGTGCGTATATATATAGTACAATATTGTGCTTATATATAGTACAATATTGTGCGTATATAAAGTACAATATTGTGTGTATATATAGTACAATATTGTGTGTATATATATATAGTACAATATTGTGTGTATATATATATATAGTACAATATTGTGTGTATATAAAGTACAATATTGTGTGTATATAAAGTACAATATTGTGCATACATAAAGTACAATATTGTGTGTACATAAAGTACAATATTGTGCGTATATATATATAGTACAATATTGTGTGTATATAAAGTACAATATTGTGTGTATATTATGATAAAGATGATGAGGCTATTTTTACTGAATGTTTCTCTCCTACAAACAGCTACTGAATAATTATCTTAAAAATGATTATTTAAATTAATATTTTTTCGTATCGTTTTCTCTCTTGTAGAATAGCCGTATTACACCATCATAGTTTTGAACTTAAAATACTAAAACTAGATTATAATCGGGTGCAACAATGTGTAGAGCAGCAGTAGTACTACTACTACTACTAGTAGTATTACTCTACTCTGACGTGAATCTGACTACTAGTACTACTACTACTACTACTACTACTACTACTACTACTACTACTACTACTAGTAGTAGTATACACTCTGATGTCACTCTGACTCCAGACAGGTGAGCACACCTCCAGTGACAGACCCGGTGTGAACTGGTTCTCATGTATACTGAACCTGTACCTGGCTGATGACGTAGACTCCGTAGTCCAGCTGCTGTCTCTGGAGGATCGGGTGCAGGTAGAAGAGCCAGAACTTCAGGTGCTCCTCTCGTTTCCTGAAGGGGATGATGATGGCCACCTTCATCACAGCCTCACAGTCTCTGGGTCTGAAGCGCCCCCCCGGTTGCAGGTTGGGGTTCTGGTCCTTGATCTGATCCAGATTCACCGGACTGGTGAACTCCACCCGCAGAGGACCCACTGAGGACAGAGACATGTTCAGACTGAGGACAGACAGGATTTGAATGTTTCTCAAAGACTTTAAACCTCTGGATTCAAACTCAAACAGCTGTTTTCTCGATGGAGTTCTGAACAGAGCGTCAGACGAGGAAGTCCAGCTGTGGGACTGAAAGCTGGACTCATGTCAAGTTTAAACCATAATGATGAATATCACATTATGGAGATATATACTGAGTTAACGTCAGAGGACCTGATGGGTCCTGGTGGGACCTGGTTCTACGAGCAGAGTGGTGTGACATCAGATGGGGTCCCAGCTGAGGAAACATGAACCAACAGACTGATAATAAACATCAAAAGATCCTGTTCATGCCAGATCAGTTCACTGAACTCCAGAGACCACAAGGGACCACATCCAACCTGTTAGGGTCTTACTCTTCTTATATACAGTCTACATACAGGTCTTACCCTTCTTATAGTCTACATACAGGTCTTACCCTTCTTATAGTTTACATACAGGTCTTACTCTTCTTATAGTCTACATACAGGTCTTACTCTTCTTATAGTCTACATACAGGTCTTACCTTCTTACAGTCTACATACAGGTCTTACCCTTCTTATAGTTTACATACAGGTCTTACTCTTCTTATAGTCTACATACAGGTCTTACTCTTCTTATAGTCTACATACAGGTCTCACCCTTCTTATAGTCTACATACAGGTCTTACCCTTCTTATAGTCTACATACAGGTCTTACCTTCTTATAGTCTACATACAGGTCTTACTCTTCTTATAGTCTACATACAGGTCTTACCTTCTTATAGTCTACATACAGGTCTTACCTTCTTATAGTCTACATACAGGTCTTACCTTCTTATAGTCTACATACAGGTCTTACTCTTCTTATAGTCTACATACAGGTCTTACCTTCTTATAGTCTACATACAGGTCTTACCTTCTTATAGTCTACATACAGGTCTTACTCTTCTTATAGTCTACATACAGGTCTTACTCTTCTTATAGTCTACATACAGGTCTTACCTTTTTATAGTCTACATACGGGTCTTACCTTCTTACAGTCTACATACGGGACTTACTCTTCTTACAGTCTACATACGGGTCTTACCTTCTTATAGTCTACATACAGGTCTTACCTTATTATAGTCTACATACAGGTCTTACCTTCTTATAGTCTACATACAGGTCTTACCTTCTTACAGTCTACATACAGGTCTTACTCTTCTTATAGTCTACATACAGGTCTTACCTTCTTATAGTCTACATACAGGTCTTACCTTCTTATAGTCTACATACAGGTCTTACCTTCTTATAGTCTACATACAGGTCTTACCCAGCAGAGGTGATGTTTCAGGACATTTTTCCAGCTTCTTCTCTGGTTCTACTTCTTTCTTCTTCTTCTCCTCCTTTGGTTGCTCTGAAGCTTTCGGCTCTTCTCGGTGCTCCTCCTTCGTAGTCTGGACCTCCTTTGTGGTGAGGACCACCTTCGGTTCGGTTCCCGAAGTGAAGCCCGCGTGTCTGACCCGGTTAGTCTGCATGGAGGAAACATTGCTGTGCTGCTGGTTCTGGACGAAGGAGAACCGTACGTCCAGAGATCGGACGTAGAAGAAGACGGTGACAGAGATGTGGAGGAAACACAGCAGCACCACCAGCTTACAGGTCCGGTGGAGGAGCAAGAACTTCACAGAGGAGTCTCCTCCAGCCATCATCACCTACTGGGAGAAGATCAGAAACTATGAGGAGGAGGAGAGGGAGGAGAGGAGAGGGAGGAGAGAGGAGTAGGAAGAGAGAGGAGAGGGAGGAGGAAGAGAGAGGAGGGAGGAGAGGAGGAGGAAGAGAGAGGAGGGAGGAGAGGAGGAAGAGAGAGGAGGGAGGAGAGGAGGAAGAGAGGAGGAAGAGAGAGGAGGGAGGAGAGGAGGAGGAAGAGAGAGGAGGAGGAAGAGGGAGGAGAGGAGGAAGAGAGAGGAGAGGAGGAAGAGAGAGGAGGGAGGAGAGGGAGGAGAGGAGGAAGGAGAGGAGGAAGAGAGAGGAGGGAGGAGAGGGAGGAGGAAGAGAGAGGAGGGAGGAGAGGAGGAAGAGAGGAGAGGAGGAGAGAGGAGTAGGAAGAGAGAGGAGGGAGGAGAGGAGGAAGAGAGGAGGGAGAAGAGAGAGGAGGGAGGAGAGAGGAGAGGGAGGAGAGGAGGAAGAGAGAGGAGGAAGAGAGAGGAGGGAGGAGAGGAGGAAGAGAGGAGAGGGAGGAGAGGAGGAAGGAGAGGAGGAAGAGAGAGGAGAGGAGGAAGAGAGGAGTAGGAAGAGAGAGGAGGTAGGAGAGGAGGAAGAGAGAGGAGGGAGGAGGAGGAAGAGAGAGGAGGAGGAAGAGAGAAGAGAGGAGGAAGATAGAGTAGGAAGAGGAGAGGGGGAAGGAGGAGGAATAGAGAGGAGAGGAGGAGGAAGAGGAGAGATGAGGAGGTTACCTTTAAAAGAGAAGAAGAAGGCGGAACAGTAAACTGCGCCCGAGGGTTCTTGTTTACCGTCAGCTCTCGCGCTCCATTTCCCGTGAAGTTTGAAACTTCTGGACTAGATTAACACAGAAACATTATATTCTGTTCAACGTGAAGCCGAAAACTTCCCAAAAGAAGAAGAAGAAGAAGAAGTATATCGAGACAAAGTCCCGTGAACAGTCTGAGCTTCCGTCGTTAGCTTCAACTAGCTCGGTAACTTTTAGTGACGCTAACGAGCAGCGGGAGTGAGCAGAGGAACTATGTGATACATAACATAATAATATGTACTATTAACTAACCCTAACCCGTAACACCTTTGAGTCCTAAAATACTTGAAGAAACAAGTTTTAACACGTTTTAACAAATACTCTCCGCTGGTTCCTGACAGAAGGGTTCAGGAACTCGACCGACTCGTCTCCGCTGAGAGGACACCGATCTGTCAAGGGGACGAAATGATCCGTCACACTTCCGCTCACCGATTTCAAAAGAAAATATATACGGTTTCTATTTATCGGAAAAGGCACCGAATGATAGACTTTTATGATGTTTGATTACTATGATTAATTAATACATTGAAAGCTAAACTAAATTTTAAACTTCAGATCAGAATCAGCTGAAACAAAGATAGCAAAGCTGGACAAACGTAAACATAAAGCCCCACTGTTACGCTTATTTCGAAAGCAGACCCACCACACTTCCGGTGAGTTTTTGAAGCGGCTGTCAAATGGCTCGCGGAAAGGGGCGTGTCTGCTTCGCGTGTCAGTCTGTGACGACACAGCAGAAGTTCATGAATCATGTTTGAGAGTCTGAGCATTGATCGAAGGTTTAAACTGTGATTAGATCAGCTGGTACTCCAACATTATTATAGAACTAACTGTGAGTAGTGAGAGTACATATTATGATCAGTGGTAACTAAGTATATTTACTTATGTACAAATTCAAGATACTTTACTTTACTTGTACTTTATACTGTACTCCATCTCAGACGTACATGATTTTGTACTTTATACTGTACTATATCTCAGAGGTACATATTGTACATCTCAGAGGTACATGTACTTTATGCCATACTACATCTCAGAGGTACATATAGTACTTTATACTGTACTACATCTGAGTAGTACACACCCACACACACACATACACTAACACACACATAAACATCAGAATCAGAACCGTTTATTGCCGTGGTATGTTGAACATACAAGGAATTTGACATGACCACCATGACCACCATGACACACCATGACCACCATGACCACCATGACACACCATGACACACCATGACCACCATGACACACCATGACCACCATGACAGCCGATCACCTCTGAGCAGAGCGGATGATGCGCTGCAGTCTGTCCTTGTCCTTGGCGGTGGCTGCAGCGTACCAGACGGTGATGGAGGAGCAGAGGATGGACTCGATGATGGCTCTGTAGAAATGCACCATCATTGTCTTTGGCAGGTTGAGTTTCTTCAGCTGCCTCAGGAAGTACATCCTCTGCTGAGCTCTGGGGGAGTCACACAGAGTGATGGGGGGAGTCACACAGGGTGATGGGGGATCACACAGGGAGATGGGGGAGTCACACAGGGTGATGGGGGGAGTCACACAGGGTGATGGGGGGGTCACACAGGGTGATGGGGAGTCACACAGGGTGATGGGGGGGGTCACACAGGGTGATGGGGGGAGTCACACAGGGTGATGGGGGGGTCACACAGGGTGATGGGGAGTCACACAGGGTGATGGGGGGGGTCACACAGGGTGATGGGGGGTCACACAGGGTGATGGGGAGGTCACACAGGGTGATGGGGAGTCACACAGGGTGATGGGGAGTCACACAGGGTGATGGGGGGTCACACAGGGTGATGGGGGAGTCACACAGGGTGATGGGGAGGTCACACAGGGTGATGGGGAGTCACACAGGGTGATGGGGGAGTCACACAGGGTGATGGGGGTCACACAGTGGGACTGCATTGGAATGTTTATGAGCTCATCTCTGGTGAAAGAGCTCCGAGTATCACAGCAGAAAACTGAATTAACGACAAAACACAAAACAATGAGCACCAACACACGAGGAGCCGTCTTGAGGTTATACCTACACAACATACCCACACACGCACCCACGCACACACTAACACGCACACACACTCACACACACACCCCCACACGCATATACACAAACAGCTGAAGCCTCAAACCTCCAGCTCACTTCCGGATCGACGTGCTGACGTCACCGCCCGTACGTCAGTGTGCAGGAATGTGCGGAAACTTCTTCTTCACTTTTTTCTTTCTGCGCTGTTTGCTCGTCGAAGATAGAAAAAGTCCTGAAGCCGGAAACAAGTGAATGAAAGTGGATCAAAAGACCCTCAGACTCGGTGAGTTCCTCCCCGGGGTTCGGTGTTCATTGTCCGGGTGTTTGTGACTCCGCTGATCGGAGGTTAGTGAGAGCGGAGCGGCGGTTGGTAGTAAAATGGAGGCGTAGAGTCGATGAAGAAGAAGGTCGCTGTCCGGGGCTGATCAGCACCAAGGATAACACACGACCAGCCGGAGGACTCGGAACACTTCCATCCTCAAGTTAACGTTAACTTATATCGAACAAAACCTGCTTTAGTACTTTATAAGCACTTTAAATATACTAATGTAAAGGTCGCTCTTTTTAATCACACTTCTGCGCTTCCGCAAACTAAAGTTTTCTGAACCTGAAATGGTCTTTAAATCACTTTAAATCACAGCCACGTTGTGAAATGTACTTTTATACATATATATTTACATAGTTATATGTAACTTTAAGTATCTTTATTGAGGTTAAAACACATTATTTAGAGTTTAGTCCGTAAACGTTCAACCCGTGTTTGTTTATCACACTTTCACTTTTTTAATCTTTAACCGACTTTAGATTTTAAAAGTCTCAAAGTTCAAACAGCTCGATGATGAAGTTTGTTTTATTAAAGATAGTTTAGTGTGTTTACTTTAAACGTCCTAAGTTTAACGTGTTTAGAGTGAATCTGTTCTCTTGATAACTTTAATCTTTAACTCTTTAAAGTAAGAACTTAGTTTACTGTGAGTTTAAACTTATAGTTTAAACTATAAGTTTAAATAAACTACAAGTTCACAAGTTTTCTAACTTCTGAACGTTTGTCGCTGTCGACTGAACTGTGGTGCTGTTTCAAAATGGAGGACAACCGTCTTCACTGCTCAGTGGGAAGACACATGTATATTTATACATATTAATATACACACAATATATAAACATATATGTACATATTAATATATATATATATATATATATATATATATATATATATATACACACACATGTATTAGTACAATTTGAAGGTATCTTCTCCACGTTTTGTTCTAAATGTATTTTACCGATTTAGTTTATTAAATCAAATATATGAAAGCTAATAAATGCTGATATATTATTATAGATCTACACTGTGGTACCTCTACTTTTATAATAATGAAGTGACGTGTATATATACAGTATATATCAAAGAACATTTAAAATGCTAGTTAGCTCAGTTTGTCTTTACTGTGAAGCCATAAGAAGTTTAATGAGAAGTTGAATGAGGATAAACATGTTTATAAGAAGTTTAAATGTATATTATGAATTGTAAATGCTTCTATTGTTAATTAACAGCTCGTCTGTCTGAACTCTGACTGTAGCCTTAATTAAAGCCACTACATAGAACACCATAAACTATTTAGCATTCATAATGATAAAGACACCTCATTGTTTCTGTCTTCGTCGTCCTCTCTGCAGCTTCTCCTTCCTGCCGAGTTGAAGAGCTTAAACCAACATGGCCGCTCAGACGGTGTTCTCCGTGGAGATGTTCCCCGTCGGCGTTCCTCTGATGGAGGACGCTCAGAGCGACATGCCGAGGAACACGCTGCCGGCTCCTCAGCTGGTGATGCTGGCCAACGTAGCGGCAGTGACGGCGGCAGAGAGCTGCGGCGGTGACGGTAGTGCGGCGGACGAGAAGGAGATGATGGAGCTGAAGACGGTGGGATGCAGCTACTCGGACAGCGAGGAGGAGAACATCGTCAGGTCAGGAGTTATCCAACACCCGATCATTACTCAGGAGGAGTTATCCTGCACCTGATACCGGAAAGTGTTACCTGTGTGTCAACTCTGTGTGTGTGTGTGTGTGTGTGTGTGTGTGTGTGTGTGTGTGTGTGTGTGTGTGTGTGGTACAGGTACAGTTACGACAACCAGAACTACAGAGAGGTGTGTATCCTCGAGTACCCCGAGTCTCCCAGCCCCAACATCGTTGCCGTGGTCGTAGGTAACGACGTAGAGGAGGAAGGGGTCAAAGCTGAAGACCTGTCCCGTCACACTAAGCCCCGCCCCTCTGCCTGCACCAAAACACCTGAGCAGGTCGTCGAACGTCCACGCGTCCCCGTTGCCGTGATGGAGACCAGCAAGAAGAAGAAGCCCTTCCACTGTAAGCCGTGTCACTTCCAGGCCCAGAACGAGCAGGAGTTCGTCAAACACCTCGGCACTCACGGCGTCAGCAAGATGATGGTGGTGAACCGGGTCGAGGGCAGGAGCAAGACGAGGACCAAGGACGCGCCCGAGAACCAGGAACCGTCCGGAGGGGAGGCGGAGAGCGGCGAGGAGGCGGCGGCAGGTGAGGTCAAAGGGCTGATCCGGTGCCAGCGGTGCGGCTACAACACCAACAGATACGACCATTACATCGCTCACCTGAAACACCACAGCAAGGAGGGGGAGGACCACAGGTAACACAACACAGCTGACCTCACTGGTCTCACCTCTGGTTGTACCTTCAGGTGGTTAAAGACGAGTGCTGCTGTGTCTCTGCAGGGTGTTCAAGTGCACTCTGTGTCCGTACACCACCGTGAGCCAGTACCACTGGAGGAAACACCTGAGGAACCACTTCCCCAGCAAACTGCACACCTGCAGCCAGTGCTCCTACTTCTCCGACCGCAAGAGCAACTACATCCAGCACATCAGGACGCACACAGGTAGGACTCGCCTGTCTCTTGTCTTTGTCTCTTCCTGTTGCACCTCACAGGGTTTAAGGTCTTGATGTATGTGTTGTACAGGTGTCCGTCCTTTCCAGTGTCCCTTCTGCGACTACTCCAGTTCTCAGAAGACCCACCTGACCCGCCACATGAGGACTCACTCTGGTCAGTCGTCCACACTTCATACACACAGGAACCTGTACAGATCATATGAGACCTGATCAGTACTGAGCTGAACCCTCAGGAATATGTTTTATCTAGTGCTGGGCAAGTTAACGCGTTAAAGCACGACTTAATTAACGCCGACATCTTATCGCGTTTTTTTTGTTATTGTTAAGCGAACATTTTTACACAAGAACCGGGCAGCGAGCGGTGAACACGCCCGGACCGTCACCGTCGGGCCCTCCTGTCTCACACACACACGCACACACGCACACACACGAACACACGCACACACGCACACACACACACACACGCACACACACGAACACACGCACACACGCACACACACACACACACGCACGCACACGAACACACGCACACACGCACACACACACACACGCACACACACACACACGCACACACGCGCACACACACGCACGCACGCACACGAACACACGCGAACACACACACACACGCACACACACACACACACACGCACACACGCGAACACACGCACACACGCACACACACACACACACACGCACACACGCGAACACACGCACACACGCACACACGCACGCACACGAACACACGCACACACACACACACACGCACACACACACACACGCACACACGCACACACACGCACGCACACACGCACGCACACACGCACGCACACGAACACACGCACACACGCACACACACACACACACGCACGCACACGAACACACGCACACACGCACACACACACACACGAACACACGCACACACACACGCACGCACGCACACGAACACACGCACACACACACACACGAACACACGCACACACACACACACGAACACACGCACACACACGAACACACGCACACAAGCACACACACCCACACGCACGCACACGCACACACGCACGCACGCACACGAGCACACACACCCACACGCACGCACACGCACGCACGCACACGAACACACGCCCACACACACACACACACACGCACGAACACACGCGCGCACACACGAACACACACACGCACGCACGCACACGAACACACGCGAACACACACACGCACGCACGCACACGAACACACGCGCACACACACGCACGCACGCGCACGCACACACGCACACGCGCACACACACACACACGAACACACGCACACACGCGCACACACACACGCACGCACATGAACACACACACGCACGCACGCGTCTCGTTACAGGATCCAACGTGAATATTAAAATACATATTGTGTGTTTTTAAATGAACACATAATCGCGAGAGAACAAACTGCTCTGAACTCAGCTCCTCATGAGCAGAACTTCCTCCTGCAGGTCACCGCAGACTGACGGTGAAGACTACAGCTTCATGCTTCACCTGCACTCCCCTGGGCCCTAAGGCCCTCCATGTACCAACGTACATTTATAACAAATACCACACATATTACGGTCATCAGCGTTATTATGTGTCTGACCTAAATACCAGAAAAAGCAAAAAAGAAATGATATTATTGTTTTAGAGTTTTTAAAGTGTTTTGTGTGTAAAATGTATAATAAGCATCATTTAGTATCACTACTGAGACTTTAACAACATAGAAACATGACGTAGATATGTTCTCAGTTCTCAAGGTGTATATTTAAACATCATCTCTTACACATGAAGATAAAGTTGTGAACACCTGAATATCTCTGAT
>CM051689.1:380000-382500 GCA_028022725.1 Lycodopsis pacificus | reverse complement strand
ATGAGTTGAGGGGCACAAAATTACCTGAGACACACCTAGCAGTAGAAGTAGAAGCAGTAGAAGTAGCGGTAGTAGTAGCAGCAGTAGTAGTAGAAGTAGCAGCAGTAGAAGTAGAAGTAGTAGTAGTAGCGGTAGCAGTAGTAGTAGAAGTAGTAGCGGTAGTAGTAGCGGTAGTAGTAGTAGCAGCAGCGGTAGAAGTAGCAGCAGTAGTAGTAGTAGTAGTAGTAGTAGTAGTAGTAGTAGAAGCAGCGGTAGTAGTAGTAGCAGCAGTAGTAGAAGTAGTAGTAGTAGTAGCAGCAGCAGTAGAAGCAGCGGTAGTAGTAGTAGTAGCAGCAGTAGCAGTAGAAGCAACGGTAGTAGTAGTAGCAGCAGTAGAAGTAGCAGTAGCGGCAGCAGTAGAAGCAACGGTAGTAGTAGTAGCAGCAGTAGAAGTAGCAGTAGCGGCAGCAGTAGAAGCAACGGTAGTAGTAGCAGCAGCAGTAGAAGCAGCGGTAGTAGTAGCAGTAGTAGTAGCAGCAGTAGTAGAAGTAGTAGAAGCAGCGGTAGTACTAGCAGTAGCAGTAGTAGCAGCAGCAGTAGAAGTAGCGGTAGTAGTAGTAGCAGCAGTAGTAGAAGTAGTAGTAGTAGCAGCAGCAGTACAAGCAGCGGTAGTAGTAGTAGTAGTAGCAGCAGCAGTAGAAGCAGTAGTAGTAGTAGTAGTAGTAGAAGCAGTAGAAGTAGCAGCAGCGGTAGTAGTAGTAGCAGCAGTAGTAGTAGAAGCAGCAGCAGTAGAAGCAGTAGTAGTAGTAGTAGTAGTAGTAGAAGCAGCGGTCGTAGTAGTAGAGTTCTTAGCTGTAGAAACAGGTGATTGTTGAGGTTCTCGTCTCTCACTTTAAACATGTTTGTGTTTGTTGCTCTCAATAAAGCGGTCGCTTTGGATTAACATGGTAAAGTGATTCTTCCTGTGTTGTGACTTCCTGTGTTGTGACTTCCTGTGTTGTGCCGTGACTTCCTGTGCTGTGTACCTGTCTGAAGTGTTCACACCAAAGCAGATCAGTCTGGAGACACACCTCACACCTGTATAAAGCAACATTATGAACCCTGTTTGACACTCCGTGTCTTCAGACTGATGTGTTCTGGTGTGGACAGGAAGCTTCCTGCATGACCTGTCTTTGGTGTCTCACCTGTCTCACCTGTCACATTATCCTCTGCACCAGTTTGACTCTTGGCTTCCTTTGTGCAGGTGAGCGTCCTTTCAAGTGTGAGAGTTGTAACTACCTGGCAGCCAACCAGCACGAGGTGACTCGCCACGCCCGGCAGGTCCACAACGGCCCCAAACCGCTTTCCTGCCCGTACTGCGAGTACAAGACCGCCGACCGCAGCAACTTCAAGAAGCACGTGGAACTCCACCTGAACCCTCGACAGTTTCTTTGCCCTCTCTGCAAGTACGCCGCCTCCAAGAAATGCAACCTGCAGTACCACATCAAGTCCAGGCACTCCGGCTGCGACGTGTCCGTGGACATCTCCAAGGTCAAGCTACGCGTCAAGAAACCCGGTGCTGACGGTGCGGAGGAAAACCAGGACTCTGGTGCAGGCAAGTTTGACAATTCATCCGGCGTCGAGGAGGACTTTGACATGGAGAACGAGGGCGAGGACTCGAGTCCCATCAATCTCTCAATCAAAAAGAGCAGCCGACCCAGCATCGCCCAACCGGTTCAAACCGAAGCACCTGACAAGCCTCCGAAGAAATCCAGCGTCACTGCTGAGAAAGAGAAACTACAGAAAGTAAAAGAGAAGGTGGAACTGGAGAAAAAGGTCACAACGAGGCAGAAGAAGACTGAGAAGGTCAATGAGAATCCTCTAGAGACGGAGACAATAACTGCTGCTCTTAATACAGACAAGGTGAAGAGACGAGTCAAGAAAACAACGGTCCAGGACCAGACGGAGACGGACAAACCAGACCAACAAAGACTAGAGGAGGAAAGAGAAGTGAGGCAGGAAGAGAAGGTGAGGCCTGAGAAGGGGAGAGGACATCAGAAGAATGATGGCACCGGAAAGGAGAACAAAAGCCTCAACAAGCCGAGAAAGTCTGGATCAAAGAAGTCAGAGAAAATACCCGAACATGTGGTTGAAGCTCAGCAGAAACCGGTCAGTCCTGAGAAAAAGGAAAAGGTGGTGAAGGAAAAGGCTGCCAAGAGGAAAGCAGCGGAGGCTCTCGACCTTTCCAAAAAGTCCTCGTCTGAGACGCCATCCAAGGCCAGACGGCTGAAAGCCGGCGCTGCAGAGAAGCTGCAGGTGAAACCTGCTTCAGAAGACACTAAGAATATAAATGATGCCGCTCCGCCACCACAGAGGTCCACCGGGTCAGACAGGACCCGGTCATCCCCTGTAAAGCAGAAGAAGATCAGGAACACCAGCAAGAAAGCCACAAGCCTTCAACAAACTGTGGATCCAGTTAAGGACCAGAAGACTTCAGTTCACAGTCCAGAAGCATCTGCTGAGCTGGACCACCCGAAGAAGA
>CM051689.1:352500-375000 GCA_028022725.1 Lycodopsis pacificus | reverse complement strand
TCAAACGACTCGTACATAGTTACAGCCTTAAAAATGAGCTGTGGCTCCAAAATGTGGTTATAAGGTGGTATTTCAGCTGCAGGTATAAAATACACGGCCCGCCACTGCATTAAGGCGGAAAAAAATACCGTGATATACCGTGAAACCAGTAGTCTTAAAAAATACCGTGATATGGATTTTTGGTCATACCGCCCAGCCCTATATTCATGTATATATTCGTGTATGTATTTCCCGTGTCGGTGAAGAAGTCTAACAGGATGTTTACCTGCAGAAGACAGTTTGAGGTCAGCAGCAGCCTCCAGGTAGCCCCGCCCCTCCAGTCTGACCTCCTGAGGAACCAACGCCGGAAACTTCTTCATACGCTCCGACCCCCCTAGAGGAACCTGAACGCAGCACCAAACACACATGTCAGCATGATGTCACAGAGCGTGTGACGTCACTGTGATCACGTGACCTCACCCCCAGCAGCTCGTGTCCCGCATGCTTCTCATAAACACCGTCGGCTTTCTCCACACTGGTGATGTGAACCGGGACCCGACTAGAGGCCACCACCGAAAACCAGCAGGACCGCCCCCCCTGAGGAGACAAACATGTAAACAACATGTTAACCAACACATGTAAACATCACATTAACCAACACACGTAAACAACACGTTAACCAACACACGTAAACAACACGTTAACCAACACGTAAACATCACGTTAACCAACACGTAAACATCACGTTAACCAACACGTAAACATCACGTTAACCAACACGTAAACATCACGTTAACCAACACACGTAAACAACATGTTAACAAACACACGTAAACAACATGTTAACAAACACACGTAAACATCATGTTAACCAACACATGTAAACAACATGTTAACCAACACATGTAAACAACATGTTAACCAACACGTAAACATCACATTAACCAACACATGTAAACAAAATGTTAACCAACACATGTAAACATCATGTTAACCAACACATGTATACATCATGTTAACCAACACGTGTAAACCAGCAGGACCCCCCCAGGAGAAAAGACATTTAACATCAAAATAAATGTTAAATGTTAACTGAGTGACGAAGTCCTTTTACTCAAGTAACTACTGTACAATCTAGAGCAGGGGTGTCAAACATATGGCCCGCCACGTAATTTTATGTGGCCCGCGAATCCGCCAGCAAAAAAAAAAAAAAAAAAAGTTATTTTATTTATTTTTTTTTTTTAAATTTTTTTTTTACAAAAATTAAAACTTAGATGTGAAAATAAAAATATCCCCATGGTCGAAATTATGAGATAGAAAGTGGAAGTGATGAGATAGCATGTTGTCTGTGTGCTGACATTAAAACTATCACAACAGGTGGACCGGAGATGCAACAACCATAAAGAGGATTTCCAACAAGTGGTCGTGTCTTTCTCAACATGCACACTTCTCTGGACTCGTGAACTCGTGGACTTGTGAAACGTCATCAGTCTCAGGCCAAGTACTGTTCCAATTCAAAGTTCACATCCAGCCAAGCACGTCCTAATGCCCGGATGTGGCTCCGCCCATTTTACCGGGGATGCATCGGAGGTGACTTGTCTGTACTTGGGACAGCCAAATATCCCAGAATGCATTTTGCACCAGCAACAGGAAACAATGGCGGAGGAGAAATCACACAACTGGAAGTTGAAACTTTCGAAATACGACTGTTGTTAAGTCACAGAAAGTCATTTTAGGATATTTTGAGGCGAGAAGTTAGTTGTTTAAGCACCAAATCTGTGGTCGGTTTGTCAAGAATCAGCCGATTTAAACATCTGCTCCGACGAGTTCGGAGATGTTGCTAGCGGGATCTGATCTCCCCCTACACACACACACACACACACGTAAATAATAATATATCATTTTTGATTTTAAATGAAAACGAAAACAGCAGGGTTGTCATATTTAGTTTGATTGTAAAAATACTTTACAGAAAAAAACGTATCAAACTGATGAGACCAGCTGAGGTGGTGATGTCATCAAGTAAGCTGCTGTTCCAATTGTCTGTAGGGCTGCAACAACGAATCGATGAAATCGATTATTAAAAGAGTTGGCAATGAATTTCATTATCGATTTGTTGTGTCGCGCGATTATTACGTCACTCAATAAGTTGCGCGGAGATGTTTGAGTATAAAATAAAAAGTTGAGTTGAGCCATTCGCGCCGCCGGTCTCGCCGGGGCTGTTTGTGTTCATTCGCACTGCACGCGCCGGAGAGGGGGCGGGGCTTATCGCCCTGAAAGCCGTTCAACTGTCCGCCATTAACCATGGAAAAAAGAACCTCTATTTCTGCTTAGTACGTGTTGAGGAAGTCACAGATATCCCGGGAAACTTAACTAAATATGTTAGGAGTAGTTACATTTACACCGTCTTACATTTACAACCGGCCCTTTGAGGCCCGTGATGCTGATGTGGCCCCAGAGTGAAGATGAGTTTGACCCCCCTGATCTAGGGCATCTGAAGCCCAGAGCTACTTCAAGAGTACTGAGCAGTACGAAGGGCGACTCGTTTGATACAAACTTCATGAATAGCAAAGTTGCACAGATCACCTTAACAATAATAATATATGTGAAGACACTGATCACATGTCAATGTTAATTATTCCTCACAATAATTATGAACAATGGTTGTGTATTTTGTTCAAAATCGCACCGGTTATATTTTTGTAAAAATTCTAAAAAGAATTAGGAAATCATGAACTGA
This sequence comes from Lycodopsis pacificus, assembly GCA_028022725.1. Classification (NCBI taxonomy): domain Eukaryota; kingdom Metazoa; phylum Chordata; class Actinopteri; order Perciformes; family Zoarcidae; genus Lycodopsis; species Lycodopsis pacificus. Next base: position 372,281 of record CM051689.1, on the reverse strand, counting down.
CATATCTTCACATGATGACTCGTTTGTACGAACCACTTCCTTCGTAACATGTTTGAACAAATCATGAACTCTGTCCCATGTTGATACAAATGATCAGTTATGTAGAACAAAAAAAATACACGTGTTGAAATGAATCCTATTACATTCGTACTAATCACCACATTTTGGGAAATCTGGGTCAACTTTGCATTGCGCAATGAAGCCGGCCTGTAGTCTTTTTTTTGGGTTCCTTTTTCTCCACGAAGAAACGAGTAATAAGGAGGGGGGGGGGGGGGGGGGTTCCAACCCTCCGAGGCAGCGAGCGTCTTTGATCGCCTGCGTTCAGACCTCTACTCGGCCTTTTCCATCGCACTGCGTTGCCTCGACCCCGCCGCCCACGAGTTGCTGCCCTGCGGCTGTTCCGAGGTGACGGACCCGACGACGGGGTGCGATCGCGGCGGCGCGTCCGATGCCAACGGGAAGCGCCGCCATTCAGAACCTGAAAACCTAGTGCGGTGCGGCGGCCTCTTCCTTTTAAAATCGACATGAATGCAAGCGGTTTTGATTGAAAATGAACAGAAACATGTTCAGACGGAGCTCCATGGGCACCGTGTTGGCTACCGCTGCTCGAGAGCAACTTGTACTTAACTATACTTCTTCTCCACTACGTCACACTGAATATTGTACTTTTTACATTCATCTGCTTTAATTACGTGACAGATTGAGATAATTGATCAACTAATAAATGATAGATTATATAAAGTCAATGAAATGAGCTCCTCCTTTACCAGCTGCTACATTAAAGTCATCAATACATGAATGCATCAACAATTATATTACTATGATATATATTAATCAGAATTATGTCTTTTCTTCTGAATATTAATAAATGATGACATGTTTTCATAATAAAAGCAGGAAGCAGACGAAAACACTGGCTCTGAATCAATAATATGAATACTGATCATAGTGACCTGTAGGAAGTCGATCCTGCCCAGAGCTCCCAGCAACAGACTCGTACTGGGCTTCAACACGAATGTCCGGGGGACCACAGCCTGAGTGGGAACCACTGACATCACTTCCTGTTCAGTCAACAGGCTGAGGATCTGAGAGACAGATATATACATACACATCAATATATATATATATATATATATATATATATATATATATATATATATATATATATATATATATACACACAGACATAATGTGTGTGTACTCACGTCGTGCTCCTTCAGGAGTCCCGGCGTGTCAAACAGCCAGTGAGCGTCTTTCAGCTCGTTGAAGGAGAACTCGTCAGCTGACCCGCTGGGAGCTGAAACATCACACAGAGGTCAGTACACTGATGACATCACTACACTGATGACATCAGAGATGGTTCATCCAATCAGACATCTCTCTCAGCGTCCTCACCTGTCAAGCGCTTCATCTCTCCGTCATCGTTTTCTCCAAAAGCCAAACTGTCGGGATCGAACTGGATCTCACCGGGTCTGGATCTGATGTGAGACCGGAAGGTTCTGCCAACACGACCTGGACAGGTAGACAGGTAGACAGGTAGACATGTAGACAGGTAGACAGGTAGACAGGTAGACAGGTAGACATGTAGACAGGACGACATGTACAGGTAGACATGTAGACAGGACGACAGGACGACAGGACGACATGTAGACAGGACGACAGGACGACATGTAGACAGGTAGACATGTAGACAGGACGACATGTAGACAGGACGACATGTAGACAGGTAGACATGTAGACAGGACGACATGTAGACAGGACGACATGTAGACAGGACGACAGGACGACAGGACGACATGTAGACAGGTAGACATGTAGACAGGACGACATTGTAATGGGAAAATATGTCATAGCCTTATTTTTAGGGTTAAAGAATGTAAACCTTTACATTGTTCTTATCACATTCTTGTAAGTTTCCATCCAGATGTCCCGCTATCTGTTATCCTGTGAATTGGGTTTTCTGTCTTCAAAGACGAAGACACACAGAGGTCTTAATTCCTTTGATGAGCTTTAGCTGAAGGACGACCCTCTACAGAAGATATGATGTGTGATTGTAAAACAGGGTTTATTGTGGGGCATACTGGGGACAAAGGGATTTGTAAACAGGTTTTTGAGCGCTTTCAGGTTATCAAAACAGAACTCTATGCCTTCAAGGAAAACGTCCACATAGCTGTATCATAAACCTCTACCTGACCCTAAAACATCCACAAAGATCAAAGAGCACAGGAGAAGACAATTGCAGGCCATATATAACTTTGCAGGGAATACACCAGACATTGCCTGTTTCAGCTGGTTTCTCTGCTCTGTGGGTATAAATGCAGCATGCATGTAGATGAAGGGAGGGCACTCCTCAGTAGACTCTGCTTTTGCTGTCTGTTGAGAACTGTTTCTCTCTTTTGCTTGCAAGCAAATAAATTGACTATCTTTGATCTTTCATCAAGACTCTGTTTCATTTGACATTGATTTGATTACACTTTACACTTCTCTCCCGAACAGTTTAAGAAATATTCCTTCACAACATGTAGACATGTAGACAGGACGACATGTAGACAGGTAGACAGGTAGACAGGTAGACATGTAGACAGGTAGACAGGTAGACATGTAGACATGTAGACAGGTAGACATGTAGACATGTAGACAGGACGACATGTAGACAGGTAGACAGGTAGACAGGTAGACATGTAGACAGGACGACATGTAGACATGTAGACATGTAGACAGGTAGACAGGACGACATGTAGACAGGACGACAGGTAGACAGGACGACATGTAGACATGTAGACAGGTAGACATGTAGACAGGTAGACATGTAGACATGTAGACAGGTAGACATGTAGACATGTAGACATGTAGACATGTAGACAGGTAGACATGTAGACAGGACGACATGTAGACATGTAGACATGTAGACATGTAGACATGTAGACAGGTAGACATGTAGACATGTAGACAGGTAGACATGTAGACATGTAGACAGGTAGACAGGACGACATGTAGACAGGACGACAGGTAGACAGGACGACATGTAGACATGTAGACAGGTAGACATGTAGACAGGTAGACATGTAGACATGTAGACATGTAGACAGGTAGACATGTAGACATGTAGACAGGTAGACATGTAGACATGTAGACAGGTAGACATGTAGACAGGACGACATGTAGACATGTAGACATGTAGACAGGTAGACATGTAGACATGTAGACATGTAGACATGTAGACAGGTAGACAGGTAGACATGTAGACATGTAGACATGTAGACAGGTAGACATGTAGACATGTAGACATGTAGACAGGTAGACATGTAGACATGTAGACAGGTAGACATGTAGACAGGACGACATGTAGACATGTAGACATGTAGACAGGTAGACATGTAGACATGTAGACAGGACGACATGTAGACAGGACGACATGTAGACAGGTAGACATGTAGACAGGTAGACATGTAGACAGGTAGACAGGTAGACAGGTAGACATGTAGACATGTAGACAGGACGACATGTAGACAGGACGACATGTAGACAGGTAGACAGGTAGACATGTAGACAGGTAGACATGTAGACAGGACGACATGTAGACATGTAGACAGGTAGACATGTAGACAGGTAGACAGGTAGACAGGTAGACAGGTAGACATGTAGACATGTAGACATGTAGACAGGTAGACATGTAGACAGGACGACATGTAGACAGGTAGACAGGTAGACAGGTAGACAGGTAGACATGTAGACATGTAGACAGGACGACATGTAGACAGGTAGACAGGTAGACATGTAGACAGGTAGACAGGTAGACAGGTAGACAGGTAGACAGGTAGACATGTAGACATGTAGACAGGACGACATGTAGACAGGTAGACAGGTAGACATGTAGACATGTAGACAGGTAGACAGGTAGACATGTAGACAGGTAGACAGGTAGACAGGTAGACAGGTAGACAGGTAGACAGGTAGACAGGTAGACATGTAGACAGGACGACATGTAGACAGGTAGACAGGTAGACAGGTAGACAGGTAGACATGTAGACAGGTAGACATGTAGACAGGACGACATGTAGACAGGTAGACAGGTAGACATGTAGACAGGACGACATGTAGACAGGACGACATGTAGACATGTAGACAGGTAGACAGGTAGACAGGTAGACAGGTAGACAGGTAGACAGGTAGACAGGACGACATGTAGACATGTAGACAGGTAGACAGGTAGACAGGTAGACAGGACGACAGGTATATGACTCATGGATGAGTCACATCCATGAGTCATATTCATGTCCTTCCCTTCCTTGTTAAAAATCCAAAATAAGTCCGGACGTCTGATTTAAATGCCGACGGTGCATTTCTGATTTCTTTCTCGATGTCTCCATCTTTGTTTTGACCAATCAGGACCTTTGCTGACCTCACCAGAAAACAACTCAGCACCATCTAGTGGACTGAAAAATACATTGATTTTATTTTTCGAGTACCAAAACGTTTATAGTTTAAATAATAAAAGATCGATACTTGTCTTCTGTGTATCGATACAATATCGCGATACTATGCTGTATCGATTTCCCCCCCACCGCTAGTAGACAGGTGAACTAGGAGGACAAGAGGTCCTCCTGTCTCCCCCTCGGTCTTACCCACGAGGTATCCCTGTCTGCTGAAGTGTCTCAGTCGCTTCATCTCCTCCGGAGACAGCTCTGCCTCTGTCTGTCTCTCCGCCTCCTTCAGTCTCTCCTCCCGTCTGAACATCCTGTGTGGAGTCGGGTTGATGATGGGGAACTTAAGCAGGTTGAGAGTGGTCCCTGAACGCACCACGACAGAAGAAGACAACACACATGACGAACGCTGACACGTTAAATCGACAGAAATATGAATGGAGTCTGGCTCACCGGGCCAGGGAGAGATGGTGGCCTTGTGGACCAGGTCTGAGGCTCTGGACTTGCAGTAGTCCGACTCCAGCAGCGTGTTGAAGAGCGTGGACTTGCCGGCGTTAGCGCTGCCCACCAGGTAGACGTCACCTTTGTACCTCCAGGACCTCTGCAGGCTGGACACCAGACCCTCCACGCCGTACCCAGTCTTGGCGCTGATCAGATGCACGTCGGTCACCTGATCCCCAAAGCCGGCGTCCCGACAGTACGCGGAGAGCTGCCTCCTGATCCGCCGCAGGTAGTCGGGCGAGTCTCCGGGCAGCAGGTCAATCTTGTTTCCGAGGACGACTACGTGTTTGTTGGTCCCCACCAGGTCCAGCAGGTTGGGGACCACGGAGTCCGGGACATCCATCAAGTCCACGACCAGCAGCACCAGAGCCCTGCGGGGCCGGATCTGACGCACCACGGCCCGGTACTGGTCCGGGGTCATGTTTAGGTTCAGGGCCTTGTGGTGGTGAGTCAGCAGGTGGCAGCGCTGGCAGGTGGCGCCGCTCAGCTGCTCCTCCTGCAGCAGCACCTTGAACTTCTCACTTGGCAGGTATCCGGGCACGGCGGCGGCGGTGCAGTGAAGGACGGCGCCGCAGCCCGAGCAGCAGGTTTCACTCACCGGCTCCTCCAGGTCCGGGGTACCGAACACCTTCTGCTCACCTTTACTTGCCCTCGTCTTCTTCTTCTTCTTCTTCGATGACACAACACTCTTGTCCAGCGGGAAGTCCACGTCTTGGAACTGGATCAGAGAGTCAGGCTCTGCCTCCTGCCGGGCCACGCCCCTCAACACCTGCAGCTGACGCTCCAGAGACCTCAGGTGTCTCTGAGGAGGAACCAGAGGAGGAACCAGAGGAGGAGGATCAGAGGAGGAGGAGAGGCTCAGCTGATAGACGTCTTTGTCCTCCTCTGGATCTGAACCCAGCAGGAGAGAAAAAGAAGAATCAGAACCACAGGCTACTCATAGTACTTCTCATTACTCGTAGTACTTCTCAGTACTTGTACTAACTCTTGTTACTCATAGTAGTTCTGAGTACTTGTACTACCTCGTTACTTGTACTACTTCTCATTACTCGTAATGCTTCTCAGTACTCGTAGTACCTCTTGTTACTCGTACTACTTCTCAGTACTCGTACTACTTCTCAGTATTTGTAATACTTGTACTACTTCTCATTACTCGTAGTACTTCTCGGTACTCATAGTACTTCTCGGTACTCGTAGTACTAGTAGTACTAGTACCTGTCCTCAGTCTCACCTGAACACTCCACAAACACAAACACCTCCTCCAGGTCCAGGTCCACCGTACAGATCCTCCTCTCGGCTCCGCTGCAGAACATCCGGGTCACATCCCGACCTGCCGCGGCCCATGAGCCAGGCACTGACCGACAGGACAGAGCGGGGACGCGGCGTGGAGGAAAACCAACCCCGCTCCTCCCCGCCCGGCGGACCACCAGCTGGACTGCCTTCCACATGTTTCACTCCTCCGACCGCAAGCGAACGCACCTCGCTCACCTTGGAGCTATGAACGCACGAGACTCTCCTGATGCTGGAGCGCCACTTCCTGAACGGACGTGACGTAAATCGCGTCGTTTGTTTACGTTCCGTTAAAAAATATTAACTATTAAACGTTTTATTTTGAAAACTAAACCAAATATTTCACGTGTAGATATTTAAAGGCTCGATAATCACGTGACGCAACACGAGATCAATTAATACAAACAACAGAATTATTGTGACGTCTGCTGATGACGACGGAGGACTCACTCTGCTGCTGCTTCAGGAACCAAAACACTGTGTGTGCGTGTAGTTTGTGAGCGCGTGTGTGTATGTGTGTTTTTTCGACATACTATACTGTGACTTTTTTTTCAGAATCAGAATCAGAACCATTTATTCCCGCCTGTTGAACATACAAGGAATTTGACATGACGGGAGGTGCAAAGTAGAAACATATTAAAATGTACAGAAAGATATAAAATAAAGTGAAATATAAAATAAAGTGAAATATAAAATAAAGTGAAATATAAAATAAAGTGCACAAACGAACAGATAACTACAAACCAGTGAGATGAAGTGTAGTGTAAAAGTGTCGAGTGTATTTAAATAAGAACCTAAGAAGGGATGTGCGGGGGAGTGACCGGTGGGAGTTTGTCCTGGGGAGGACAGTCAGTGGGGGACCGGGGCTCCAATGAGCAGCCGACGGGAAGAAACTGTTGATGTGGCGTGAGGTCTTGGTCCTGATGGAGGTATTGGTCCTGATGGAGGACTTGGTCCTGATGGAGGTTTTGGACCTGATGGACCTCAGCCTCCTGCCAGATGGAAGGGGCACCAACAGTCCATGTGCAGGGTGGGAGGGGTCGGCTACGATCCTTCTTGCTCGCTTCAGGGTTCTTGAACAGAACAGGTCCTGGAGGGACGGCAGATTGCAGCCGATCACCTCTCAGCAGAGCGGATGATGCGCTGCAGTCTGTCCTTGTCCTTGGCGGTGGCTGCAGCGTACCAGACGGTGATGGAGGAGCAGAGGATGGACTCGATGATGGCTCTGTAGAAATGCACCATCATTGTCTTTGGCAGGTTGAGTTTCTTCAGCTGCCTCAGGAAGTACATCCTCTGCTGGGCCTTCCTGGTGATGGAGCTGATGTTCAGCTCCCACTTGAGGTCCTGGGATATGATGGAGCCCAGGAAGAGGAAGGACTCCACCGCTGATGGTCCTGGAGGTTGAGACGTGTTTGCCCAGCTTCGCGTGCTGCTTCCTGTCGCGATCCGCTCTGAACAGCTGGAGTCCGGTATGGATCCACAGAACCAGGTCTCAGTGAAGCACAAAACGGAGGATGAAGAAACGTCTCTGTCTCTCCCCACCAGCAGCTGAAGTTCGTCCAGTTTGTTGCACAGTGAGCGGACGTTGGAGAGAAATATGCCCGGCAGCGGTGTGCGGAATCCACGTGAGCGGAGACGCAAGAGCGCGCCGGCCCGCTTCCCTCTCCTCCGTCGTCTCACTGCATGAGTTACGGTGAGACCAGCTTTAACGAGAACGTCCAGTAATTCCACAGAAGTCAGCAGAAAAGTTGGAAGTAAGTCCGCTGGAGTTGTTCCCGTGATGTTCATGAGCTCATCTCTGGTGAAAGAGCTCCGAGTATCACAGCAGAAAACTGAGTTAACGACAAAACACAAAACAATGAGCACCAACACACGAGGCGCCGTCTATACTCTGCCTTTCTACGAGATACTATACGAAGAATATATATACAGAAGGTCTAAAATAAATAAAGGAGGGGGCGTGGTCAGTCGTCACGGTTACGTCACACATTCCCCGTGAGGAGTGAGACCTCGCGCCCACAGAGGTTCTGTCACTCACATAAACTTCCTGTGAGCTCGTGCTCTGTGTCTTACTGCCAACATGTTGAAGATCAGGAGGTCTCTGAGGTCCGCTGTGGTCCTCCTCGCACCTGCTGCTGCTGCTCAGGTGAGTCCAGAACCAGACCAGAATCAGATCCTCCTGACACTCTGCAGTTAGTTGGTGGTCTGTAATCTTTGTACTGGACTCAGAGGACCAGGTCTAACATGAACCGGATCACCTTCAACAGGAAGTTTACTTTAGTTCTTTATTCAGTTAAAACGTGTTCAAAGTGTTTGAGCTTAGTATGAAGAGCAGACTTTGCATAAGGGAATTACCCACAATTCATAGCAATGTGGCGTTAAACATGGTGTTACCAGAGGAAGAATGGAGACGTAAAGTAAACACAGGATTAAACATGCGAGTTCAGTCTGGACACATTAAGGATTAAAGATGGAACATAAAGCAGAGCTGATATATATGCTGCAGCACAGTGCTGACTCATTCCTATTCACACCATTCAAACCTTTAGACTCAAGTTTAGAGAGTCTCTCAAACATTTACCAGGTGACGTCAGTGAGTCTCTGAAGGTTCATGGTTCACATCACGTATTGATCACCTGCAGTAATGTATGTTGACCAGCAGGTGGTGGCATGAATCAAGCAGTGAAGTAAACATCAAAACCTTTATTCAGCTCTTGAGTTGTAGAAACAGGGATGATGATAAAGTGTTTTGTCACTGGGGCTGAACACTGGACACTAAGGTGTCAGTGTTCACTTTGAGTAACAGTGTGAGTGACCACTGTCAGGTTACTAGTGTTCAGGTTACCAGTGTTCACTATCCAGTGTTCACTATCCAGTGTTTACTATCCAGTGTTCACTATCCAGTGTTTACTATCCAGTGTTCACTTTCTAGTGTTCACTATCCAGTGGTCACTTTCTATTTTTCCGTGTCCAGCAGTGAGAGGGAAGTTGTACAGACTGGCGTCCACTACTAAGGTGTTTGGTGGCACCAGTTTCTGTCTGGTCAAGGTCTCAGTGGTCCAGGTCTCAGTGTTCCAGGTCCGGTCTGTAGTCCAGAATGATGATGTGAGACCTCTGACCTCTTCCTTCCTCTCTGCAGCCTCGTGTGAGTCTGTCCACTGGTCCCCAACAGAAACACAGAACCTTCTATGAGTTCCGCACCTACAGCATCCGTCCAGACCAGAACACTGCCTTCCTCAAACTGACCAATGAGAAGATCCACCTGCGCACCGCCCACTCTGAGCTGATTGGCTACTGGAGCATTGAGTACGGTGGCCTGAACAAGGTCTTCCATATATGGAAGTATGGTGAGAACCCTCTTCTTCTTCTGTTTACAGGTTCTTCTTCGTCACAAGGTTTTAAAAGTGTACCTAACCTCCTCCTCCTCTTCCACCTTCTCTTCCTTCTTCTGCCTCCTCTTCCCCCTTCTCCTGTCTCCTCTTCCTTCTCCTCTTCCCCCTTCCTCCTCCTCCACTACCTCCTCCTCTTTCTCTTCTTCCTTCATCTTTCTCTTCTTCCTTTCTCTTCCTCCTCCTCTCTCTTCTTCCTTTATCTTCCTCCTCCTCTTTCTCTTCTTCCTTCTCCTTCCACCTCCTCTTTCTCTCTCTCCTTCCTCTTCCTCCACCTCTCTCTTCTCCCTCTTCCTCCACCTCTCTCTTCTCCCTCCTCAGACAGTTATTCTCAGCGGGCAGGTGTTCGGGCAGCTCTCTCTCAGGACCCCTCCTGGATCTCTGAGTACATCTCTAAGGCGATACCGATGTTGACGTCTCAGGAGAACGAGGTGAACTACCTTGTTCCCTGGAGTCACCTGCAGAACCCCCCCCAGGAGGGCGGTAAGCCCCGCCCCCTCACTGTGACATCCTAATGACAGTTGTAATGACATCACTTCCTCGTCATGATACCAGGTGTGTTTCAGGTGTGTACGAGCTGGTTTCCTTCCAGATGCGTCCCGGTGGTCCGGCGGTTTGGGGAAACGCCTTCCAGGCTGCAGTCACTTCCCATGATGCACCTGGGTACGGCAAGCTGGTGGGAGTGTTCAACAGCGAGTGTGGAATGCTGAACAGAGGTACACTGTAAAAGATATACATTACATTACATTACAGTCATTTAGCAGACGCTTTTATCCAAAGCGACTTACAATAAGTGTATTCAACATCGGTATTCAAGAGAACTACTGGTCACCAAAAGTCATAAGTGCATCTCCTTTTTTAAACAAGCATCTAAGAGCAGAAACCAGAGCAGAAGTACAGAAACAAACTAGTATGAATACAGTAAGTGGTGAGTGGAAGGTTCAGGGTAGGCCTTCTTGAAGACGTGAGTCTTCAGGGTAGTACTTCTTGAAGAGGTGAGTCTTCAGGGTCGTGCTTCTTGAAGAGGTGAGTCTTCAGGGTAGTGCTTCTTGAAGAGGTGAGTCTTCAGCCTGATGAAAGATGGGCAGTGACTCCGCTGTCCTGAGGTCAGTGGGGAGTTCATTCCACCACTGAGGGGTCAGGACAGGAAACAGCCGTGACCGGGTCGATCGGCCGCAGGCAGCAGAGAGAAGAGGTCGGCGGGGGTGTAGGGCTTGACCGTGGCCTGGAGATAGGAAGGAGCTGTTCCCTTCACTGCCCTGTAGACTAGCACCAGAGTCTCACACTGGATGGTCTTACAGGAGCCAGTGCAGAGAACGGAGAAGGGAAGTTGTGGGAGAACTTGGGGCGATTGAACACCAGGCGAGCTGCAGCTTTCTGGACAAGCTCCAGAGGTCTGATGGCCGACGCCGGAGCTCCGGCAAGTAGTGAGCTGCAGTAGTCCAGCGGGAGATGACCAGAGCCTGGATGAGCACCTGCACCGTCTCCTCAGTGAGGAAGTGAATCCTCCTGATGCTGTAGAGCAGGAACCTGCAGGAGCGTGTAACCGATGCAATGTCTGCTGAGAACGACAGTAGCTCGGTTTTGTCCAGGTTGAGCTTGAGGTGGTGAGTCGTCATCCACTTCGAGATCTCAGCCAAGCACACAGCGATGCCTCCACTTGAGTGTCCCCGGAGGAAATGACAAGACCAGCTGGGTGTCATCGGCATAACGATGGTAAGAGAAGTCATGCGAGCGAATAACAGAACCCAGAGATGTTGTGTTGAGCGAGAAGAGAAGGGGGCCCAGGACTGAGCCTTGTGGAACCCCCCTAGTCAGCATGTGTGGCCCCCCTCCATGTCATCTGGTAGGACCGACCTGTCAGGTAGGATGCAAACAGGGAGAGTGCAGAGCCTGAGACCCCATCCCCTCGTGGGTGAAGAGGAGGATCTGGTGGTTCACCGTGTCAAACGCTGCAGACAGGTCCAGGAGAATCAGGACAGAGCAGAGAGAGTTCGCTCTCGCTGCGAGAAGCGGCTCTGTCACCGTAAGGAGGGCTGTCTCAGTCCAGTGACCCACTTTGAACCCGGACTGGTGGTGGTCCAAGAGGCTGGTTTGATGGAGATAAGAAGACAGTTGAGTAGAGACAGCACGTTCAAGTGTTTTGGATAGAAAGGGTAGAAGAGAAACCGGTCTGAAGTTCTTGACATCAGAGGGGTCAAGTGATGGTTCCTTCAGAAGGGGGGTGACTCCAGCAGGCTTGAAAGCTGTGGGAAAGCATCCTGAACCTAGAGATGTGTTGATGAGGTGGGTGAGGAAAGGAAGGAGTTCAGTCGCAACAGACTGAAGAAGAGGGGAGGGGATCGGGTCAAGGGAGCACGTGGTGGGGCGGTTAGATGTAACAAGGTTGAGGACCTCGTTAGGGGAGAGAGGTACTGAACAGAGGTACACTGTAAGAAATGTAGTAAACAGTGTAATACATTCACTCAACAGACACACAATCACTAAAAAGGTAATCTTAACCCTTTGCTCCTCAAGTGTTCAAGTCTCGTCTTCTTGACTGTTGAATGTGTATAAACATCTGCTTTAACGTGTCTCTCTCTCTCTGTGTGTGTGTCTCTCTCTCTCTCTCTCTCTGTGTGTGTGTGTGTGTGTCTCTCTCTCTCTGTGTGTGTGTGTGTCTCTCTCTCTCTGTGTGTGTGTGTGTGTGTGTGTGTGTGTGTGTGTGTGTGTGTGTGTGTGTGTGTGTCTCTCTGTGTGTGTGTCTCTCTCTCTCTCTCTGTGTGTGTGTGTGTGTGTGTGTGTGTGTGTGTGTGTGTGTGTGTGTGTGTGTGTGTGTGTGTGTGTGTGTGTCTCTCTGTGTGTGTGTGTCTCTCTCTCTCTCTCTGTGTGTGTGTGTGTGTGTGTGTGTGTGTGTGTGTGTGTGTGTGTGTGTGTGTGTGTGTGTGTGTGTGTGTCTCTCTGTGTGTGTGTCTCTCTCTCTCTCTCTGTGTGTGTGTGTGTGTGTGTGTGTGTGTGTGTGTCTCTCTGTGTGTGTGTCTCTCTCTCTCTCTCTGTGTGTGTCTCTCAGTTTACGCCCTCTGGTGGTTCGAGAGCGCTGACCAGCGAGCTGAAGTTCGACACAAAGCTCACACTGACGCCCGAGTGGTCGCTGCAGGTGAGACTCCGCCCACAGGAGATCATGTGACATCATACACATACCTGCAAACTTGTTGCTTTTCGGCGAAATTCGCTGTTTTGAATGAAAATATGTCATCCACGTGAATCGTGTAGATCCGTAGAGTTTTTTTTTCGGGGGGGGTCATGTCGTGATCTTCTCAATAGAACATCTTTGACGTGTCGAGTCTTGGCCAATCAGTGTTCAGATGTGTACAGTTTGAGTTCCGTTAAGTTCCGTTACCGGTCAGACTTGCTGGGTGAAGTTGACGTCCGCTGCATGCGGAACTTTGTCGACTGTGAACGTTCGTCATTATCACAATTTAGGAGGAAAAAACGTAACGTGATTGTCAGAAAAATTCACTTAATCTGATGTAAAAATCATTAATCAATGGACATTTATTCTTTGCAAAGGAGACAGAGTTGATTCACATACAGAATGTACATCAAGACTGCGCGGAGATCTGTCTCCGAGCCTCTGGTATTTATCCGGCGCATCTGCTGGCAGGTTGTTTGTTTCAACTCAAAGTAGAACGAGATGATTTCATGGTCAGAATAACTTTCATGACCACGAAACATGAGGCCCAGATACTGATGAGGTGATGAGGTCACAGAGCTTCAGGGAGAGGAGGCTGTCTGTAGCGCAGCTCAACGCAGGATGAGATGTGAGTGGAGCTGGGCCTGGATAAAGGTGGAGCTGGGCCTGGATAAAGGTGGAGCTGGGCCTGGATAAAGGTGGAGCTGGGTCTGGATAAAGGTGGAGCTGGGCCTGGATAAAGGTGGAGCTGGGCCTGGATAAAGGTGGAGGTGGGCCTGGATAAAGGTGGAGCTGGGCCTGGATAAAGGTGGAGGTGGGTCTGGATAAAGGTGGATGCTGTCAGTGTGTTAAACACATTGATATTCAGGGGATGCTACAGATGAAGTCCAGCAACAAGGGCTCACGTGTCCTCATCACATGTTCACTGTGACCACAGCCAGTGGACCAACAGGCCCACGCTGCTCTCTGAACCCTGAAGTAATGAGGGTTAAGGTTCCTGTACCTTTTTCACCTCTTATGAGTTTATGCATACAGGATGATGTCATACCTTCATTCACCTCTCTCTCTCTCTCTCTCTCTCTCTCTCTCTCTCTCTCTCTCTCTCTCTCTCTCTCTCTCTCTCTCTCTCTCTCTCTCTCTCTCTCTCTCTCTCTCTCTCTCTCTCTCTCTCTCTCTCTCTCTCTCTCTCTCTCTCTCTCTCTCTCTCTCTCAGTCAGAAACTGTGTCATCCATCTGGACTCTCAGGAGAACAAACTCATGTTCCCTTGTTCGTTCTCTCCGCTGAAGTAACTTCCTGTGTCTCCACTTACTTTGTCCTCTGTGGGCCGCCGTAGCGTTATGATCAATCCCACTGCTTTTCTCGGTAAGCTGTGCTGTGATTGGTCAATGAGGTATTCGGACCCCAACGACCGGAGCTCAATGCATCACCTTAACCAATCGTCTGCCTCCACTGGCCACACAGGGGGCGGGGCTTACCAAGAAGAGCAGTGGGATCCATAGTTACAGCAGGAAGTGAGTTAAATACATATGTAATAATGATGAAAAATAAAAGCATTAATAAATCCGATGTCGTCTCGGTGTTGTGACAGCAGCAGCGTCCAATCCTGTGGCTGGGATGTTGAGGTGGGCGGGGCTAATCTTAAATCTGAATAATAAACTTTAAAGAGAAAAAGCAGAGGGGCTGGATTTGTTTCTTTATTGTGTCGTTCAGGGTTAAATAAACATGTGACGTGCTGAGGAGGCGGAGCTCCTTCAGATCGATCAGCTGTTCGACTGTTCAATACTCTGAGGTATTGACTTCACACAAACACCAACAAATCTTTTCTTTAAAAAACTAGAAAATCGGTCTTTGTCGTCGTTGTGCAGCACTTTGCATCGAGCGCTTTGATTGGCTGTTAAGACACTACAGGAAACAGACACGCCCCGCCAAAATAAGACGAGGAATCACACTCCGTTTCAGCTACACATATAAATAAAACTGACACGATAAAAACTAAATCAAACGTTTTTCTAAACGTGATTGTTGCAGTCGAGCCCTCGGCCATTTTAAATGATTTGATTCTTCTTCGTTGGTTCAACGGACGCAGAGTTCATTAATCACAGAAGAAGAAATCAGGCGGTTATTCAAAGGTCTTTAACAGGCTGGTGGGGGGCGGCTACGCAGGGAATGATTTGCATTGACTGGCATGAAGCGGCAGGTGACTCCGCTCACAGGTATGACATCACAACAGGTGAGGGGTCGATCACAAGACGCTCTCCTTCAGCGTGCCCCCCCCCCCCTCAGCTGCTCCGCTCAGTGTGGAAACATCAACGGCGACGTCTCGGCGACGCACCGAGTCTTTGGAGTAATAGTCGTCACTCTGGTCCTTCGCAAAGTTCACGAACACCTGCAACAACAAACGCCGTCCAATCAGATCAACGGGAAGTCTCACTCAGGTGAGTTTAGTGTGGTTACCTGCTCAGGTGTGTGTGGTTAGTGAGGTTACCTGCTCAGGTGTGTGTGTTTAGTGAGGTTACCTGCTCAGGTGTGTGTGTTTAGTGAGGTTACCTGCTCAGGTGTGTGTGTTTAGTGAGGTTACCTGCTCAGGTGTGTGTGTTTAGTGAGGTTACCTGCTCATGTGTGTGTGTTTAGTGAGGTTACCTGCTCAGGTGTGTGTGTTTAGTGAGGTTACCTGCTCATGTGTGTGTGTTTAGTGAGGTTACCTGCTCAGGTGTGTGTGTTTAGTGAGGTTACCTGCTCAGGTGTGTGTGTTTAGTGAGGTTACCTGCTCATGTGTGTGTGTTTAGTGAGGTTACTTGCTCAGGTGTGTGTGTTTAGTGAGGTTACCTGCTCATGTGTGTGTGTTTAGTGAGGTTACCTGCTCAGGTGTGTGTGTTTAGTGAGGTTACCTGCTCAGGTGTGTGTGTTTAGTGAGGTTACCTGCTCATGTGTGTGTGTTTAGTGAGGTTACCTGCTCAGGTGTGTGTGGTTAGTGAGGTTACCTGCTCATGTGTGTGTGTTTAGTGAGGTTACCTGCTCATGTGTGTGTGTTTAGTGAGGTTACCTGCTCAGGTGTGTGTGGTTAGTGAGGTTACCTGCTCATGTGTGTGTGTTTAGTGAGGTTGCCTGCTCAGGTGTGTGTGTTTAGTGAGGTTACCTGCTCAGGTGTGTGTGTGGTTAGTGAGGTTACCTGCTCAGGTGTGTGTGGTTAGTGAGGTTACCTGCTCAGGTGTGTGTGTTTAGTGTGGTTACCTGCTCAGGTGTGTGTGGTTAGTGAGGTTACCTGCTCATGTGTGTGTGTTTAGTGAGGTTACCTGCTCATGTGTGTGTGTTTAGTGAGGTTACCTGCTCAGGTGTGTGTGTTTAGTGAGGTTACCTGCTCAGGTGTGTGTGTTTAGTGAGGTTACCTGCTCAGGTGTGTGTGTTTAGTGAGGTTACCTGCTCATGTGTGTGTGTTTAGTGAGGTTACCTGCTCAGGTGTGTGTGTTTAGTGAGGTTACCTGCTCAGGTGTGTGTGTTTAGTGAGGTTACCTGCTCATGTGTGTGTGTTTAGTGAGGTTACTTGCTCAGGTGTGTGTGTTTAGTGAGGTTACCTGCTCATGTGTGTGTGTTTAGTGAGGTTACCTGCTCAGGTGTGTGTGTTTAGTGAGGTTACCTGCTCATGTGTGTGTGTTTAGTGAGGTTACCTGCTCAGGTGTGTGTGTTTAGTGAGGTTACCTGCTCATGTGTGTGTGTTTAGTGAGGTTACCTGCTCAGGTGTGTGTGGTTAGTGAGGTTACCTGCTCATGTGTGTGTGTTTAGTGAGGTTACCTGCTCATGTGTGTGTGTTTAGTGAGGTTACCTGCTCAGGTGTGTGTGGTTAGTGAGGTTACCTGCTCATGTGTGTGTGTTTAGTGAGGTTGCCTGCTCAGGTGTGTGTGTTTAGTGAGGTTACCTGCTCAGGTGTGTGTGTTTAGTGAGGTTACCTGCTCAGATGTGTGTGTGTTTAGTGAGGTTACCTGCTCATGTGTGTGTGTTTAGTGAGGTTACCTGCTCAGGTGTGTGTGGTTAGTGAGGTTACCTGCTCAGGTGTGTGTGTTTAGTGAGGTTACCTGCTCATGTGTGTGTGTGTTTAGTGAGGTTACCTGCTCATGTGTGTGTGTTTAGTGAGGTTACCTGCTCATGTGTGTGTGTGTTTAGTGAGGTTACCTGCTCAGGTGTGTGTGTGGTTAGTGAGGTTACCTGCTCAGGTGTGTGTGTGGTTAGTGAGGTTACCTGCTCAGGTGTGTGTGGTTAGTGAGGTTACCTGCTCATGTGTGTGTGTTTAGTGTGGTTACCTGCTCAGGTGTGTGTGGTTAGTGTGGTTACCTGCTCATGTGTGTGTGGTTAGTGAGGTTACCTGCTCAGGTGTGTGTGGTTAGTGAGGTTACCTGGTCCAGGGTGGTCTGGGTGACGGAGTAGTCCTCGATCCTCAGCAGGTCCTTGTTCTTGGCGAGGATGGAGAAGATGTGTGCGAGTGAGGTGAGAGAAGATGGCAGCTGGTACTGCAGCATGTTCCTGTGTTTCTCCTTCAGAGTGCTGCCGCTCAGCTCGCTCTCGATGAACTTCATGACGGGCAGCAGGTCTCCGTCCGGCCCCCCCACCCTCAGGATGATGGTGTAGCCGTCTCCAAACCTGAGGGACACAATCACACATTAATACACAACAGGATCAACGACAGAACTCCGCAAGCAATGTTGGCAGTGTGGCTGCGACTGCCCGAAGACGTCGCAATATATACACACGCCGATATTGCCGGTAGTATCGTTGAGGTTCAATTGAGATATCGCGTCTCTCGTTTCTGCATTTTAGATTCATGCTCTTGGATTGAATCTTGTGTTTGTGACGGACAGTCCACATGTCTCTGTACTGGACATGTACATCTTTGTTTGAGACACATACCTTTTGAAAATTACATTTCTGTATTTGTGATGGAAAGACTTGAACTTAACATTTCTTAACATGAACCTCATTCTGAGCTTAATATTAAGATACAGTTACTCTATGGGGCTTTTATTTTGAAAGGGTGGGACTGGGTGGGCGAGAGGAGACAGATTCATAATGTTACAGAGGTCTAACAATGCCTTTAATTGAATATCTCCAAGTCGTGTGTGTAGAAAGAGACAGAGAGAGTGTCAGGATCCAGGATCCTTGTCTGACCCGTTGTGTGTTTCCACTGATCTCCTCTCCTCATGTGTCCTGTCATTCCCCTGTTTGTTATTGTGTGCCATGTGCTCTGTGTTTGTCCTCGGCCTCCAGACTGTTAGATCCTGGGGTTCTTTGGCCCGATACGGGGCTACCTACTGACTCAGCTCTCTATTAAAAGATTTCCGAGCTGGTGTTCTTGCGAGGAAACTCGCCTGGCTTCCGCTAACTGCCGTTACTCCCGACGTCTACCCTGCTTCCTCCGGTCGGTGCGCGCTCGGCCGAGGGACCACCCAGGCCCCGGGCGCTGCCACCAGTCGCGTCGGTTATGGCAGCTTCCCTCTTATGGATCCGTGCTCTTGGTAAATTGCCAGGTTAGGTTTTAACGGCTAGGATCGCTTCTGAAACCGTAAGGGGTTGTTAAGTGGATTCGGTCACTAGGATAACCTTTCAGAACTCAGTTGTTGGACATACAATAGATTTAACTTTTTACTTGCCACGAGGAACATTTACCACTTTAAGCAAATGAATGCACTTGAAAGTTTTACTTTAAATGCAGATTAGATATTTATTGCAGGTTATATTTATATATTGTTAGCAAGGGTCAGGCTACAGCTCACATAATAAAAATTGTCACTACACTTGATTCGTAATTTAATTTTCTTCTTAGATTATACTCATTGGGTTAGGTTGACGCGTCGTCTCGGTCGGAGACGACCGCCGTTATTTCCCCATCCCTTGAAGCCAACACCCTGCTTACTTCCTCTTTCTTCGTACTTTGAACACAAACAGTCTGCACTATACTCAGATACACATTATTATTATCAGGTTTATATTTGTTAAAATCACTTTACATTTGTTATGTAATACACGCTTGCTTTAAAATGATTATTCGATTTTCTCCGTTAAACTATAATTATACGCTTTATGTCCCTTTAGCCTAATTTACATACCGAACATGTATTCCCTCATTTAAGGCAGCTTCCCTGGGAGCTCAACTCTATTTGACAAGACACCTCCCATGGCCACACCCTTTATTGTGCACAGCTGAGGACACTCCAGCCGATCACCTCCTGCAGCTTGACACACCAGACTCAGGGCCCACTAATGAGTTCCCTGTCACTATATAAACTCTGGTCCTGCAGTCTGGGGTTGTCAGGTCGTACCGTCTTTCACCCGCTTCAACCCCGTGGCATCCTCTGCCCTCCTTGTGTTCTACGGATTACACTCCGCCGCTCTGCCCGCCGTGGTGTTCCACGGACTACACACGCAGTCAAGCTGCCAGCTCTCCGGTGTCGAGCCACGGGACTCACACCGTCGATCTGCCTACTCTGGTGTCGGACCACGGGCTCCACACCTTCCTGTCTTAGTCAGGCTAAATAAAACCTGTTTCCATTAACTTCTGTCTCCTGTGGTCTTGCGTTTGGGTCCTACCTGTTGACACATCATGACAGAGAGAGCGTGTGTGTAACTGGTTGCCATGGTGAGGACGCACCTGGTTGGGGAGGCAGACTGATGTTGAACAGAACTCTGCCTCCTTTTAAACCTGCCTGTGTCAAAGCACACTGACTGTCATCCATCGGGCTGAATAATATTCTTCCGGGCGGAAGTAGAAAAGTTTGCCGCGCTTCTCCTCACACAGCGTTGCCAACACCTTCTCTAAAAAATACATCACAACGTGCGGCCTGATCGGGAATCGTGTGCTATGACTTCTCAGAGATTCGCCCAGCGGGTTTCCCGAAAATCCCCAAAAACTGAGCAAAGTTTCTCCATTGACTTGAATGGGATTTCGGCGTGAAGAGAGCTAAAAAACACGTCGGGCCACATTGACGAGCCGTACTTTAACGTAGAAACATTAGAAG
>CM051689.1:302500-347500 GCA_028022725.1 Lycodopsis pacificus | reverse complement strand
ATCGATGTATCTGTTGAACTGGATGAGCTCACCTCTTGCCAGCTAGGAAAGCTTCTCCGCTGGTCACCAGAGTGTCTCCAGTCAGCATCTTAAAGGTTGTCGTTTTTCCAGCTCCGTTCACCCCGAGGAGCCCAAAACACTGAGAAACACACACACATTTATACATTATATACACATATATATATACACACACATGTATATATATATATATATGTGTGTATATCTATATACATGTGTATATATATACACACACATGTACACACGTGTATATATTACATTACATTACAGTCATTTAGCAGACGCTCTTATCCAAAGAGACTTACAATAAGTGTGTTCAACATCGGTTTGAGAGAACTGCTAATCACCAGAAGTCATAAGTGCATCTCCTTTTATAACAAGCATCTAAGAGCACAACCAGAGCCAGCGTACAGTGCAGAAACAAACAAACGCAATAAGTGCCACAAACTAATATGAAAACGATAAGGGCAATAAGCTAGTATGAATACAATAGATGCCAAGTGAAGGTTCAGGGTAGTACTTCTTGAAGAGGTGAGTCTTCAGGGTAGTACTTCTTGAGGAGGTGAGTCTTCAGGGTAGTGCTTCTTGAAGAGGTGGGTCTTCAGGGTAGTGCTTCTTGAAGAGGTGAGTCTTCAGGGTAGTGCTTCTTGAAGAGGTGAGTCTTCAGGGTAGTGCTTCTTGAAGAGGTGAGTCTTCAGCCTGATGAAAGATGGGCAGTGACTCTGCTGTCCTGAGGTCAGTGGGGAGTTCATTCCACCACTGAGGGGTCAGGACAGGAAACAGACGTGACCGGGTCGATCGGCCGCAGGAACCTCTGAGCGACGGAGCGACCGATCACCCCGAGGCAGCAGAGTGAAGAGGTCGGGCGGGGGTGTAGGGCTTGACCGTGGCCTGGAGATAGGAAGGAGCTGTTCCTTTCACTGCCCTGTAGACTAGCACCAGAGTCTCACACTGGATGCTCTTACAGGAGCCAGTGCAGAGAACGGAGAAGGCAAGTTGTGGGAGAACTTGGGGCGATTGAACACCAGGCGAGCTGCAGCTTTCTGGACAAGCTCCAGAGGTCTGATGACCGACGCCGGAGCTCCGGCAAGTAGTGAGCTGCAGTAGTCCAGCGGGAGATGACCAGAGCCTGGATGAGCACCTGCACCGTCTCCTCAGTGACGAAGTGAATCCTCCTGATGCTGTAGAGCAGGAACCTGCAGGAGCGTGTAACCGATGCAATGTCTGCTGAGAAGACAGTTGGTCATCCAGAGTCACACCCAGATTCCTCGCAGTCCGAGTCGGCGTCACCACGGTATCGTCATGGTGATGGACAGGTCTCGGTGAAGCCAACCCTTGCCCGGGAGGAACAGCAGCTCGGTTTTGTCCAGGTTGAGCTTGAGGTGGTGAGTCGTCATCCACGTCGAG
Organism: Lycodopsis pacificus; assembly: GCA_028022725.1. Lineage (NCBI taxonomy): Eukaryota > Metazoa > Chordata > Actinopteri > Perciformes > Zoarcidae > Lycodopsis > Lycodopsis pacificus. The sequence continues at coordinate 346,075 of CM051689.1, read as the reverse complement.
ATGTCAGCCAAGCACACAGCGATGCCTCCACTTGAGTGTCCCCGGAGGAAATGACAAGACCAGCTGGGTGTCATCGGCATAACGATGGTAAGAGAAGTCATGCGAGCGAATAACAGAACCCAGAGATGTTGTGTAGAGCGAGAAGAGAAGGGGGCCCAGGACTGAGCCTTGTGGAACCCCCCCTAGTCAGCATGCGTGGTTCCGACACGGCCCCCCTCCATGTCATCTGGTAGGATCGACCTGTCAGGTAGGATGCAAACAGGGAGAGTGCAGAGCCTGAGACCCCATCCCCTCGAGGGTGGAGAGGAGGATCTGGTGGTTGACAGTGTCAAACGCCACAGACAGGTCCAGGAGAATCAGGACAGAGCAGAGAGAGTTCGCTCTCGCTGTCTGAAGCGACTCTGTCACCGTAAGGACAGTGGGGGTCCAAGAGGCTGTTCTGATGGAGATAAGAAGACAGTTGAGTAGAGACAGCACGTTCATGTGTTTTGGATAGAAAGGGTAGAAGAGAAACCGGTCTGAAGTTCTTGACATCAGAGGGGTCAAGTGATGGTTCCTTCAGAAGGGGGGTGACTCCAGCAGTCTTGAAAGCTGTGGGAAAGCATCCTGAAACTAGAGATGTGTTGATGAGGTGGGTGAGGAAAGGAAGGAGTTCAGTCGCAACAGACTGAAGAAGAGGGGAGGGGATCGGATCAAGAGAGCACGTGGTGGGGCGGTTAGATGTAACAAGGTTGGGGACCTCATTGGGGGAGAGGGGAGCAAGATAGGGTAAGATGGGGCATGCAGAGGGGGGGGGAGAGCTGGAGAGGGTAGAGAGGGACCGGGGGGCTGAGAGAAGGAGGACCTGATATCGTTTACCTTCTTGCAGAAGAAGTTGGCGAAATCGTCAGAGAGAAGGGAGGAAGTAGGAGGAGGGGGGGGGGGGGGGGTTGGAGGAGTGAAGAGAAAGTTTCAAAGAGTTTTTTAGGATTGGAAGCAGAGGGTAAGGTTTTAGAGCGGAAGAACGCAGCTTTAGCAGTAGAAAGAGAGGAGGAACAAGTGGAAAGAAGAGCTTGGAAGTTAAGAAGGTCCTCTGGGAGTTTGCCTTTCCTCCATTTTCGCTCAGCCTCTCTTAGGCTCCGTCTGTCAGTACGCACTGAGTCCGGCAGCCGTGGGGCAGGTGGGGCAGGTGGGGTTGGCCGTGCCGGCCTGGAGGTGACAGGACGGAGGTTGTCCAGAGAAGAGGAAAGGATGGAGAGGAGAAGATCAGCAGCAATATCAGGGGACAGTAGAGAGAAGGATTCAGGGTCAGGGACAGCAGAGGTAACAGAAGAGGAAAGATCAGCCGGGAGAGGGAGCGGAGATGACTACGTAGAAACCATGTGGGTAGGTGGAGGGAGTACGGGGGGAGAGGAGAGGGAGAGGACATGACAGAGTGGTCAGAGAGATGGAGCGGAGTGACGGAGAGGTTAGCAGTAGAACAGAGTCCAGTGAAGATGAGATCCAGCTGGTTGCCTTGTGGGTCGGAGGAGAAGAGGAGTGGTACAGGTCAAAGGAGGAGAGGAAGGAAGGAAGCGGTTCTAATTTATCAGTCTGGATGTTAAAGTCTCCGAGCAGGATGAGATATACATGTGTGTATATATATACATGTATATACACACATGTACATACAGGATATGTGTATATACATGTATATATACACATATCCTGTATATACTGATGAGTGTGGTGAGGAGAGTCTCACCTCTCCAGGTGGGATCCCGACACAAAGGCGATCCACCGCCGGCTTCTGTTTCCGTTTAAACACCTGCAGACATTTCATATGTTAGGACAGTAACACATGGTGTGTGTGTGTGTCTCTATGTGTGAGTGTGTGTCTCTGTGTGTGTGTGTGTGTCTCTGTGTGTCTCTGTGTGTGTGTGTGTGAGTGTGTCTCTGTGTCTCTGTGTGTGAGTGTGTGTCTCTGTGTGTGAGTGTGTCTCTGTGTCTCTGTGTGTGAGTGTGTGTCTCTGTGTGTGTGTGTGTCTCTGTGTGTGAGTGTGTGTCTCTGTGTGTGAGTGTGTCTCTGTGTGTGTGTGTCTCTGTGTGTGTGTGTGTGTGTGTGTGTGTGTCTCTGTGTGTGAGTGTGTCTCTGTGTGTCTCTGTGTGTCTCTGTGTGTGAGTGTGTCTCTGTGTGTCTCTGTGTGTGTGTGTGTGTGTCTCTGTGTGTGTACCTTGGTGAGTTGTCTCAGCTCCAGGATGTCTCCATGTCCTTGTCCGTGGACGATCCTCTGTCTCTCTCGGGCCACGTCCTCGTCCTCCTCTCCCAGTGGTCCCAGTTTGGTGAGTTTACTGACCGACCTGACGATGGACAATGAGCTCATGTAGTACTGCTGTGTATATGTAGTACTGTGTAGTACTGTGTAGTACTGTGTACCTGGGTTTGATGAAGAACCTGTACTGGATGAGGACGGTGATGATAAAGAACACGGCTCCCTCCACAGCCATGGCGAACAGGTTCTTACCCACCATGTCCCACTCGAGAGGAGATCGTAACTTGTTCTCACCTGAAAGAAACCAGTAAACATGAGAGTACTATGAGAGTATCTGTGAGAACATCACCTCTACTGTGAGAACATCACCTCTACTGTGAGAACATCACCTCTACTGTGAGAACATCACCTCTACTGTGAGAACATCACCTCTACTGTGAGAACATCACCTCTACTGTGGGAACATCACCTCTACTGTGGGAACATCACCTCTACTGTGGGAACATCACCTCTACTGTGAGAACATCACCTCTACTGTGAGAACATCACCTCTACTGTGGGAACATCACCTCTACTGTGGGAACATCACCTCTACTGTGAGAACATCACCTCTACTGTGAGAACATCACCTCTACTGTGAGAGTATCTGTGAGAACACCTCTCACAGTATCCACACACACATTGAGTTACTGTGTGTGTGTGTGTGTGTGTGTGTTACCAAATCTCTCCAGGGCGTCGGCCATTGCCTGGTTCTTCACCATGTCGATGAGTCCTCGACCGAGACAGAAGTGAGGGAAGATGAGGAGGACGTTCTTCAGGATGTCGTTGATTCCTCCAATCTCCTGAGAATGAGAAGTGAATCCACATTTATTGATGAGGTTTAGATTACTGATGCAGTTTAGATGAACTCTGATCCTCAGATTAAAGCTGAGTTTAGATGAACTCTGATCCTCAGATTAAAGCTGAGTTTAGATGAACTCTGATCCTCAGATTAAAGCTGAGTTTAGATGAACTCTGATCCTCAGATCAAAGCTGAGTTTAGATGAACTCTGATCCTCAGATCAAAACTGAGTTTAGATGAACTCTGATCCTCAGATCAAAACTGAGTTGAGATGAACTCTGATCCTCAGATTAAAACTGAGTTTAGATGAACTCTGATCCTCAGATTAAAGCTGAGTTTAGATGAACTCTGATCCTCAGATTAAAGCTGAGTTTAGATGAACTCTGATCCTCAGATTAAAGCTGAGTTTAGATGAACTCTGATCCTCAGATTAAAACTGAGTTTAGATGAACTCTGATCCTCAGATTAAAGCTGAGTTTAGATGAACTCTGATCCTCAGATTAAAGCTGAGTTTAGATGAACTCTGATCCTCAGATTAAAGCTGAGTTTAGATGAACTCTGATCCTCAGATTAAAGCTGAGTTTAGATGAACTCTGATCTCACGTTGTTTCCGAACAGCTCCATGACGAAGGTGGAGATGCTGCCGTTGATGCCGATGAGGATGTTGACGCTGGTGAGGACGACGTAGGCCGTGCTGGGGATCTGGAAGAAGAAGGAGGCCGGATACATCAGAGGAGTGATGGACCAGCTGAGAAGAAGAGAAGAAGAAGCTCTGTTAGAACACCAGAGAACCTCAACGATTCATGAGAAGAACCTGAAAGCTCCAGAAAATACACTAAACTTACTTCATGCTGGGATCAATAAAAATATGTTTGGAGTAATCTGCTGTTTAAAGTACTGGGTAGTATTACTGTGTATTTGTACTTCGTATCAGTACTCTGTATCAGTACTCTGTAGTATTATTCTGTATCACTACTCTGTATCAGTACTCTGTAGCAGTACTCTGTAGTAGTACTCTGTATCAGTACTCTGTAGCAGTACTCTGTAGTATTATTCTGTATCAGTACTCTGTATCAGTACTCTGTAGCAGTACTCTGTAGTATTATTCTGTATCAGTACTCTGTAGCAGTACTCTGTAGCAGTACTCTGTAGTATTATTCTGTATTAGTAGTGTGTAGCAGTACTCTGTAGTATTATTCTGTATCAGTACTCTGTATCAGTACTCTGTAGCAGTACTCTGTAGTAGTACTCTGTATCAGTACGCTGTATCAGTACTCTGTAGTATTATTCTGTAGCAGTACTCTGTATCAGTACTCTGTAGCACTACTCTGTAGTATTATTCTGTAGCAGTACTCTGTATCAGTACTCTGTAGCAGTACTCTGTAGTATTATTCTGTATCAGTACTCTGTATCAGTACTCTGTAGCAGTACTCTGTAGTATTATTCTGTATTAGTAGTGTGTAGCAGTACTCTGTAGTATTATTCTGTATCAGTACTCTGTATCAGTACTCTGTATCAGTACTCTGTAGCAGTACTCTGTAGCAGTACTCTGTATCAGTACTCTGTAGTATTATTCTGTATCAGTACTCTGTATCAGTACTCTGTATCAGTACTCTGTAGTATTATTCTGTATCAGTACTCTGTATCAGTACTCTGTAGCAGTACTCTGTCGTATTATTCTGTATCAGTACTCTGTAGCGGTACTCTGTAGTAGTATTCTGTAGTATTATTCTGTATCAGTACTCTGTATCAGTACTCTGTAGCAGTACTCTGTAGTAGTACTCTGTAGTATTATTCTGTATCAGTACTCTGTATCAGTACTCTGTAGCAGTACTCTGTAGTAGTACTCTGTAGTATTATTCTGTATCAGTACTCTGTAGCAGTACTCTGTAGTAGTACTCTGTAGTATTATTCTGTATCAGTACTCTGTATCAGTACTCTGTAGCAGTACTCTGTAGTATTATTCTGTATCAGTACTCTGTAGCAGTGCTCTGTAGTAGTACTGTTCTGACCCGTAGAGCAGCAGCAGCAGAGCGAGCACCGGCAGGTTGGTGGAGGAGACGTAGGCTTGTTGTTGGAAACAGATGAAGATGATGACGACCAGCGTTGCCGGGACGACGTAGTTACACTGTAGAGAGACACACACACAACAACATCAACAACACTGATACACACACACACACGTTACACACTGTATCTATTGATGGATACTACTGATGGTATCTATTGACGGATACTACTGATGGTATCTATTGACGGATACTGCTGATGGTATCTATTGATGGTATATATTAATGGCATCTATTGATGGCATCTATTGATGGCATCTATTGATGGATATTATTGATGGCATCTATTGATGGCATCTATTGATGGCATCTATTGATGGATACTATTGATGGCATCTATTGATGGTATCTATTGATGGCATCTATTGATGGCATCTATTGATGGTATCTATTGATGGCATCTATTGATGGATACTATTGATGGTATCTATTGATGGCATCTATTGATGGTATCTATTGATGGTATATATTGATGGCATCTATTGATGGATACTACTGATGGTATCTATTGATGGCATCTATTGATGGATACTACTGATGGTATCTATTGATGGCATCTATTGATGGATACTGCTGATGGTATCTATTGATGGCATCTATTGATGGCATCTATTGATGGTATATATTGATGGTATCTATTGATGGCATCTATTGATGGATACTACTGATGGTATCTATTGAAGGATACTACGGATGGTATCTATTGATGGCATCTATTGATGGCATCTATTGATCTGTTGACGGTACATTGATCGTATACTCTCAGAATGAACATCCTATTCTCACCATGTCCCAGATGAAGTTGGCCACCCAGTAGAGCAGCGGCTGCACTCCGCTGATGAACTGCATGTGTTTGGCTTTACTGACTCGCTCCTGGATGAGGAAGACCACGAAGCTGGCCGGGACGAAGGACATGGCGAATATCACACAGATGGACACCAGGACGTCCACAGAAGTCGTTACCCTGGAGACAGACAGGAGGAGGAGTCAGGTCTGTGTGGTTGATGTGAACCATGAGGTCAGTCTCATGGTGTACTTCCTGTCAGGTCAGTAGTCTCAGGTGTACTTCCTGTCAGGTCAGTAGTCTCAGGTGTACTTCCTGTCAGGTCAGGAGTCTCAGGTGTACTTCCTGTCAGGTCAGTAGTCTCAGGTGTACTTCCTGTCAGGTCAGTAGTCTCAGGTGTACTTCCTGTCAGGTCAGGAGTCTCAGGTGTACTTCCTGTCAGGTCAGTAGTCTCAGGTGTACTTCCTGTCAGGTCAGTAGTCTCAGGTGTACTTCCTGTCAGGTCAGTAGTGTCAGGTGTACTTCCTGTCAGGTCAGTAGTCTCATGGTGTACTTCCTGTCAGGTCAGTAGTCTCATGGTGTACTTCCTGTCAGGTCAGTAGTCTCATGGTGTACTTCCTCTCAGGTCCGTAGTCTCATGGTGCACTTCCTCTCAGGTCCGTAGTCTCAGGTGTACTTCCTGTCAGGTCAGTAGTCTCAGGTGTACTTCCTGTCAGTACTCACAGAGCCACCTGTGAGAGCTGCTCCTTGGTGAGGTTCAGAGGGTGGTTGAAGGCCCTGATGCCGTACTGGTTGGGGTCTGTCCCTTCAGGCAGGTTCGCCCTCAGGATGCCGTTGTTCATCACGTTGATGAAGGCTCCGATGCTGTGCCAGCCTTTGTTGTTGAACCAGATCTGAGGACGGTTCACATTTCATTATTCCATTATTTGTCATTAGTCAGTAATTATAATAATAACAGCCGTAGTTTAGTAGAAACAAGCTTATCCTGGAGCTTTCAACCACGTCACAGGGTCTTCTTCAGTCCTTCAGTTTCTCACCTTCACGTTGTTCTTTGTGTCCAAACCGTTGATGAAGCCTGACAGACTGTCGAGGAATCGATCGGCTGCCGCTCCCTGAAACGAGCAGCAGTTTAACATCCAGCACTTCATTCAGTCACAGTGGAGCTCATTGAACTTACTTCATTTCATCTATTCAGTTCATTTAATTCATTGAGATTTCTTAGTTTATTTACTTATTCATTGAATTAAACTAATTAAAGACTTTCTGAAGCTTGAACCGACCTTCTGGAGCTCAAAGATCTTTCTGACTCGTTCAATGGCATCGTCGATCTCATTGGCCGGTGGGAGGACCTGAGTGCTCCTGGCGCCCAATGAGAAGCCTCCGTACCTGCAGAGAAAACAACAGATCAATGTGTGACAAACAGGAAACAACGACAGTTTATGGTTTCCAAAATAAAAGCAGAAGAAAGAAAAACACTGACCTGAACTCGTTCACCCAAACTTTGTTCTTCAGACTGTGAACAGACAGCAGCTTTTAGTCACCAAGTAACACAGTGTACTTCATGTACTACTGTGTACGTCTGTGTCCACTGTGTACTACTGTGTATTACTGTGTATCTACAGTGTACTCTGTGTATCTACAGTATATTAAATGTGTATATTCTGTGTATTACTGTGTATCTACAGTGTATCTTCAGAGTATTACATGTGTATCTGAGGTGTATCTACAGTGTATTTAAGGTGTATATTCTGTGTATTTCCGTGTATATGTACTGCAGTATACTCACCTCTTGCCGATGATCTGAGCGTATGTTTTCACCAGGTAGTCTGAGATGTTTCTTCCCGTCAGGTTCTGCAGAGTGTCATTGGCGCTCAGCTTCATCTGGACAACAACAGTCATTTCTTGAACATTACTATTAACTGTAAATCATGTGTTGTACTACTGCTGTTTCTTTTCCGTTACTATATAATAATGTTAATATTAACAATGTTCTTTGTGCTGTTTTCCGCACACACACCACCAGAATATAATTCTGATGAAGATATATAATGTTTACATGAATATATTTGAACAGAGGCCCAACGATGCGTTCAGGTTGAGGTCTGGGTCAGGTGGTCTGACCTCAGGGGGGGGCAGTCCTCCAGCTCCAGCAGGACAGTCCGGCAGCATCTTCTTCTTGCCGTCACAGCTGCAGAAACAGGCCGGAGACGGATCCTCCATGGTCCAGTTTGTGGAACTGAACAGCTGCTGGAGGCTTTCAGGGACATCAGGAATCTGCCAGTCCTCATCGCCCATCGTACAGGGAGCCTCTCTGAGGACAGGGAGGTAACCAATGATCATACTGCATGTGTGATTACCTCATTAAAGATACAGGACAAATGAGGATGAAGATTTTATATCCACTCTATATATACATATACTGTATATTTAGGTAGTATATTGTTTGTATATGTTTTCTTACGGGATGGGATGTCCATCCATGCAGCGAGTCCCGAAGCCCGGAGCGTCCAGCAGAGCGCCCAACAACTTCTGCATGTTGCCGTCTCCGGGAGCGTCATCACTGACACACAAACCAACAAGACACACACACATTTAACTCAGCCTGTCAGAGAGTGTGTAACAGGTATGTTTCTACTGTGAGTATAACTGTTTTACTGCAGTGGGGGACAGTTGTGTGCAGTGGGGGACAGTTTAGTGCAGTGTGGGACAGTTGTGTACAGTGTGGGACAGTTGTGTACAGTGTGGGACAGTTTAGTGCAGTGGGGGACAGTTGTGTACAGTGGGGGACAGTTTAGTGCAGTGTGGGACAGTTTAGTGCAGTGGGGGACAGTTGTGTACAGTGGGGGACGGTTTAGTGCAGTGGGGGACAGTTTACTGCAGTGTGGGACAGTTGTGTACAGTGTGGGACAGTTTAGTGCAGTGGGGGACAGTTGTGTGCAGTGGGGGACAGTTTAGTGCAGTGGGGGACAGTTGTGTGCAGTGGGGGACAGTTTAGTGCAGTGGGGGACAGTTGTGTGCAGTGGGGGACGGTTTAGTACAGTGTGGGACAGTTTAGTGCAGTGGGGGACAGTTTAGTGCAGTGGGGGACAGTTGTGTGCAGTGGGGGACAGTTTAGTGTAGTGGGGGACAGTTGTGTGCAGTGGGGGACAGTTTAGTACAGTGTGGGACAGTTGTGTACAGTGTGGGTCAGTTTAGTGCAGTGGGGGACAGTTGTGTACAGTGGGGGACAGTTGTGTACAGTGTGGGTCAGTTTAGTGCAGTGGGGGACAGTTGTGTGCAGTGGGGGACAGTTTAGTACAGTGTGGGACAGTTTAGTGCAGTGGGGGACAGTTTAGTGCAGTGGGGGACAGGTGTGTGCAGTGGGGGACAGTTTAGTACAGTGTGGGACAGTTTAGTGCAGTGGGGGACAGTTTAGTGCAGTGGGGGACAGGTGTGTGCAGTGGGGGACAGTTTAGTACAGTGTGGGACAGTTTAGTGCAGTGGGGGACAGTTTAGTGCAGTGGGGGACAGGTGTGTGCAGTGGGGGACAGTTTAGTGCAGTGGGGGACAGGTGTGTGCAGTGGGGGACAGTTTAGTACAGTGTGGGACAGTTTAGTGCAGTGTGGGACAGTTTAGTGCAGTGGGGGACAGTTGTGTACCTGATGAAGGTGACCTGGTCTTCATACATCCAGGGCTGCAGCTCCAGACTGGGATATTTTCCAAAAGGAGGGACGATTAGACTGAAGACCAGAGCGATGCACACGAACACAGCAGGAAGAACAATCTGCAAGAACAATAGAACTTTGAAAAGTGAACGAATCTGTGAAAAGTGACATATTAACGATATATTAACGATATATTAACGATATATTAACGATCTATTAACGGTATATTAACGATATATTAACGATCTATTAACGATCTATTAACGATATATTAACGATCTACTAACGGTATATTAACGATATATTAACGATCTATTAACGGTATATTAACGATCTACTAACGGTATATTAACGATATATTAACGATCTATTAACGGTATATTAACGATATATTAACGATCTACTAACGGTATATTAGCGATATATTAACGATCTACTAACGGTATATTAACGATCTACTAACGGTATATTAACGATATATTAACGATCTACTAACGGTATATTAGCGATATATTAACGATCTACTAACGGTATATTAACGATATATTAACGATCTACTAACGGTATATTAACGATATATTAACGATCTACTAACGGTATATTAACGATATATTAACGATCTACTAACGGTATATAAACGATATATTAACGATCTACTAACGGTATATTAACGATATATTAACGATCTACTAACGGTATATAAACGATATATTAACGATCTACTAACGGTATATTAACGATATATTAACGATCTACTAACGGTATATAAACGATATATTAACGATCTACTAACGGTATATTAACGATATATTAACGATATATTAACGATCTACTAACGGTATATTAGCGATATATTAACGATCTACTAACGGTATATTAGCGATATATTAACGATCTACTAACGGTCAGCGTACCTGAGCGAAGAAGCCCTTCCTGGAGCGTCGCGCAAACAGAAATCGTTTCCACATCAGAGCTACGAACTGCTGCCTCTTCAGACTCCAGCCCTTCACCTCATACGAGCCTTTACCGTCGGTGCAGTTCAGCCAGTCCGTCTCCCGGCACTCTGAGGGGTCACATGAGGTCACACAGGTCACCTGAGTGAGTATGTGATCATGTTTCATGACCATGTAATGATTCGGTTGTTCTAACGTTGGTTTCTAACCCAGGAGGAATTCAGTGTTAGTCTGAAATAGATTTGAATGAAACATCGTCGCCTGGTCCGCAGCTGTGCTAATGCTAGCACTGACCAGAATGCTAACATTAGCTTGTTCTCTCATGTGACAGACTACAACATAAATACAACATAAATACAACATATCGTGTACCTGGATCTCCGTCAGACTCGTTGCAGTCATCCTCTGTTAAAGGTCTCAGACAGCTCTGATGGTCTCCTCCACCGAAGGCATGAGTCCTCCTCCGCCTCCGGACAGGAAGTGTCCCATCTGAACACACACACACACACACACACACACACAGCAGTGTGTAGTAGATGTAGTTCAATGTTAAATGTTTCAGTTTGGGTTGACTGGATTTCAGAATCTTATTATGACAATGAGGTCAGAGGTCACTCCTCACCTGAGGGCACTTCAGTATCGACTCCGTTATCTTCAGCCACTTTCAGGAAAATCTACAAGTCAAAAAACACACATGTGTGTATTAGGGGTGTAACGGTACGCGTGTTCGTATTGAACCGCTCGGTACGAGGCTCACGGTTCGGTACGAACCGAATACGTTTGAATAAAAAACCTTTATTGAACCAGGTCGTCCCATTTTGCAAGATGTGAGTAACAATACTACATCACGTGAAGGAGCAGGTTGTGTTTTTCATGCTTATGTGTTGCTAAGAACACACCCCAGAAGATGGTCACTCAGGTTTAGTTCCATCATTGTTCAAAGTCAAAGAATAACTTCATGATGTTAGTTGTGATGAATAAATATATTTTAAAATCAAGTACATTTCTCTGGCATTTATAGTTTCTACTGAACCAAAACATACCGAACCGTGGCTCCACTGTATCTATGTATATATATATATATATATATACATATATATATATATATATATATATACGTATATATATATATATATATATATATATATATATATATTAGTGTTGGGCAACGATTCAAATTTTTAATCGTGATTAATCTCATTGTTATGGCAAAGTTCAATAATGAATTCATAAGTAGTGTATTGCGCACTTTTATTTTAAAGTGCTGCTATATGAACAACACGTCAATAACATTGTGTGTAAACACTTTAAACACATCAGGTTGTTGTTAGCAGCAGTTATAACACAGTTATAATGATTCTGATCAGAGATATTCAGGTGTTCACAACTTTATCTTCATGTGTAAGAGATGATGTTTAAATATACACCTTGAGAACTGAGAACATATCTACGTCCTGTTTCTATGTTGTTAAAGTCTCAGTAGTGATACTAAATGATGCTTATTATACATATTACACACAAAACACTTTAAAAACTCTAAAACAATAACATCATTTCTTTTTTGCTTTTTCTGGTATTTAGGTCAGACACATAATAACGCTGATGACCGTAATATGTGTGGTATTTGTTATAAATGTACGTTGGTACATGGAGGGCCTTAGGGCCCAGGGGAGTGCAGGTGAAGCATGAAGCTGTAGTCTTCACCGTCAGTCTGCGGTGACCTGCAGGAGGAAGTTCTGCTCATGAGGAGCTGAGTTCAGAGCAGTTTGTTCTCTCGCGATTATGTGTTCATTTAAAAACACACAATATGTATTTTAATATTCACGTTGGATCCTGTAACGAGACGCGTGCGTGCGTGTGTGTGTTCATGTGCGTGCGTGCGTGTGTGCGTGTGCGTGCGTGTTTGTGTGTGTGTGTTCGTGCGTGTGTGCGTGCGTGCGCGTGTGTGCGTGTGCGTGCGTGCGCGCGTGTGTTCGTGTGTGCGTGCGTGCGTGTGTGCGTGCGTGCGTTCGCGTGTGCGTGCGTGCGTGAGACAGGAGGGACCGACGGTGACGGAGTGAACGGGTTCCGGTCCGGCCGTGTTCACCGCTCGCTGCCCGGTTCTTGTGTAGAAATGTCCGCTTAATAATTTAAAAAAGAAGCTGCGTCAACGCGCGATTAAATAATTGTCGGCGTGAATGAATGAACGCGTTAACGCGATAATAAGGCGTCGACTTGCCCAGCACTAGCATATATATGTGCAATGATATTTTCCAATCGTGTGGACTTGGACCAAAGTCAGATGACGGAGAGAAGTTTGTCTGTTTGTCGTATTCACACTTTAATATTTGAGTATTATTCATGAATATTTCTAATTCTTATCGGATAACAAAGTCACCTCCTCCAGCGTGGTGTCGGACACTCCGTAGCTGGAGATGCCGAGGTCGGGCAGCTTGAGGTCCAGGTCTTTGAAGAGCTCCACGAAGGCGCCGTCCTTGGCGGCGCTGTAGGGCAGGACGTAGGTCAGCTCGTGGCCGAGGTCCTCCACCAGGCGGGCGGCGGGGACGTGACACAGGATCAGACCCGAGACCAGGGACACGTCCGTGGACACGTCCGGGGACACGAAGGGGACGTTGCAAACGGACGCCGCCGGCCCGTTTTCTAAGGACACGAGACACAGATGAGATCCACCTGAAGGTGAACGAATCAAACGCTCTGCAGGAACAGAGAGCTCACCGATGGGAGCGGCCTCACTTTCATGTTCGCTGCCGAGTCCGGCGTCACTGCTGCTGACCGAAGCACACTCCTCCTGAAACACAAAGTACACAATAAGTACTGCTCCTCCTGAAACACAAAGTACACAATAAGTACTGCTCCTGAAACTGTACACTGAGACAGTGAGACACTGTACACTGAGACAGTGAGACAGTGAGACACTGACACAGTAAGACACTGAGACACTGAGACACCGAGACAGTGAGACAGTGAGACAGTGAGACAGTGTACACTGAGACACTGAGATACTGAGACAGTGAGACACTGAGACAGTGAGTAGTGTAACTGCGGCGGAGACCTTCTTGGTGAAGGACACGGTGCTGGAGGAGTTCCTGCAGGAGCTCAGCGACGGCTCTGGTTCCTTCTTCACCAGCGTCAGGTAATAGCCCGTCCCCAGCTGGTTCTTCAGGTACAGAGACGAGCCCACGCAGCACAGCTTCCCGTGGGAGATGATGGCGATCCGGTCGCCCAGGATATCAGCCTCGTCCATGTGGTGCGTGGACAGGATGATGGTCCGACCTGACGGGAGACAGGAAGTTGAATCACAGTCTAGCTCGTTAAAATAACCAGCACCGTCCTATGAGGACCACTCACCCTGTCGGTACTTTAGCAGCAGATCCCAGATGCCTCTGCGGGCAAAAGGGTCAACACCGGCCGTGGGCTCGTCCAGGATCACAACCTTCGACCCACCGACGAAGGCCAGTGCCACAGACAGCTTCCTCTGCATGCCGCCGGACAGCGTACTGGTCCTGGAGTTACGTTTGTGTGGCAGCCCTGTGTCTTGCAGGATCTGCTCAATCTCACCCTTCACCTGCTGCTCTGACAGGCCTTTGAGCCGGCCGTAGAACCAGATGTGCTCCTCCACCGTCAGCCTGCAGGGGGCGCCGCAGCACACAAACACCATCATCAAACAAAGGGGCGTCTCCAACCCTGACGTGGATGAACAGACCTGCATCATGTCTAAGGACTCACATGCTGAAGAGGACATTGTGTTGAGGACAGACTCCCAGACTCTGTCTGATGGCACTCAGCTCAGTCCGGATGTCTCTGCCCAGGATGTAGGCGGTACCAGAGGTTGGAGGGAACAGACCGGTCAGGATGGACCTGCAGGGACCAGATGATTTTAGATGACATACTAGATCTGTTCCTGTACTTGTGCCTGCATCTTCACATGTAAAAGTATATGTCCCTGTCCCTGATCCTGTACCCGATCCTGTACCCGTCCCTGTACCCGATCCTGTCCCTGATACTGTTCCTGATCTTTTACCTGTTCCTGATCCTGTCCCTGTCCCTGTCCCTGATCCTGTACCCGTCCCTGTACCCGATCCTGTCCCTGATACTGTTCCTAATCTTGTACCTATTCCTGTTCCTCATCCTGTCCCTGTCCCGGTTGATGTGGTCCTCTACTCACATGGTGGTGGTTTTCCCAGCTCCGTTGTGTCCCAGGAAGGAGGTGATTTGTCCCTCGTAGAAGCCGAGCGTCAGTCCGTCCACTGCCAGCTTCTTCCCGTGACGGTAGACCTTCACCAGGTTCTCGATGTAGACTCCTGGCTCCAGGTGAGCCGGCTCCTCCTCTATACACACAGCTAGAAGAAAAACACACACATCACTGCTCTGTCCAGGAAGTCTCCTTCAGAATAAAAGTCTTATAGGAGGTTACAGATGCAGCTACATTGCCACTGTGTGGTTACTCAGAGTTACTGCAGCCTCACCTTCTGGGTTTTCCTTCCGGCTCAGCGGGACTTTGTTGGACTTCCCGTCTTTCTCTCCAAACCAGTAGCTCTTAGTGAAGGGGAAGTACCAGGGTCGAGGGATCCCATACTGACCTGAGACAAATAAACCGTATTAATGATCAGAATACATATTTATTATTCTTATTACTTCCAGTAAGAAAAGAGAAGCTTTCTTGTTCCTGTCTGACCAGAGTCGGTTTAGGAAATGATTGAAACTATGGAAGGATATTAAAGTTAAGATCATCATGGATTATGTGAGAAGTTTTTAAGTCTTAAGCTTGAACTCTTTGGCGTCTGTTTACCACGTTTCACTTCTCTCACCTGGAAACACAGCCTCGATGTACCAGGTGAGGACTCCGTACAGGAAGGAGTCCACGTACATGAGGATGATGGCGGTGCGGAGGCTGAAGTCGTCCTCCTCCAGAGGACTGGACACCAGGTTCTTCCACTGGATGCCAACTCCTTGCTCCTCAAACAGGGCGAAGTACTCGCAGCCGAACCCGAACGCCACGGGGGACAGGAGGCTCTGAGGGGGGGGAGACATGTGACTCACTCCCGTCCAATAACAACACAGCGTCACGACAACAAACAAAGCATTTCTTACGGCGAAGACTTTGGCTCCGAAGCCGATGTAGTCCTGCCAGGCCACGCAGAGCACGTAGGGCAGGTAGAGGGTGAAGTAGATGATTCCTCCGCAGGCGGCGGCCAGGTTAGCACGGTCGAACGCCGTGCTGAGGAGGAAGCACTGCATGATGGTCACCACGGCGAAGGACCCCAGGAAGAGGAAGACCACGCCGGGGTCGCTGTAGGGCAGCAGGTTCCCCTTCTGTTCAGACCGAAGACCGTCGGATCAATAACACAAACCAGACTCATGTGATGAGCTGTTCAACATTATGTAGATTCATAAGATTTATTATCACATCAGACTAAAAAATGAACAAATCATCACAAGTAGCTTAGTTCAAGTTGAGTGAAATGAATCCTTCATTAGTCCCACAAGGTTCTGTAGGGACCCATTCCATTCACCTTATGCTTCCTTTACACAATATTATGCAGATGATACACAATTATATCTGTAGATCAAGCCAGACAAATTAAACATGTTGATGACGCTGTTAGGTTAAACAATGACTTGAAGAATGAATCTATGATCAAATTAGTAGATGGCTCATCAACTCCAGTCCAAACGTATTTAAAAACAGGTGACCAAAGACATAAGAACAACATGCGATAACATAAAACCATGAAAGCAAAGCCGTGAGAACGAAGAATAAAATGTATTTAAGACGGGATTTAAAAACAAGGAGCCACCGACCAGCAGACGGCCGATCGATTATACGTGAGCAATTAAAGTATAAATCATATTATTTCATTGTGTATCGGAGGTTTTGTTGCTCAGATAACATGAACTAAATAAATCTGTAAAGAATAATAAAGTAGATCCAGGCTGACCTTCAGCAGCAGCACCAGCAGGCCGGCGCTGACCAGCAGAGGAATCAGGCTGCTGATGAACCAGCTGAACCACAAGATGCCGTTGTTCAGTCCCATGATCCTCATGGTCTCCTTCAGACGAGCCTCCTTCTCGTACACAACGCTCTTCAGGATGATCGCCACCGAGTACATCCACGCCAGAGTCATGAAGAGAGGCATGGAGCGGCTGATCACCCGCAGGAAGCTGGAGGGAGGGACGAAGGGGACGGGTTAGGACATGGAGGACAGGTTAGGACAGGTTAGGACATGGAGGACGGGTTAGGACATGGAGGACGGGTTAGGACATGGAGGACAGTTAGGACATGGAGGACGGGTTAGGACATGGAGGACAGGTTAGGACATGGAGGACGGGTTAGGACATGGAGGACGGGTTAGGACATGGAGGACAGGGAGGACGAGTTAGGACATGGAGGACAGTTAGGACATGGAGGACGGGTTAGGACATGGAGGACGGGTTAGGACATGGAGGACAGTTAGGACATGGAGGACGGGTTCGGACATGGAGGACAGTTAGGACATGGAGGACAGGTTAGGACATGGAGGACGGGTTAGGACATGGAGGACAGGTTAGGACATGGAGGACGGGTTAGGACATGGAGGACAGTTAGGACATGGAGGACAGGTTAGGACATGGAGGACGGGTTAGGACATGGAGGACGGGTTAGGACATGGAGGACAGCTAGGACATGGAGGACGGGTTAGGACACGGAGGACAGGTTAGGACATGGAGGACGGGTTAGGACATGGAGGACGGGTTAGGACATGGAGGACAGGTTAGGACATGGAGGACGGGTTAGGACATGGAGGACAGGTTAGGACATGGAGGACGGGTTAGGACATGGAGGACGGGTTAGGACATGAGGACATGGATGACGGGTTAGGATGTGGAGGACAGGTTAGGACATGGAGGACGGGTTAGGACATGGAGGACATGGAGGACGGGTTAGGACATGGAGGACAGCTCTTACATGTCGTCCACGTAGCACGGATATGGCATCTGCTGGATGTAGACGCCCGTCTTCTCCTTGGTGCCCGTCACTGCTCTGATGATGCCTTGCTCAATAACGTCCTGCAGGTACGAGAACCCGCCCCAGATGTACCGCATGTCCTCAAAGGGGTCTGCACGAGGACCCGGGTCCCAGTACCTGATGAGGAGCAGGACAGACATGAAGAACATCGTCCTCAGGCATCTCTGGGTTGTTTATGTTGGAGTCACTTTCATCTGTGTGTGTGTGTCTTACGCGTCTTTGATCTTATTGGTCCTCTCCACGTTGTCGATGTCCATGCGGATCTTGTAGTTGAGTTTGGCCGGCAGCTCGGTTGCATTTGGATCAATGTCCGGGAACACGATGCCAGCCCAGAACTTCCTGTCCTCCAGCAGCACCATGGACCGGTGGACCAGTCGCTCCTCGCTGGAGACCGGCTCCAGTTTGTCCAGGTTCACACACTAACACACACACACACACACACACGCACAACGGAGTGAAGTACGCACAACGTAGAGAAGTACGCACAACGTAGCGAAGTACACACAACGTAGCGAAGTACGCACAACGTAGCGAAGTACGCACAACGTAGAGAAGTACGCACAACGGAGAGAAGTACGCACAACGGAGAGAAGTAAGCACAACGTAGAGAAGTACGCACAACGTAGCGAAGTACACACAGCGTAGAGAAGTACGCACAACGTAGAGAAGTACGCACAACGGAGAGAAGTACGCACAACGGAGAGAAATACGCACAACGTAGAGAAGTACACACAATGTAGCGAAGTACGCACAACGTAGAGAAGTACGCACTACGTAGAGAAGTACCACAGTCCCCACAATGTCAGGGAGCTGTGAGGTGTGTGTCTTCACCCGTCCAAAACAAACCCAAACCTGAGCGTGCGTTTAGCTGCAGGTAGTCTGAAGCCGTCACCACTGACCTCCATAAAGCGGGAGATACTCATGATGGCCTGGTCGGTCTCGTTGAACACTTCTCTCCAGGAAAGGGCGTCGCCGGGCGTCTGGGCCTCCTGCTTGGACAGGAAGTTGGAGACGTCACTCACGGTCCAGTCGGTGTGGGTCAGCTGAGCTCGGAGGAATCTGGAGGTGGAGTTGTTCTTCAGCAGAGTCTGAACGACAGATCAGACTTCAATATATCATATTTTATATATATATATATATATATATATATACACAATACAGAAGAATAGAGACAAAATAAATAAAAGAATAACAGGTGAGGTGGGGGCGGAGCCTGTTTACCCTGATCACGTCCATCTGCTCTCCGTTCTCCATGAAGTTCCAGACTTTGGGTCTCATCTCCTCCCACATTCCGCCCAGGTCCCTGAACACACCGAGCTCCTGGAAGGTCCGGTTTACCTGAACACAGCGCAGACATTTAAAGACACCGCTCCACCTGCAGGAGGTGAGGAGACAGGAAGTGATGTCATACCTCGTGGATGACCCTCTGGGTGGCGGGGGTGTGGGGGGTGTAGAGGATCTTCCCCATCAGAAGAGGCTTCAGGGCCGTCCACATCATCCGGGACATCGGGTTAGAATCCATGTTCTTCACCAGACTGTTACAAAACGGAGCTGGAAAACACACAGTATATATAAATATATGTATATACATATACTGTATATATATCATACATATATATATATATATATGTATGATATGATATATATATATTAGTGCTGGGCATTAAAATATTTTATCACGATTAATCGCATTGTTATGGCAAAGTTCAATAATGAATTATAAAGTAGTGTATTGCGCACTTTTATTTTAAAGTACTGCTATATGAACTAAAGGGCAATAACATTTGGTTCACGAGATGCAGGCAGCATGTTTTATACTGAATGTGAATATTATTCATACTTTGTTGGCATCTTATTCTGAAAACCGGATGTTGGTCTGAAGAAACCGGATGTTGTCTCACGTTAATGTTTCCGCTAACTTTCAAAGTCCTTCGCTCCCGATCTGTGCGTTTGAATGCGTTTATGGTGAATGTCAGCATATAGCTTGTAGGAAATTTGAGTGTAGAACTGTCTGTCAGTAGATATAATAAAAGTGTTTAATAATTCATAAATCATATTTAGGCATAATCATAAGTGTTTTGGAAATGCATAATTAAAATAAGCATAAAGTGTTATAAGATTAGTAGCTAAAAGTAAGTTAAAGACATGAAGCTTTTGCCTAAGTTGCAGAGGCTTAGCTTTATACTGTATGATTATCATAGAGGGTTTAAGCAATAACTGACAGACAGTGAATGTGTAGTGAATTTAGGGAAAGAGATTTGAAAGAAGGCGTCTACAGAACAACACTCCTGGAACGTGGCCAATTGGAATTGGCATAGAAGGAAGGGGAGGTGTTTTTGAATGTGTGGGTGGGCATAGGAAGTGTTTTTTCTGCCTCTTTAGCGTGTGGTTCCCTGGGGACGGCTGTGTCCTGGGACCAGAGGTAGTTTTTTTCCAAAGGGCTGTTAAATAGTGTAATATTTCATTCAAATAATGTACTCTACTGTAATACTGTAATGGCACGAAAAGGATTAAATTCCTGTGAACTGTAAACCAGCTTTGGTGAAGTTTTTAGTCCGTGTGTCTGCAAAGCTAGCAGACACGTGGGCTGGCCTGCTCCACTTCCCTCGTGGGGACATTTTTTCCCAACAAATTTGGCGACCGCGGCAGGACAGAGTTCTCCAGGACGGGGACACGTGCGGGACGGCATCGGTCTTCCATATCTCCAGGCGCCACTTTAAAGGTAAGAACAGCACCTAAATAAAGTCTGTTTAGGTCCTTTTTAGGACAATTTAATCATAGTGGAGATGTGGTCGACCGGTGCTGTTAACTGCTAAGTGTGCCTTTGTTCTGTGAGGAGGTGTGAAAAAAAAAAAGTGTGAGCAGGCCGGATTGAACTGAGTGAGTTTGCAGTGAAGTATACTAGCATGGTGAGCTAAGGGGACTAGTCCAGAGAATAATGACGATAAAGAGAAGAAAGACAATACAGAGAAAATACAGCGTTGTAAGTAATAAATAAAAATCACCAAAATGGTTAGTATTACCGGCGGACTGGTGATGCGTGCGTTGAATCTGTCTTGGAGTGGCGACTTTAGGAGAGGTAGATTCATGTATTGCCGGGTTAGTGTGCTAACTGTTTAAAAGGGTTTGTTTTGTTCTGCGAACTGAGGACGCGTATTTGGGAGGGCACGTGAAAGGCATTTCACGTGAGGTCCAGGTACCGTGGCTTCGGGCAGAATATACGATCGCTTACTTGGGCAGAGGCTGGCAGTTAGCCCCGAAAACCGTTAGCTCCTGGGCTCCGGTTCCTGGGAACTGACTCGCCGGGCCTCTGCTTTGAGTGAATAAAGGAATTGTGTTGGTGATTAATATAATGAGAATTGACGATTAATTGGTGATTAATATAATGAGAATAACAGGCAGGTAACAATAACAGGTAGAGTCGTGCAGACGGGAGAGATGGCTCCGAGTGTTATGAAGCTAAATAGCCTGTTAAACCAGAGGATTTAAGGTTAAATAAAACCGGACAATAAGTCTATTATTACGTGTGATCAGTCTGTGTTTTAGCAGCTTGGAAATACGTTTTAAAGGGTGAATATTACTGTCTATGCCGTAATTTTCGGCGTGGAAGCTAGCGTTAGCTACGAGTAGCTTCGGGCTTTAATGTATTGGAAAAATAAGATAGAGGTGCTTATAAAAGAAAATAACCGGTGGATTGTGAGAGGAGACAGAGGGCGTACGAGTGGAATTACAGTGTGATATTTTGGTGAAACGTATGTGTGGAAATCTTTTGTTAGAAGCTCCGCTTCGCCGTTAGCATATCCGTTAGCATAGCTGCTGACCATATGCTAAAAACAACAGGAAGGTATGTTGGGTAGAAAACGAAGAAGAAGAAAAACCGGCAGAAAGCAACTCCACCACCTAGCGGCGAGGAGGTGTAACTCCTAGTGTTTATAACCTGTAATTTATTGAGACACTCATTGTCTATGATCTTTCAGCTTACATCCTGACTTTAGTTTCAATTAAGCATTATAACTTTAGTTGTTGACTTTGGTTTTAATTTAGCATTCTAACAAACATTAATGGTTTCAGTTGTGCTTCTTCAATTCTTGAACTTAATTGAGATTTATTAATGTGCAGTGTGGATTGTAATTGTAGTTCAACAGTTTGACTTGCAGTGGTATTTCTGATTGAATAGTTGTGAATACAGTTATCGATGATTGAATTTGATTTATGAATTTCGATTTTAAACCTTTTGAGTTTTGATCTTGAATTTGATTTCGATTCTGATTTAGGTGTCGAGTTTGATTTAAGAGTTCTAACTTCAATTTTGGTTCAGGATTTCTACATGTATCCTGTATTGAGTAATTTAGGTACATTTACTATTTTACATAGTTCCGAAGAATCAATTTTGACGCAGACGGCGCTAAAATAGATGAGAGATCGTTGATTTCTCATACATTACAGACGTATGCTAACATTTACTGCTGAACTTTGGGCAGTTTTGTGTTTGTTTTAGTCAAGGTGGTCTAGTGAATTCAGATCTGGGAAGGAGCAGTGGATCCCAGTTTGAAGTCAAAGACCGCCCACAATACAGCACAGAGGGTAAGTTGACTTCATGAGATGACAAGCGTGTACATTTAACACACACATTAGAAAAACACCCACATAACACATGAGATTGAAGGATTTAGGAAATCACAGCAAGTCACGTTAACTATTATTGTAAAATGTGTAGAAGGTCACATGCAGGCTGATTCCCTTCACTGCACAGCACATTTAGATCATTTACTGGACAAAGTATACTGCTGCTGTCTCTGTTTCTCTGTCCCCCACGATACGAGATACGAGGCCCAGGTTAAAGAATGGTCGTGCCAAATACTCAGGAGATGCTGGGAAGAGCCAGAGAAAGAATGGAGGATCAAATGGGGCCCAAAGAGAGGGGAAAGGAATGGGAGAAGATATCTGAAGAAGTGGCAGAGGAACGGGTGGTTTCCAACAGTGACGGCCCCCACTGCTGAACACAGATCCAGAGTGTGGAGAGAAGCTACAACGGCTAAGAACAACGCTGTTGCAGATGATGTGGGAGCCAGTCGCTTGAACAAATTCGGTAGGAAAAGAGCACTCATCATGGAAGACAAGAGGTGCTCAGATACCAAGCGTCTGCTAACTTACTGGGAGGTTGTCGACCCGACAACCCCTCCAGATGCTGTGGGACTGCCTGAGGTCCAGAAAGAGACAGACTTCAAAACCACCACTCCCAGACCTGACAACCCTGTCTACACACCAGAATACCAGTCAGTGCTGACAGAAGCACACGGACAGACTGAGCTTTCCTCACCTCCCCCGCCATATGTGAAAGTGAAGAGAACAATCTATCCCCCGATCCAAGCACCTGTGTGCAAAGTCAAGGAGGGAAGCAGTCCTGAGCCTGAAAGCGTCAGCCCACAGACGGACAGGACAGAACTGAAGGTGAGTACTCCAGAAAGTTGTCATGACCAGCAAGGGGCAATGGGGGGCGAAGTTGAAGGAGAGACCTCAGGGCTCTTAAGTGATGTCCAAGATCCAGAGATGAAAAAAGGTGAAGAGGAAAAGGAAGGGAGCCTGAGGAAGGGTGAGTATAAAGCAGAAGGTTACTTGCTCCTCACCCCCAAGAACAGACAGATGGGAATCACCAGTGGCGATGAAGACACTGATGAGGACAGAAGAGAGAGAGTAAGAGGAGAAGCTGGAGGTCGTTCAGCTACCAGACGATCCAGCAGGACCAGGAGGAGACCAGATCGCAATGATGGTCATTTTTATCCTGTAAGAGGTGAGATGCCACCATTAGCCCAGACCCAACAGTACCCCCTGCTGGTAAAATCCAACGGACAAGCTGAGTTTGGTCCATGGAGACATCGAGACATGGATGCATTGGAAAAGGCGCTGCCACCGCTGGCAGGAGGAGCCAATCCGTGGATCCGTCGCTTTGAAAAACTCACAGCAGCGGATAAATTGGCATTGGGAGACATACGTGCCATGATAACCCGCACAGAAGGAACAGCCCAATTGAATATTTTGGAGGTAAGTACAGGAACGACCAACAGGGGGGATGAAACCCCATTTGACAACTTTAGAGGAGTTTTCTGGTCGGCAATGAGGGGCATCTGGACCACAAAACCCAATATGAACTCCCTTTCTGGACTGAAGATAAAACCAGAAGAAGAAGCCCACCAGTATCTGAAAAGAGCTGAAGAAGAGTGGCATAGGGCGACAGGTGGGAGACATGACAGAAATGAAGCCACCACTGTAGTATGGCGACGCACTGTACAGAAGGGCCTGCCCCGAGCAGTACAAACAGCACTGCGTGGAGTAGTGGGATTGAGTAACATGGCCGATGCCATGTGGAGAGAACACCTTACTCACTACAACCAAAGGCATCTAGAGGAGGAGACAAGTGGAGATGAGGACATTAAGAGAATGACTCGGCGGCTGCTGAAACTTCAAGTAGCAGAGGTCGACAGAGAATTAAATAGAAAATATCTGGCCAAGAAGCAGATGGCAGTGGCAGAAGCTCAGCCTCCTCCACCAGTACCTCCCGCACCATGTCAACAAACTCCAGTAGTAACAGCCCCCACGGTAGTGTCCTACCAGCCTCCACCACATAACAGAGGCAGAGGACGTGTACGAGCATCCAACAGAGGGAGAGGTAACTACAGAGGGGTCTATGGAAGACCTGTAGGTAGAGGAGAGTGCTACGTATGTAGGAGTGAGAGTCATTGGGCAAGAGATTGCTCACAGAAGGCAGGAAGATTGTTCAGTGCACCCCCACATCAGCAGTACCCAAGACCAGGTCCATCTGGACCTCCTCTCTTCAGACCCCAACATCAACAGATGCCCATGCTGCCACCAGGGCCATGGGGCAGTGCCGACCAATAGAATATACAAGGGCGCTAACTAACCTGAGTCAAGTTTTGTTTTCACAGGTGGCCTCTGACAGGAGAAAGCAGTCGCCTATTGTATCACCAGGCAGCTGGCTGTAGATGAGGTCCACAGGTGTAAGTGGTGCTGACTAGCAGGGGGACTGGACAATGGGAGGTTCATTTTATAGCCAAGATACATAGATGACCTAAGGGTACAAAGGGGGGTGTCTAATGAATTTAAAGCCAGAAATCAAATAGCAACAGATTTAGAATCTGTTTTCTCTCAAAGGGTGTCAATCAATAAAAATGTCGCTTGGATCAACTACATTTACTATAACCAACAGTGTTTTGTAAACTTCACCAGGGATGCCATATCAGGACTGCATGCACAGCTGGCGAAGACTAGTTTAATGGCTTTGCAGAACAGAATAGCATTAGATATGATATTGGCTGAGAAAGGTGGCGTTTGCCAGATGTTTGGGACTGCGTGCTGTACATTCATTCCAAATAACACAGCTCCTGATGGTTCGGTGTCCATGGCGATGGCAGGATTGACAGCACTCCGCCAAGAGTTAGCGGAGAACTCTGGTGTCACTAATTCATTCACCGACTGGTTGGAAAGTATGTTTGGCAATTGGAAAAATACATTTTTGTCAGTCGTAATTACTCTGTGTGTTGTCGTTGCAGGCCTCGTAGTCGTTTGTGGATGTGGGTTCCCTTGCATCCGTGGACTTCTACAGGGGTTTATTGCTTCAACGATGAGCCAGACGCAAATGCAGGGCAATCAGTTATGTGTCGAGGATGGGGAAGAATTGGAGCTTCTGATGGCCACAGTCTAGATGAGGCCACCAGTGGTGCCATAGAGGGACTTCACAAGCAGTTCCTGACCATCCTCTCGGAGATCCTGAAGGACCTGATAAGGCCCAGATGGACTTCGAATACATCCGGTGAGATATTGGAAATTTGGGAAATAGCTGGATTGTTTTGGATGAGTATTTTGTTTTTATGGTTTTTTGATTAAATGGGTTATAAGGGGATTTTAGGGTGTAAGTATTAAGAAATGTAATTTTGTCATGTGTAAAGGAACAGTCAAGGCTTCTCAGTATGTGTTCTCTAGTCTACAGATTGTATCCTGATCCTGACAGCCCCGAGCCATGGACGACAGCGGATGTCAACGGATGCAGCTGTTTTTTGAGTTGGCGAGGGACAGCGCAGGGTGATTCAGATCGGATAGGAATACTTGAATTGATAGCTGTATGCATGACTTGTTTGACACTGTTTAGATTGATAAGGAGCCTCTCGCTGGATCGAGCAGGGGAGAGGTCTCCAGGGAACATTGAGTTAGTTACTTAACTCACAGTGAACTGAGAGTTAGGGGGGAATTGTAGGAAATTTGAGTGTAGAACTGTCTGTCAGTAGATATAATAAAAGTGTTTAATAATTCATAAATCATATTTAGGCATAATCATAAGTGTTTTGGAAATGCATAATTAAAATAAGCATAAAGTGTTATAAGATTAGTAGCTAAAAGTAAGTTAAAGACATGAAGCTTTTGCCTAAGTTGCAGAGGCTTAGCTTTATACTGTATGATTATCATAGAGGGTTTAAGCAATAACTGACAGACAGTGAATGTGTAGTGAATTTAGGGAAAGAGATTTGAAAGAAGGCGTCTACAGAACAACACTCCTGGAACGTGGCCAATTGGAATTGGCATAGAAGGAAGGGGAGGTGTTTTTGAATGTGTGGGTGGGCATAGGAAGTGTTTTTTCTGCCTCTTTAGCGTGTGGTTCCCTGGGGACGGCTGTGTCCTGGGACCAGAGGTAGTTTTTTTCCAAAGGGCTGTTAAATAGTGTAATATTTCATTCAAATAATGTACTCTACTGTAATACTGTAATGGCACGAAAAGGATTAAATTCCTGTGAACTGTAAACCAGCTTTGGTGAAGTTTTTAGTCCGTGTGTCTGCAAAGCTAGCAGACACGTGGGCTGGCCTGCTCCACTTCCCTCGTGGGGACATTTTTTCCCAACAAGCTGCACTAACATGTGAGAGTCTGTGACGTTACCAGCGATGTCCAGTCGTCTCCAGGCAGAGCAGCAGCTGGTGCAGCTTCTCTCTTTATTTCTGCCCCCCCCGACCAGAAGCGGAAGTCGCCTTTTCTCTACGGCAACCCTGAAGGGACATATCATCTCCAATACAAAACGATAGCTAGTGGGAGCTGAACATCAGCTCCATCACCAAGAAGGCTCAGCAGAGGATGTACTTCTTGAGGCAGCTGACGAAGTTCAACCTGCCAAAGACAATGATGGTGCATTTCTACAGAGCCATCATTGAGTCCATCCTCTGCTCCTCCATCACCGTCTGGTACACTGCAGCCACTGCCAAGGACAAGGACAGACTGCAGCGCATCATCCGCTCTGCTGAGAGGTGATCGGCTGCAATCTGCCGTCCCTACAGAGCCCGGGACCCCCACTGACTCTGTCCTCCCAGGACAAAGTCGCACCGGTCACTCCCCCGCACATCCCTCTTATCACACTGGACACTTTCACTCCACTTCATCTCACTGTTTATAGTCCTGCTACCTGTCCGTTTGTTCACTCGACTTCACTTTATTTTATATTTCACTTTCTCTTATATTCCACTTTATTTATATTTCACTTTATCTTATATTTTCTGTAAATTTAATTTGTTTCTACTTTGCATTGTTGATCGTTGTTGATTGTTGTTAAATGTTGCGCACCTCCCGTCATGTCAAATTCCTTGTATGTTCAACATACAATGGCAATAAACGGTTCTGATTCTGATTCTGATAAACATGAGACAGTCTGTTACAATAATAATAAATTAAAAATGCTTACCTGTTTTTTTTGTGTTTTTTTGTTGTTGTTTTCTAATTATTAGGGTCCGAGCACCGACAACTTCCTATTGAAACTGTAGGAATTATTATTCTCTCGAATGAAACGTCATTTTGGGGGCTTTATCATGTCCCCAACATCCCAATATTTGGTGAGCATATCAGGACTGCGGGAAAATTTGATATTTTATGGGTCTAATGCTCGAGCATGACAAAATTGCTCGCTAGCGCCCCCTAGAAATCTGACCGCGGCGCCTCTCACCCAGTATGTCCGATTTACTTGAAATTCGACACACATGTCCAGCTCCGTCTACTCTACAAAAAAGCCAATCAGAACCCTAAGGTCCGCCTCCCAAAATTTTCCGCAATTTTGAATTTGGTGAAAAACACATTTTGGCGAACTCCTCCTACATGCTGGGTCTGATTGGTTACACAAAGCTTATTGATATCTCATTGCATTAAGAATATATGGACAAATTAATTTCATAGGGCGTGGCCTTTTACAGCAATATATATAACTTCAAAACCATATGGCCTATCATCACGAAATCTGTAGCATATGTTCACATCGTGTCCTGTAACATGCCCTCACATTTTCATCCCATACAACCACTAGGGGGCGATGCAGTAATACTCCCATTTCCATTTTTAACAGATGCTACATTGAACGACCTTCGTTTTATGTGACGCCCATGTCACGCACATTTCGTGCTGTTCGCCATGAAAGAGGAAGTTGTTGTAACTCCAAGGTACTTTATTCAATCTGCCCCAAACTTCTTATGCATGATGCTGGTCCAGGCCTGACATTTCCATGGCAACATTTTCACAAAGTCATAGCGCCACCTACTGGCAAAAGGAAATGACAAGTTTTATACTTTGATGTACCCCGACTAGGATGTTGCCCAGATCAGTCTCAAGTTTGGTAAGCTAAGCCGTAAGGCATTGATAATCATGAATATTGTGAGTTGTCGTTAAACGCTGTTGCCGTGGCAACGCGTCATTCGCCATGAAAAATTAAGCTTATTTTTCTGTGACTTAGGATGCTTAACAAGCCTTGGAACTTTGCACAGGTGTCATAGGTGATGGCTTTTTGGCTTGATCCTTTCAAATTGCCTCGATAGCGCCCCCTACAAATATTCAAAATCGCAGCCCCAGCACCATGTTTGACCTACATGTATGAAATTTGGTAGCCACATGTATCACATGAAGACTTAAAAGAAGGTGTCTTGGGACCATGCTCTAAAATTAACGGGAAGTCGGCCATTTAGATTTTTGTGTGAATTTTCCCATGATTTCTAGTCGAACTCCTCCTCGGGACGTTGTTACTCAAAGCTTTACGTTTGATGCAACGGCGTGGCCGTGGCCTGGCGGCCATTTTACGTGAATTAAAAACGTCTCGTTCGCAGACGCGCTGTCCGGAGTCCCGCCGCCACCCCCGACGCGCTGCAGGTTGCGAGGGCCCGTACCGTACATAATTATTATTATTATTATTATTTTTTCCATCTCAAAAGGCTCAAAGACATACACACACACACACACACACACACACACACACACACACACACACACACACACACACATACACACACAACTGACTATAGGATGTTTGCTGGCTTTTATCCCACTGTTCTTGTCATCCTCTTGTTGTTATGTATATGCATTGTCTCTTGTCTTTCAATTTAAAAAATAAATATAAAAAAAAATATATATATATATTAGTGCCCAGCACTAATATATATATATTTATTTACAGAGTTTCCTCGGCTGCGTGAGACGGTCTGTTACTTTATTTTGAAAGTGCGTTGCTCACTGGCAGCGGTGGAGGAAGTCTTCAGACTACATTGGTGCAGCGTGTGGGAGAAGTTTAGATAAACTAAATCAACACAAGCTAACAGATGCTACAGAGAAGTTTAGATAAACTAAAGCAACACAAGCTAACAGATGCTACAGAGAAGTTTAGATAAACTAAAGCAACACAAGCTAACAGACGCTACAGAGAAGTTTAGATAAACTGAAGCAACACAAGCTAACAGACGCTACAGAGAAGTTTAGATAAACTAAAGCAACACAAGCTAACAGATGCTACAGAGAAGTTTAGATAAACTAAAGCAACACAAGCTAACAGATGCTACAGAGAAGTGAAGATAAACTAAAGCAACACAAGCTAACAGATGCTACAGAGAAGTTTAGATAAACTAAAGCAACACAAGCTAACAGACGCTACAGAGAAGTTTAGATAAACTAAAGCAACACAAGCTAACAGATGCTACAGAGAAGTGGAGACAAACTGCAGGTGAGTGTTGTGGAAGATGTCGGTCTGAGGAACATTCACGTCTCGTTTGTTGTGAACGCAGCTTTAGCATCTCAACGAATGACGTCACGTATGAGCCTCAAGACGCACCGTCAGCAGAAGAACACACGAGTTGTGTTAAAGGAGAGGACGACTAAAGCCACGCGTTACAACGAGCAGCAGCTGCTGCTCTCACTGGAGACTACTGGACATCACTGGCTCACCTTCATCACCTCTGAGTCACAGCATCATAGTGATGAAGAGTAGAGCTGGCTCACCTTCATCACCTCTGAGTCACAGCATCATAGTGATGAAGAGTAGAGCTGGATCACCTTCATCACCTCTGAGTCACAGCATCATAGTGATGAAGAGTAGAGCTGGGTCACCTTCATCACCTCTGAGTCACAGCATCATAGTGATGAAGAGTAGAGCTGCATCATAGTGATGAAGAGTAGAGCTGCATCACAGTGATGAAGAGTAGAGCTGCATCACAGTGATGAAGAGTAGAGCTGCATCACAGTGATGAAGAGTAGAGCTGCATCACAGTGATGAAGAGTAGAGCTGCATCACAGTGATGAAGAGTAGAGCTGCATCACAGTGATGAAGAGTAGAGCTGCATCACAGTGATGAAGAGTAGAGCTGCATCACAGTGATGAAGAGTAGAGCTGCATCACAGTGATGAAGAGTAGAGCTGCATCACAGTGATGAAGAGTAGAGCTGCATCACAGTGATGAAGAGTAGCGCTGCATCACATGCTCTGACTGTGATGAAGACTCAACACACACATGTAGATGAACGTGTGAAACGTGTTGTTCTGTTCACAGCAGTGGAACGTTTCACACACAGTCACACACTGAGCACAGAGATAGAAGAGATAGAACTGCTGCTGCTGCTGCTCACAACAACCTGATGTGTTCAACGTGTTCACACACAATGTTACTCACCTGTAGTTCATAGAGCAGCACTTCAGAATAAAAGTGCACAATACACTACTTATGAATTCATTGTTGAACTTTGCCATAACAATGAGATTAATCACAAAACAATCATGCGATTACAATTTGTAATCGTTGGCCAGCACGAATATATATCAAAGATACCCGGAGGACTCACTGGACGAGTTGTCGTACAGAGACGTGGTCTCGTCCTCGCTGCTGTTCTGGTTCCCAAACAGAGCCTTGTAGTTGCTGTCCTCGTACCAGTTGAGAGACTTGATCTGCAGACCTCCTCCCTCGGGATGACCACACACGATCCTGGAGACCGCCTGGTACATGGTGCTGGGGGAGGATGTGGCGTTCTGGGTCAGGAACAAGATCTCGTTCCTCAGGTCGATCCAGCTCTTCATACCGGCCAACTGGACCAGAACCAGAGAGAAACGTTACCATCAACAAGTAGCAAAAGAGCTTAGATGACGTCTTCAACCTCAGTCACACAACCGTCAGGAAACATGTCTGTCTCTGGAGACGAGGAGCCAGAGGAGGAGCAGGAGAAGAAGAAAGACAAGAAGAAGAAGAAGGAGAAGAAGAAGAAGAAGAAGAAGAAAGACAAGAGGAAGAAGAAGAAGAAGAAGAAGAAGAAGCAGAAGAAGCAGAAGAAGGTGACGGTAAACACGGGTAACCAGTGGACGCATGGAGACGTAAAAGAAGACGCTGGCGTGTGTTCAGTCTTATTACATTTACTCAGAAACATTGAGGTTTAAAGATGGAACATTAAAACATGAAAGATAATTATTTATTCGTCAAATATTTGATTTTGTCATTGAAGCCGTTTTAACAAAAACGAGTGAATAGATGATGTGAAGTTCTCATCTAGTGAGGAAAGAGCCTGAAGACAAGGTATACAATAAATACACACAACTACACGTATGTGTTGTTGTTTTCAGAGTAACGTGATATGTTGCAGCAAAGTGCCGTCCTGTTCATATTCACACCTCTGAAGCCCTCACAGTCAGTGAGTCCCTGAGGGTTTAGGGGGACATTGGGCCTCGGAGAAGAAGAAGTAAAAGAGGGCTACATCTCAAGTCTCTTAAGTGTCGTTTCCTCGCTCCTCGACTACAGAGAGAAACTCTACAGTGATGATCACTGTGTGTCTTTATTAGTTATTAGTGTTATTAGTTATTAGTGTTATTAGTTACTGTTATTAAGTACAGTGATCGCTGTGTGTCTTTATTAGTTATTAGTGTTATTAGTTATTAGTGTTATTAGTTATTAGTGTTATTAGTTGCTGTTATTAAGTACAGTGATCACTGTGTGTCTTTATTAGTTATTAGTATTATTAGTTATTAGTGTTATTAGTTATTAGTGTTATTAGTTAGTTATTAAGTACAGGGATCACTGTGTGTCTTTATTAGTTATTAGTGTTATTAGTTATTAGTGTTATTAGTTATTAGTGTTATTAGTTATTAGTGTTATTAGTTACTGTTATTAAGTACAGTGATCGCTGTGTGTCTTTATTAGTTATTAGTGTTATTAGTTATTAGTGTTATTAGTTATTAGTGTTATTAGTTGCTGTTATTAAGTACAGTGATCACTGTGTGTCTTTATTAGTTATTAGTATTATTAGTTATTAGTGTTATTAGTTATTAGTGTTATTAGTTAGTTATTAAGTACAGGGATCACTGTGTGTCTTTATTAGTTATTAGTGTTATTAGTTATTAGTGTTATTAGTTGCTGGTATTAAGTACAGGGATCATGTGAACACACACTAACTTATCTAAAGTCTCTCCAGCTGTTAAAGATGACTGACAGCTGATCATCAGCACCGTCATCAGAAACTAGGATAAGTAGGGTTAGGGTTAGTACACTAACCCTAACCCTAGGATAAGTAGGAGGAGAAGTAGGAGAAGTAGTAGGAGAAGAAGTAGGAGAAGAAGTAGGAGAAGTAGGAGAAGTAGGAGAAGTAGTAGGAGAAGTAGGAGGAGAAGTATGAGAAGTAGTAGGAGAAGAAGTAGGAGAAGTAGTAGGAGAAGAAGTAGGAGAAGTAGGAGAAGTAGTAGGAGAAGTAGGAGGAGAAGTATGAGAAGTAGTAGGAGAAGAAGTAGGAGAAGTAGTAGGAGAAGAAGTAGGAGAAGTAGTAGGAGAAGCAGAAGAAGCAGTAGGAGAATCAGAAGAAGTAGTAGGAGAAGAAGTCGGAGAAGTAGTAGGAGAAGAAGTAGAAGAAGTATGAGAAGTAGTAGGAGAAGAAGTATGAGAAGTAGTAGGAGAAGAAGTAGAAGAAGTAGGAGAAGTAGGAGAAGTAGTAGGAGAAGAAGTAGAAGAAGTAGGAGAAGAAGTAGAAGAAGTAGGAGAAGTAGTAGGAGAATCAGAAGAAGTAGTAGGAGAAGAAGTAGGAGAAGTAGTATGAGTAGTAGGATAAGTAGTAGGAGAAGTAGAAGGAAAAGAGGGTGTAGACTAGATGTTGGTATACTTGGTGAAGACGTCTCTACATGTCTGTCATGAATAAAGACCTTCGTCCTCAACATGAATCATAATCTCAGAATAAACTTGACGTCTGTCTTTACTAAATATTTGCTGATGGTTACGTCGTGACTTCCTGTTTGTTGAAGCTGCTGAAGTTGTTACATTTCAGAGTTCAGATATGGTCACAAGAAAAGGTTTCATTCATGAGATCATCTTTAGTTTCCAAAGAGAAGGATTCTGGGAGGAACGAGCTTCTGCAGAGCGCCTGAACACAACAGTGTACTACATTAAAGGTAGTACATACAGCACTAAAGTACACTACATTAAAGGTAGTACATACAGCACTAAAGTACACTACATTAAAGGTAGTACATACAGCACTAAAGTACACTACATTAAAGGTAGTACATACAGCACTAAAGTACACTACATTAAAGGTAGTACATACAGCACTAAAGTACACTACATTAAAGGTTGTACATACAGCACTAAAGTACACTACATTAAAGGTAGTACATACAGCAGCACTAAAGTACACTACATTAAAGGCAGTACATATATAGAGGAGCTGAGGTTACTGCAGGTCGACTTCAGAGGAAGTGAAACCGTCACGAAGATTTATTTACTCAGTTTATTATCAGAAATTAAACTTATTCAACTTATTAAATACTAAAAATCCTAATCAGTGAAAACATTCACACTTCCCATTTAACAAGCATTTCAAAATAAAGCTCATGAACTGAAGAGAGAAAAACGGACCGAAACACACACACACACACACACACACACACACACACACACACACACACACACTAAATTGAAAACATGTGACTGTGTTTAGTTTATGTGGATACTGAGTCAGGAACAGGGTGTGTGTGTGTGTGTGTGTGTGTGTGTGTGTGTGTGTGTGTGTGTGCGTGTGTGTGTGTGTGTGTGTGTGTGTGTGTGTGTGCGTGTGTGTGTGTGTGTGTGTGTGTGATAACCTCCTCCGGTCATCTGGACTGAACTTTACTCTGATTATCAGACTCTGAGACACCAACAGATATATTAATATATAACAAAATACAGTCTGTCCTCACTCACTCTAGTCCCAGTCTGTCCTCACTCACTCTAGTCCCAGTGTGTCCTCACTCTAGTCCCAGTGTGTCCTCACTCTAGTCCCAGTCTGTCCCCACTCTAGTCCCAGTCTGTCCCCACTCAATCCAGTCCCAGTCTGTCCTCACTCTAGTCCCAGTCTGTCCCCACTCAATCCAGTCCCAGTCTGTCCTCACTCTAGTCCCAGTCTGTCCTCACTCACTCTAGTCCCAGTCTGTCCCCACTCACTCTAGTCCCAGTGTGTCCTCACTCAATCCAGTCCCAGTCTGTCCTCACTCTAGTCCCAGTCTGTCCCCACTCAATCCAGTCCCAGTCTGTCCTCACTCTAGTCCCAGTGTGTCCTCACTCACTCTAGTCCTATTCTGTCCTCACTCACTCTAGTCCCAGTGTGTCCTCACTCACTCTAGTCCCAGTCTGTCCTCACTTACTCTAGTCCCAGTGTGTCCTCACTCACTCTAGTCCCAGTCTGTCCCCACTCACTCGAGTCCCAGTCTGTCCTCACTCACTCTAGTCCTATTCTGTCCTCACTCACTCTAGTCCCAGTGTGTCCTCACTCACTCCAGTCCCAGTGTGTCCTCACTCACTCTAGTCCCAGTCTGTCCTCACTCACTCTAGTCCCAGTGTGTCCTCACTCACTCTAGTCCCAGTCTGTCTTCACTCTAGTCCCAGTCTGTCCTCACTCACTCTAGTCCCAGTGTGTCCTCACTCACTCTAGTCCCAGTCTGTCTTCACTCTAGTCCAAGTCTGTCCTCACTCTAGTCCCAGTCTGTCTTCACTCTAGTCCCAGTCTGTCTTCACTCTAGTCCCAGTCTGTCCTCACTCTAGTCCCAGTCTGTCTTCACTCTAGTCCCAGTCTGTCCTCACTCTAGTCCCAGTCTGTCCTCACTCTAGTCCCAGTGAATCTAGTCCACTTTAAACTTTAAAATATTAGTTCAGTGTTGTCCAACATGGCTGCTAAAGGCTTCATGTAGCCTCCTGCTGTCTTACAACTGAGAGGGACAGTTAGAGGGACACAGAAGGACCGATAGTGGGACAGTTTAGAGGGACACAAGGAGACAGTTAGAGGGACACAGAGGGACAGTTAGCGGGACACAAGGAGACAGTTAGAGGGGCACAGAGGGACAGTTAGTGGGACACAAGGTGACAGTTAGCGGGACACAAGGAGACAGTTAGAGGGACACAGAGGGACAGTTAGATGGACACAAGGTGACAGTTAGCGGGACAGTTAGAGGGGCACAGAGGGACAGTTAGCGGGACACAAGGAGACAGTTAGAGGGACACAGAGGGACAGTTAGAGGGACACAAGGTGACAGTTAGCGGGACAGTTAGAGGGGCACAGAGGGACAGTTAGCGGGACACAAGGAGACAGTTAGAGGGGCACAGATGGACAGTTAGAGGGACACAGAGGGACAGTTAGAGGGACAGTTAGCAGGACACAGAGGGACCGATAGCGGGACGGTTTAGAGGGACACAAGGAGACAGTTAGAGGGACACAAGGGGACAATTAGAGGGACAGTTAGAGGGACACAGAGAGACGCTGAGTGTTTGTTGTTTGTTCAGACTGTGAAGTGAAAACCTGCTGAGCGTCTTTGTTCAGCTGGAACTTGTCCGTCTCTTTCATCTGGACACAAAGACTCTGAGACGCTGAGAGCTGCCAAACAAACCCAGTGAACCCGGAGGACTGTGCTGGAGGACACGTCTGTCCTCACGGAGGTGTGGGGGGGACCAGGTGTGTGTCTCACCTCGACCGCCAGTGAACCCAGACCGTCCAGGAGGTTGTTGGTCGCCCTGGCAACCAGTTTGACGGCCTCTGGGTCGGACCTCACGTCCCTCTGAGAGACACAAAGAGACACAATGTATCAGTATTGTAGTATCTATAATATATACACAGTATTATACACGCGTCACTAGTGAAGTGTGTTCATGTTATATATATATATAATCTATATCAACAGTATTTATAGTCTTCAATCTTTAAACTCAGTAAACTATGAACTCCAGGGTTTGTTTTCCCAGAGTTCTGACTGAAGGATTTTAAAGGATTTCTGTCTCTGTCGCCGTGGAAACGCTTTAGTTTCACACAGTCAGCAGCTCGTAGATTTCTGGAGACAAAAGACGCAAAAGACACGACGCCTCTCAGACGGCAAACAAGTCCTCTAGGCTACGAAAACGAATCCTGCAGACGGACATGCTGGGACACGCCTCCTCCCACACACTGAACACACCTTCAGTGTGTCCTCAGGAGACAACGTCCCACACACTGAACACACCTTCAGTGTGTCCTCAGGAGACAACGTCCCACACACTGAACACACCTTCAGTGTGTCCTCAGGAGACAACGTCTCACAACACAACTTTAAATACGGTAACGGCTCTGAAGGAAAAGACACAGTTGAGAGCTCAGGAAGAAGCCAGAAAGAGGACCTTTAGATCATGTGACCTCTGTTAAAAGACATATTCATAATGAATAACGGTGTTTTATTTTACAGGTGACACAAACATCTGGTCTCTATCAGCTGACTGCTCTCAGACTGTCTCCACCAACCAGAGCGCTGCCATATGACCTGAGGCTCTCACCTGGATGGGCTTCAGGAAGTCCAGGTTGTCCAGGAAGTGCTCCTCAGCGAGATTCAGCCAGGTGGGCGGCGCCCGACAGATGACTTCCTGTACCAGCGTCGACACCTTTTGGTCCACGATGGTCACAAAGTCCTCCGCGCTCTGCTCGCCCCCCTTCCTGGGACACATGTCCCTCAGGTGGACCCCGAAACCTTTCAGCAGCACCTGAGACGGAAAGTCCTCAATAGTACCAGGTGAACTCAGGTGAACTTATCTTATAATAGTTTAGTCCATGTATGTATATATATATATATGAATAAGATCAGGTGTCCTCACCTTCTCCAGGTCGACGTCGGCGTCTCTGATCTGTTGGACGTCGTGTTCTGACAACGAGGCGTTTCTCAGCAGGAACAGAGACAAAGTCTCGTTGTCTCGCAGGAAGTTCTTCAACTTGAATCCTGAAGAGATCAGAAAGAAGATCAAAGGTTCTGTCCTCAGAGAAACCTGCTCCTGAGGCTACAGGTGAGACAGGCAATACAGGTGAGACAGACGTCTTAAGCTACAGGTGAGACAGACGCCCGAGGTTGCAGGTGAGACAGAACCCTGAGACTACAGGTGAGACAGACGGCTACAGGTGAGACAGACGCCTGACACTACAGGTGAGACAGGCAATACAGGTGAGACAGACGTCTTAAACTACAGGTGAGACAGAACCCTGAGAGTACAGGTGAGACAGACGCCCAAGGCTACAGGTGAGACAAACGGCTACAGGCGAGACAGAACCCTGAGACTACAGGCGAGACAGAACCCTGAGACTACAGGTGAGACAGACGCCTGACACTACAGGTGAGACAGACTATACAGGACTGTTGAGGGATGTGATGACCATATTTGGCGTTCCTAGGGGTGTGTCAGTATGTAAATGAGCAGGTGAGGACTATCAGCTGCATGTTGTCAAATGTCTGCTGGAGCTCAGAGGAAGAAACCAGCATCTCTTTGTTCTTTATGTTTCAAGTACTTTCTTCTTCTACATGTTTAAACAGGCAGCTGTGACTCAAACTGTAACAATAACAGTTTATATCATATTCATCTATAACTCTGTTTATCATATTCATCTATAACTCTGTTTATCATATTCATCTATAACTCTGTTTATCATATTCATCTATAACTCTGTTTATCATATTCATCTATAACTCTGGTTATATCATATTCATCTATAACTCTGGTAGTGACGGGTCAGAGGACATGTGGAGCTGTCTGACATCAGCAGCTCTGAGTGACGTGATTGGGTCAAACTAGGAACGGTTTCCTCTGAAAGCTCCAACAGAGAAACACGTCGGATTCAATCACAAACATCCAGAGAAGTTATTCAACCAGACACAACTCTCAGCCAATCAGATGCTAGTATCAACCCTCCAGGACATTGTGCTGAAAGTTAAATCAGGACTAACACCAGGACTAACACCAGGCTTAAAATAAGACTAAAGCTAGAACAAACACCAGGACTAACACCAGGCTTAAAGTAAGACTAAAACTAGGACAAAGACCAGGACTAAAACTAGAACTAACACCAGGACTAACACCAGGACTAACATAAGGACTAAAAATAAGACTAAAACTAGGACAAACACCAGGACTAACACCAGGCTTAAAATAAGACTAAAACTGGGACTAACACCAGGAGTAAAACTGGGACTAACACCAGGACTAACATAAGAATGAACCTAAGGATTAACACCAGGACTAACATAAGGACTAAAAATAAGACTAAAGCTAGAACAAACACCAGGACTAACACCAGGCTTATAGTAAGACTAAAACTAGGACTAACACCAGGACTAACACCAGGACTAACATAAGAATGAACCTAAGGATTAACACCAGGACTAACACCAGGACTAAAACTGGGACTAACACCAGGACTAACATAAGGACTAAAAATAAGACTAAAGCTAGAACAACACCAGGACTAACATAAGAATGAACCTAAGGATTAACACCAGGACTAACACCAGGACTAAAACTGGGACTAACACCAGGACTAACATAAGGACTAAAAATAAGACTAAAGCTAGAACAACACCAGGACTAACATAAGAATGAACCTAAGGATTAACACTAGGACTAACATAAGGACTAAACTAGGACAGCAGTCTACTTAATGGTAGAATGAAGAAGTTTAAACTGTGAATATTGCTGATATTCCAACAGTTCTAACTGTAGAGACTAACCTTCTATTTCTATGATGAAGTCTGAAGAAGAGCTTTGCTGAAGTTAACTCCAGCTTGTCACAGGATGCTTTTATTGTGAAACTGTTGACACTGAAACAGGAAGATGTTCCCATTGAAATCTAACCTTCCAGTTTCTTTGACTTATTCTTCTTATTTAAATGTTGCCCCGAGGATCTTTTGAATGGTTGTGTATGAACGGGTCAGAACGATGTCACAAGTTAAATGAACCAGAACCAGAACTCAATGACCTGTAACCTTCTGAATGTGGGTCAAAGTCTGCAGCTGAACAAACTCTCTGAACTCTCACGCTCAGCGGGAAGAGAGGAGACCCACTGACCGACCTGCTGAGGTCTCTGGTTCTGGTCTGAGGTCTCTGGTTTTGGTCTGAGGTCTCTGGTCCTGGTCTGAGGTCTCTGGTTCTGGTCTGAGGTCTCTGGTTCTGGTCTGAGGTCTCTGGTTTTGGTCTGAGGTCTCTGTTTCAGGTCTGAGGTCTCTGGTTTTGGTCTGAGGTCTCTGGTTCTGGTATGAGGTCTCTGGTTTTGGTCTGAGGTCTCTGGTTCTGGTCTGAGGTCTCTGGTCTTGGTCTGAGGTCTCTGGTTCTGGTCTGAGGTCTCTGGTTCTGGTCTGAGGTCTCTGGTTCTGGTCTAAATTGAAGACTTTTCTGTTTGCTGCTGCCTTTAATTGAACCAGATTCAAGGCTATTAATCCATTTCTGCATTTCACTGCTGTATTTTATTTGTTACACTGCTTTTTAACGTTTCAATGAATGTTCTTAATTGTTCTTAAATCTCCTTTTCTTTTGCAGATGTTTTGATGCTTTTAATGGTTTTATGTGAAGCACTTTGAATTACCTTGTTGTTGGAATGTGCTGTATAAATAAACTGCCTTGCCTTTAGACTCACAGATGTTTCCGCTATAACAGAACTCTGACCACCAGGCAGTGGTCTCTGCTGGCCTAAACACAATCACAAAGCCATTTATATTTAAAAACAAAAGGAAAAAAAGTATTATTTATTTAATAATTTAATAATTTTTCATGAATACACTACATGTATTATAATTTATAAAAATATTTTTCCCATTATCTTATTTTCTCATTGCACAACTCCTGTCTTCCTCTGTGTGTCTGTGTAAGAACAGATGCCTGCAGACTCGGCTCAGTGCAGTGCAGATTAAAGTACATGGGGACGATATTGTTGATTGTCATCGTGTTCAACCAATCAGATCTTTAGTTTGACATGGTGGGCGTGTTCTTTGACGTGTCAGCAGCCGCTAGCCGCCTATAATGACGTCAGCATTACTGCAGCTCAGTGTTCATCTGTAGCTTTCCCGCGAGGTGCAGTGTGCTGTGATTGGTCAGTGGGCGAGCACGTGACTATCACAAAATTTAACAGCCAGCAGAGGCTGATGGGTAGTGAATCACATCACGTGATTCAGGTCAACCAATCAAAATGCATTGTGACTGAGTTGAGCTGCACCATGACACAAGGTGCTGAGAGGAAAGACTGCAGAGAGGTGTGTTCAACGCTCATGTTGTGAAAGTTAAATCCTCTGATACTCTCTTTGGGTCGCAGCTTGTCATGAAGGAATGACGGTGGATCCCACAGACCAGCTGAGAACATTATATTTTCCTGAATTTAGGCTTTTGCATTCTCTAAATGCTCGAGCGTTATTCAAACGACTCGTACCGAACGGTTTAATAGAAGACGTACATAGTTACAGCCTTAAACATGAGCTGTGGCGCCACCATGTGGTTATAAGGTATATTTCAGCTGCAGGACAGCAGTGAAGGCCCAGGTATGAAATGCACGGCCTGCCACTGCCACAGGTACACCTGAACAGGTGAGATCACCTGAGGTTTTACCAGATAGACCTGCAGGGGCTCGCCTCCCCTCCCCCGCTCACATCACACCTTCTCACGAACTGAGCGACCTGATCAGACGTGATTAGAGGGAATAAAGCTCCACAGGTCGGAACAGGTAGAGAATAGAAACGCTCCCCGCGGAGAGAAAAAAACTGATAATTAACACACAAAAGAAATTCTTTTAGTTCAATGAGGCTGAAGAATCCATCTCCAGAAGGGGGAGGACCAAACCTGCTGCAGTCTCAATGTCCTGAAATGACTTTCATGATTTAACCCTTTTTATGTATTTTATTATCTGTGTTTCATATGTTCAGGATTAAGATTAATTAACTATAAATACTTTATTTCAGGGTTCAGCCCGACCACACAGTCATGTGATAGTGAGACTGTGGTTCTTCCCTTTAGTGACATTACACTCATTCTTGGGTGAGTTTTCCATTCATCTCAATGCTAAAATTGACTGTAGATCTACATTATAAAGTTGATTTTTAAAGATCTTAGTGGGGATCCTAGACCCTCAAGGGTCTTCTTCGTTACCTGCGATTAGTTTGTACCTCCGTTTATGAATTAAAATAGATACAAATACTATCTTCTGGTAGCAGACAGACATAAACTGGAGAGAACCTCTCTAGTCCACTTCTCTAAACTCTAATCCACTTCTCTAACCCCTCTAGTCCACTTCTCTAAACTCTCTAGTCCACTACTCTAACCTCTCTAGTCCACTTCTCGAAACTCTCTAGTCCACTTCTCTAACCCCTCTAGTCCACTTCTCTAACATCTCTAGTCCACTTCTCTAACCCCTCTAGTCCACTACTCTAACCCCTCGTCCACTTCTCTAACCCCTCTACTCCACTACTCTAACCTCTCCAGTACACTACTCTAACATCTCTAGTCCACTACTCTCACCTCTCTAGTCCACTACTCTAACCCCTCTAGTCCACTACTCTAAACTCTCTAGTCCACTTCTCTAAACTTTCTAGTCCACTACTCTAACCCCTCTAGTCCACTTCTCTAACCTCTCTAGTCCACTACTCTAACCTCTAGTCCACTACTCTAACCTCTCTAGTCCACTACTCTGATTCACTACTACTGATTAAAGGTTAAAACCAGCCCTAATCTGTTCCCTTCTTTATTAATCTGTTCCCTTATTAATACCATCCCTCAGTATCTCCATTATTGTGACTAACTTCAGTCAAAATACATTTTAAAGAGGTAAATTCACAATGATATTTTCTAAATGTAACGAAGCGACTGAACTTGAGGTATCGGTTCTGGTTCTGGTTCTGGTTCTAGTTCCTACCTGATCGGCTCTTCTGCAGACCCTGCAGAGCCGCAGCGAGCTCCTTAAATCCATCCAGGTTTTTATCGTTCTGACTGTACAGAAGGATCTTCTTGGCGTCCGAAAACAGACGAGAAATTCTAAAAACACAGAAGAGTTTTTAGTTAAAGAAATGTAAAAGATTTAAACAGAGACGGAAACTGAAGTGGGATTTAACACTTTAAAGTTCCACTTTTATTTTGACAAAGTTTGTTTCTTTACCTGAAATAACAACTAATGAATTCAACATGAAAGGTTGAAGCAGTTCTTAGTCTTTAGTTCGTACCAGATTTTCAGAATAAAAGCCTCAGTAATTTGTCCTCACATGGAGTCGTTGAAGTTTCCGACGACTCCCGGAGACTCTCCCGGCGTCGGGCTCCTGAAACACGGGTTGTTGGCGTTACAGAGGATCCCCTGTAACCACGGCAATGTGCCGGCCGACGGCATCGCCTTGTTGGGGAAGTGACCTTCAGACAGGATGTAAACAGGAAGTGAATCCTTCAGACAGGATGTAAACAGGAAGTGAATCCTTCAGACAGGATGTAAACAGGAAGTGAAACCATCAGACAGGATGTAAACAGGAAGTGAATCCTTCAGACAACAAGTAAACAGGAAGTGACCTTCAGAGTGGACGTAAACAGGAAGTGACCTTCAGACAGGAAACAAATAGGAAGTAATCTGCAGACGGGAAGCAAACAGGAAGTGACTCCTTCAAACAGGAAACAAACAGGAAGTGATCCCTCTACCAAAGTAAGAGGCCGAATCCCAATGTCCCCCCTCACGGACTCACAGACTTTGAGGCGCGCTCCCGCGAAGTCCGTGAGGGTTTAGGGCTGTCCCACTGTCACATCATCGAGTGTTTGAGTCTCTGGCAGACATGTTGAGC
The DNA here is from genome assembly GCA_028022725.1 of Lycodopsis pacificus. Lineage (NCBI taxonomy): Eukaryota > Metazoa > Chordata > Actinopteri > Perciformes > Zoarcidae > Lycodopsis > Lycodopsis pacificus. The sequence goes on along the minus strand of CM051689.1, from coordinate 303,174 downwards.
CCTTTATGAACCCTTTCAGTAGGTCATGGGATGCTGACTTTGACTAAGGGAATCATTGCAATGTGACGTTAAACACGGAGTAACCAGTGGACGCATGGAGATGTAAAAAAAAAGGTAAACAAAGAGGACGGCTCAGTGTGTTCAGCCTGGAATATTACATTTACTCAGAAACATTAAGGGTTAAAGATAGAACAAAAAACAAACATGAAATCAGAAGATATTTATTTATTTATTCATCAAATATTTGATTTTGTCATTGAAGCTGTTTTGACAAAAACTAGTAAATAGACGATATGAAGTTCTCATCTAGTGAGGAAAGAGCCTGAATACGTTCACATCAGGGAGTACAAAGTATACAATAAATACACACAGTTATACATCATATGTTTTGTCGTTTTCATGGTAACGTGATATGATGCAGCAAAGTGCTGTCCGTTCATATTCTCTTACTTTGGTAGAGGGATCACTTCCTGTTTGTTTCTGTTCTTGGGACTCTGGCCCAATCCCAACATCCCCCTAAACCCTCAAACCCTGAACCCTCAAGCCCTCACAGCCTCTCACTCACCCGCTCACCAGGTGACTCAGTGAGTCCTTGAGGGTTCAGGGTTTGAGGGTTTAGGGGGATGTTGGGATTGGGCCAGAGTCCCAAGAACAGAAACAAACAGGAAGTGATC